>CM053028.1:407127124-407337555 GCA_028564925.1 Lithobates sylvaticus
AAAGGTGGTTCTACAAAGTATTGACACAAGGGGGCTGAATACAAATGCACGCCACACTTTTCACATATTTATTTGTAAAAAAATCTTTAAAACCATTTATCATTTTCCTTCCACTTCACAATTATGTGCCACTTTGTTTTGGTCTATCACATAAAATCCCAATAAAATACATTCACGTTTTTGACTGTAACATGACAAAATGAGAAAAATGTCAAGGGGTGTGAATACTTTTTCAAGGCACTGTACATCAACAAAGTAATAGAAGCCCCTTCCAAAGATCTTTCCCTGCAAATGACAAAGAACAGGGAATGACCATGTAACCATACAACAGCGCTGCAAGGCTAAGGTACTTACAGGATTTAAAAAAACGAAATACAGTTGCATGATATATATGATTTATATGAATGAATTATGGCAACTAACACTTCTATGTTTAGTATCACTTTAAGATACATAACACACAGATGAAGGCACTAGGGGAGCTCCATTGCTCAAAGCAAGTGATAAAAGCATGAACTGAAAGGAATTTCAGTACTTGTGCAGGGATGGTTTAGTTGGTATCTCTTGTATTAATAGACCCATTATTTGTGCACTCTGAAAATGACGGTACTTGATCTTCAAGGAAATAATTCAAATGATTGTGTTTTTCCAGCCGGGTTGTTTCTCGAATGCATCACATTGATCTTTTAATGCAGATGGAACCACATGTTCAGGCAGAATGTGACCAGCAACAGATAGGACAATATTAAGATTCCTAGCCTTAGAGCAAAAGGAGTGCATGACAATCCTGGGGAAAAAGCAATAACAATGACTGGAAAATGGTAATAAATTGCTGCATTTCCTACAGCTCAGAACTGACCAGAAAATACTGAAAAATCTCCGAGATATTCAGTATTGGCTTACTTAGAAATAACCTATGTATGTTTCTGTAGAAATGTTTTAGAAATGCAACAACCAATTTCAAAAATTTAAAAAACACGTCAAAGGTTTAATTATATATAATATTATAATATGAATCATATAAATGAACTAAAGCATGAGTTAGAAATTATTTAAACCAAGGACAATGCATAAGAACAGGAACATTGGTATTAGTACAGTAATAAAGTCAGATTTTATGTCACTTTCCCCTTATAGTAAGACCTTTTACAGTACATGGAAATTACGTAGTTATACAACTGAAGTGTGCATCCTTTATTATGACTAAGGCCTATGTAAGAGGCTGAAACACGTCAATAATTACAGGTCTTGATTCCTTTTTATGGATGGATCTAATAAAATCGCATATATTTTATCCTTGAGACACCGTGGTGCTGGATTTTTTTTCTCTTTGATTGGACGATTGAATGCTTGAGTACTAGGGCTATCCGAGCACATGTGTCTCCATCTCATCCTGTTTGTTTTTAAGGGTTATTGTGGGGTAGCAGCACGATTTCTGGAGATGAAGTGTGCATGCTGCCTATAATGATTACAAATAAAATGCAACAGTTCATACTAACTTTTTTTTACTTTGATTAGAGAAATGGAGGGTAATAACTCATGTCAGTTTTTTGTTTTTTTGTTTTGCTATCTGTGTCCTGTTGGGGAGATTTCACTTCACATCCTGTCCCATAGCCAAAGCAGGAAGTGACAAATCAACATTTGAGATTTCCTTTCACTTTCACTCTCAGTAATAATTATAATCAGGACTAACAGAGAGAATGAATCTCCATAATAGAGGCAGATAGCAATAAAAACCTGACAGGTGTTCCAATCTCTCTCCAAAACGTAAAAAAAAAGTTTTGCTTTTAAGGCCGGGTTCACACTGTAACCCGCTGCGGATCGCACAGGAGCGCTGTGCGTCCCTGTTCCCTATTTCAGGGATGAATCAGGGCCGATTCTGTGCCTGAATTCGGCCCTGAAGCAAAGCCAAAGACGCACAGCATTTCTGTGCAGTGCGCTCCGCAGCCACAACGGAGATATGTGAACCGGCTCCATAGGGAGCCAGTCACAATCTCCTGCTATGTGAATTGGATGCGGGGAAACCATTATCTAATTCGCATAGGTGTGAACCCGGCCTAAAGCTGGTTTCACACCATTCTACGTGTGCCTGTCTATAGAGGATGGGCATAGGAGCTGGGATCCACCTGGAACAATTTGATATTTTTCTATGCATTATCTATGCTTTTACTGTATATGCATTACAAACCAGCAATTTGTTTCATGTACTGCCATTGTCATCAATAGGTCCTATAATGCATGCCACATGAAGACATTGCATAGATGTAAACTAGCACCACTTATGCAATGGTCAACTTGCAATGACAAGTATTGAAGTGCACACCTTCAAATGCAAAGGTGTGAACTGGCTTAGACTTATTTCACACATTTATGGTGCTTTACCACATATGGTGGGTTGTGAAAAGATGCAACATACCATAAACAAACAGAGATCCAGTAATTCACAACAAGCCAGCAGAACCTGACTGGGACCACTCGCAGCATATAACAGGGGTGTTTAGTGGAGCAGGTCTCAGATGTGCCAACATGTATCTGGAGGGGCTGAATGCAGCGTGGCGCACTGCATACTCAAATGGTGAGGTTTCCAGGAAGGATGACGCATCCCTGTCCTTTCCCTACTCTGGAACCTCTCCTGCCACAAATCATTGTCCCTGTCAGATGAGTGACCTGTCAATACACTACCCACACATGAAATGTGTGCCAATTCAGGGAGCCAGGGC
This sequence comes from Lithobates sylvaticus, assembly GCA_028564925.1. Classification (NCBI taxonomy): domain Eukaryota; kingdom Metazoa; phylum Chordata; class Amphibia; order Anura; family Ranidae; genus Lithobates; species Lithobates sylvaticus. The sequence goes on from CM053028.1 coordinate 407,129,845, forward strand.
ATTAAATAGGCTTTGCCTGACCCAAGATGGCTGCTAGAGTCACATGGGGTGGCAGTATCCAATCCGATAGCTTCCTCAGTGACCCAGGAAACCATAGAGGAACCATGTTCCTCTTGATTTCCTCTACCTCTGCAGTGCAGCTGCGGTTGAGCAACCTCTGCAGTGGAAAAAGTAGACTTCACCTGCCTACATACTCATTTAGAATGACCTGCCAGTGCACCACAACAGACATTTTACTGCACCTGAACCACCTGACATTTTTTTATATAGCTAGTGAGACACCTGTGATTGGGTTCCTGTATCTATACACCTGTTCTGGCCATTATAAGAGTTCACAATCTCCTCTCTGGATTTATTACTTATCATGTTATGGAGAATGCAACCTAAAACTCTCAGATAACAGCATTGGACTCATCCCCAACCATCAGTTCTGTCACAAGGAGAGTTAGCCAGAGGTTCCTCCATAGCTGAGGGAGCAAAGGAAAGATGCATATGGGATACTGATGTAGCTCCCCTGCCCTAGGTTAGTTAAAGGAGAAGTAGAGCCAAAGCTCTTTCAGCCCTACTTCTCCTGTAGGTCACAGGAGTGCACTTAATTCTGCACTCCTGTGACCCAGATTCAGCCGAAAGCAGGCTTTTATCAGAGCCAGTACAGGCTCAGCAGAGATCCCAGGAACAATGTTGGGATCTGTCCAGATGACTGATCGGCAGCTGGTTTAGCCTCTCGGCATGCCACTGAGAGCATGAGCCAGCCACTCCTGCCCCTCCAGAGTGAGCACTGGAGGGGCAGAGTCACCGCTCTGTGCTCAGTGCGGACCTGAGAACTGAACAATCAGCAGTCTTTGATCACTCAGTTCTCAGTGTAGAGGTAGAGTGGCACAGGTGCAGCTTCGGATCCATGCGGCATCTAGACATGTGCAATTTATTTCGCTCCAAATTCGCTTTTCGACTAAATTTGGAAAATTCGTTAATTCAGAAATATTCAAATTAACGAAAACCCATTTAATGTATTTTTCTGAAAATTCAGAAATTCGAACATTCGAAAATCCAAAAATCCAAAAAAAGGAATGAAAATCCAAAAATTAGAAAGAACAAAAATCAGAACGAAACTCCTAAAATTTCAAAACACAAAAATTCATAAATCTGAAATAATAACTAACTAATAATAATAATAACTATTACTAACTATTAAATTATAGGTATTGGAATTTCCTTTCAAATTTGGCTGTTAGTGAACGTAAGGAATACAAATATATCCGAAGTTCCGAATTATCCGAAATAACAAATGCCGCATCTAAACGAATGGAACGTAACAAATTAATAATAATAAATAATATTGATAATAAAAACTTTTTATTATTATTATTTGTTATTATTAATTCATTACGTTCCATTCATTTCGATTCAGCATTCGTTATTTCGAATAATTCGTAACTTCGGATAAATTCATATTCAATACCTTCACAAACAGCCAAATTTGAAAGGAAATTGCAATACCTATAATTTAATAGTTAGTTATTATTAGTTAGTTAGTTAGTTAGTAATTATTTTGGATTTTCATATATTTGAATTTTCGGATTTTTGAATTTACAAATTTACGAATTTTCTAAATTTACGAATACCACATCTAAACATATGGAACATAACAAATTAGAATTTTTCCAAAGTTACGAATTTATTCCAAATAACGAATTTAGATCAAAACGAATTACTAAAAAAAGGAGGAAAAAAATGAATGAAATGAAAACTAATGAATTTTTTGGCCGTGCACATGTCTAGTGGCATCTATATAGGTGAGTATAAATGTTTCTTTTTTTAACCAGAGATTTATTTTTTAAATTTAGTTTTTGGCTCTGCTGCACCCAGCTGAGCAGCAATCTATTTTCCAAGTCTGTTCAGGTCTCCCTATGCCTGGTGGTTGATTGCTCCTGTCTGCCTCTGGAAACAAGCTTCCAGAAATAGTTTAGGATTGTTAGCTGCTGGGTTATGAATATTTATCAGACCTCAGCCAATCACGGGGAGGCTGGCCCAAAAAGTGTGGCTGGGGAGATAATAAATGTATGGTCTGATCAGAGCTCTCTCTCCTGGGGGCTCTGCCCCCTGGGAGGCATCCTGTGTAACATAAGAGCTGTTGTTGTCAGGCCTCAGTATGTGCTTGGCTGAGGGCCTGGAGGAACCTGGACTTAGAGACATTTGCTTAGGAAGCTGGGCTGGAAAAGGACATCTTTCACTAAAGAGTGTCGCAGGGAAGCTGGTTGAGTGATATTTCTGACATCACAATGTGGCAATGATATTTAGTAAAGTGTGGTAGCGTCTTCACAGATTTGTTTACCCTGTCACACTTTGAGGTCAAAATTTAGTATGAGATTTGTGTATTTGAAGTAAAGACTGGTCTGCGCTGCCACTACTATGCTGCCATGTTTCTGAGATCACCATATGGTGGCAATATTTAGCAAAAGCACAGTACTGTACACTACTATGCATGTGGCATATACAGCCATCAGATTTCTTTTATCACAGCACCCATCACAGAAGTATGTCAGCCATAGACCTACAAAACTGTGCATGCGTGGCGCATCTCAGCTCATCTTAATGAAGCAACCAGCCATATTTGACAGAACCCAGATGGAACCCAGACACCATGTTGAAGAAGTTTGAATGGGTGAAGTTATTATTTTATCTGCATTTTATCATAAAAGTAGAGGGATGGAACATTTCACTTCCTGTATTCTTTTTTATAATAACTATCATACTTTTAATAGTTACTGTGCCCCTTCTCCAAGCTGAACTGTGTAGGCATGTACAAATAGGCACATACAGTCAGGACTGGACTTACCATTGGGCTTGACTGGGCTCAAGCCCATGGGCCCCGCCCAATAGGGGGCCCCGCTAAGATACATAGCCGAGTGTACTCGGCCCGGCTCCGCTCACAGTCACGCCCAGTCCCACCCTATGATGGACATAACACAAGGACTGGGCGTGACTGTGAGCCGAGTACACTTGGCTACTCTCGGCTCCGCTCGGGACTGCGAGAGGACCAGAGAGTCACTGAGTCACTGAGAGGACCCGAGAGCCGCCGAGAGCCGCCGAGAGCCGCCAAGAGGACCCCAGAGCCATTTTTAAACTTCAAGACTGCAAATGACAAGGCTGCAAATTACACTGGGGCAAGGCTGCAAATGACAAGGCTACACTGACAAGGCTGCCAATGACACTGATAAGGCTGCAATGACACTGGACAAGGTTGCAATGACAAGGCTGCAAATGACACTGACAAAGCTTCAGATGGACACTGATAAGGCTGCATTGATGGGCATTTAAATGTAATTTTTTTCCTTAAACTTCCCTCCTAAAAGTTTTTTTCCTTAAAATTCCCTCCTAAACTTGGGGTGCGGGTGTTATACGCCGATAAATACGGTAATGTATAGAAGGTAGGGCCCGAAAGTGACTCACCACCCTAAGTCCTGCCCTGCATACAGTACATAGCCAGAATTATCTGTTAAACATAGAATTGTAGAGAAGTAATAGCATATCTTCACTTTTGTAACCCCTCTGATTAGAGTATTACTTGTCTCCTATAAATTGATTATACCATTGATAATAACATTATCATATGCAGCACATCACCATCAACATGAACTTTTATTCCTACTTTGTTTCATATGCTTTGAATATCCATTTTCTTTCTTCACAGTCCTTACCACAAAAAATGGGGAGGCCGATTCATCCAAGCTGAGCACTGAAACTATTTGTGACCACAGCAATTCTTTTTAGTGGTAGACAACATAGATTGCAATTTGTATTCTTTCCTCCCAAACCCCTACAGTTCTAACCATGATAACAACCCAGATTGTATTTTCAGGTTATATTTTACACATGCCAGATGGAAACACTGTATGCAATTAATACAGATTTACAGTACAGTAGCCTGCGTCCAGGGTGTAAGTCCGTAAAGGCAAAACTTTTTTTTAAATTTTGGATAGCGTGGAGAGGGATGTTAGAATATTATTACTGCCTGTACCCCCTTTAGGGAGATTCACTCTCTCCTCTTGGATTGTCCCTAAAAAGTTATAGAAAATCTTCCAATAGGACATTAGTCCTGGTGACAACCAGGGAAACCATCACTTTGGAGGGATTTCCTCTCACTACCTGTTCTAACTATGGAACAGGAAGTGAAGGGAAAGCTCCTAAATGGGGCACACATGGAAAAAAACTGACAAGGTTATACCCCTCCCTTACTCTTTTCAAAATTAAAAAAACCTTTGCCTTTAGTTTTTACATTAAATGTATTCTAAATAATAAGTTCAGTGGTTAGCAGTCCTATACTACAGGGGTTCCCAACCCCCAGACCGTGGCCTGATGATGCCACACAGCAGGAGGTGAGCGGTGACCGCGGTCAAGACAGGACCATCACAGACCGTGGTCGCTGCTCACCTCCTGCTGTGCGGTCATGCCACTTAGCCTGTGTGTCCTCTCCTGCATCTCTGGGCCGGCGATGTCATTCTATAACAGGGCAGAGGGCGGGAGCAGCTGGAAATCTGCACAGAGAGCTGGAGTATTTTCATATTAAAAAGTGGGTAATCAGCTGCCTGTTAACATGTTCAGTTGTTGCTTCCCTCCCCCTCTGTTCAGATCTACAGCTCTTCCTACCCCCTGCCCCGTGATAGGATGACATTGACAGCTGGGTGATGCAGGAAAATAAAAAAATAGGCTGATAACTGTCTCTGCCCTGCCATAGGTAGGACTGTGCAGGGGAGGCAGAGATTTAAAGGGGCAGTGATTTTAGAGAGTAAAGGGGGCTGTGATTGCTAGGGGCACTGCCATGTAAAGGGGCACAGTGATATAAAGGGGACTGCACTGTAAAGGGGGCATTGCAATCATTACAGTGCCCATTACAGTGCAGCCCCCTTTACATTGGAGTGCTCCTTTACAGTGCAGTCCCTTTTACATCACAGTGACCCTTTACAGTGCAGTCCCCTTTACATTTGAGTGCCCCTTTACAGTGCAGTCTCCTTTACATTAATGTAAAAGGCACTGCACTGTAAAGGGGGCACTGTGATGTAAAGGGGACTGGACTGTAAAGGGGAACTCCAATGTAAATGGGCTATGATGTGAAGGGAAACTGAGGACACTGTGTGACTGCTTTAAAAGGGAGAAAAAAAAACAAGTAAAAAGGCGCAATACACAAATACCTTATAGGACAGTACCCAATAGTCCAAGGGTCAAAATAATAATATATATATATATATATGTACATATATATATATATTCAATAGTTTATGTGTCGTTGGGTCAGTCAGGGCAGCCACCAAGAGAACCAAAAGTGGGTTCCAGTAAGCTAGAAAAAAACAAGGGAGAGGGGCGCCTCTGAATATATATCATAAATCAAATTTATTATAACAACAATATCCACTACCCCCGTGCCCCTGGAAGACGTCATCTTTGACGAAACGTCGTAGGGAGGAGCGGCGTGCTGACGTCACCACATTACCGCGCTAGACCCGGAAGCAACGGGCAGCTACGAGCCGGCCGGCTTTATTATCTACACGCCTTTTATATCTACGTTCTTGTAAGTGTGATCCTTTTTACTTCATTAAACTGTTTTAAAGTGATACACTATGGAGTTTCTCTATTTTATTTCCTGCATGGTGCCTGATTGTGACTATTAAGAGAGTCTGCTTAAGTATCCAGTGGACATCATTTCACCTGCCCCAGAGACCCGTGGCTGGGGAAACAAGCCAAAGGCTTTCAGGATCTCTGTGACAGGAGATCTTGCCGTCTGGTAAGAGACAGTACTTTTGATGGTGGAGGTTCTTCTGTCTGGCCACGTTCTCTTTGGGTGCAATACGCGTGTTGTCACCAGCGGGATTTTGAGGCACTTATATGGACATTATCTGAATATGGAATTGATATGTTATGGCGTGCTCACATCATTCCAACGTTTATTATAATTTATTTTATTTAAAGTAAATTTTATTGAGTGATTTTAAGTGGAATAAGGTGTTTACACTGATTGTTGTCAATTTAATGTGCACTGACCTGTCTCCAGGTTATTTCACTTTATGATTCACTTGTACACTCTTTATGCATCTAAAGCTTATTATCTTTGGCGTTTATATATATGTTCATGCATTTAACACTTTTTTGGTGTGATAATTTCACACTATCAGTAGCGCAGTCATTTGTATCTATTTATTGTTTAAGTGTGGGTATCTCACATATATGATTGCAGCAGCTTTAGGTTTTGTTTTCACTTTTGTTTATTAGTCGTTGCGGACAGCGCAGTATTTTACACATTTCCAACAATATCCACTCACATGGGGGAAAGAGATTTTGCATTCGTATCCTGTATGCTGGGCTGAGGAGATGGTGTAGAACTACAGGTCACAGCAGATCCAATCAGGCTAGCCTCACATCAGATCCGGTCAGGAAGGGCTGGGATGGCTGAGCATGGTGCTATCTCCTTCAGTGGTCCAGGTTCAGTGCATTTGTATCACAGTCCGGTGTGAGAAAAGGAGTCCGTCTCACAAGGATTGGGGTTCCAATGGTAGTGTGGGGGGGAGAGATAGCAAAACGCCAGTGCTGGGAGTGGAGACACAGCGAGGCTAACCCTGTTTTTTTTTCTACTTTAAAGGGGAGAACTGTGTGGTTAAGGGGGGTTTTGATGTGAAAGGGGGCTGAGGACCAAGCCCCCCACTCCCTGCAAAAATTGGCTGCCACAAAACAGGTTCCTGGTGCCAAAATTGTTGGGGACCGCTGCATACTGCATTCAGTTTCCACTAGGTGCACTATCTGGCTTGAATTTGGAGGCTTGCATGGTTTCTTTTAAGTAGTACCATTTCTCTCTCTCTGATTTGAAAGCACATTGGTTGGTTAGGTATAGGGTTGCTACCTCATTCCGCTAGGGGCCAAAAGGGGGTTAAATCCGCCCACAAAACGCAGCCGGAGCTGCGTTTTTCTGGCGGTATCGCAGCACTGCCCCATTGATTTCAATGGAGAGCAGCGGTGGAGGAGCGGTGAGTTCACCGCTCCTTCACTGCTCCAAAGAAGCTGCTGGCAGGACTTTTTCTGATGCCCTGCCAGCACACCAGTCCAGTGCGAAAGCCCTCAGGCTTTCACACTGGAGTGAATGGAGCTGCTGTTTTAGGGTGTTTTGCAGGCACTATTTTTAACGCTATAGCGCCTGCAAAACGCTCCAGTGTGAAAGGGGTCTAAACCCGAACACATATAAATTACACAGGTTCTGAGGATAATTTAATGCAGATAAGGCAACAAGTGAGTTCAATTACCACCTTAATCACCCACAGAACCTGTGTAATTATTATGTCTGGGTTTAGGTGAGGTGGCAACCCTAGTTAGGTAGCTTCCATCCAAATTGTACTTAGGGTGTGTATTTGTGCATTAGATTGCAATCTTCTCTGTAACAAAGACTGACGAGAGGTTAAATTCTTTGAGCTACAGTTCCAATAAAGGGAACCATTATGTGCTGATATCACACACATGTTGGGGTAAAGGGAATGTATACACATTAAATCTAAAGTACTTGATAACAGTGAGAAATTCCCCAATAAATCTGCTATATGGATTCCACATGCATTTCATTGGCATGAGCCCATATCTCGAGGGAACAGAGTTTCCTCTCAGCTCATTTTTCTGCTCCTTAAAAATAAAACCCTTTATTTTAGGCACAGGAAGCAATCTATTCACTTTCCCAACTGAAAGAGGGCTTGTGAGGACATATAATGCTTTGAAATAGAAAACGTTTGAGAGATTTTCTCCTGGCAACTGGCATCTGGTTCTGTAATCCAGGAGGTATTTGTTTATAGAAAGTCATGTTTCGAACATGAAGCAACTCTTAATGAAGCCTAATGTGCACTGAAAAGTACAAGAGTAAGGATTGGGTATATTTCTCAACATTTTAAACTAAACAAAAACTGACAAGATTGCTATATGTAGCTGAAACCTTAGTCATCCAACGCCCTTCTCTTACATATATAGACCATGAGCACTTATTGGGTTCTGCAGGGATAATAATAAAACACACATGCCAATGAAACCTAAACTGTAAAATAAAAAAAGTTGCTTTTTGGTGAATAAAATATGCAAACACACATATTGCACAGATATACTGCATATAAATTATGTGCATTTTTAGCAAGAATATTTATACAGATATACTGTATATTACATATGGTAAACTATATAGCACTTACAGTATTTTTAAAAAGTACAAGTTCATCACTATTCGCTCTCTCTATAAAGATATATGTATATATTGTATATAGTGTATCTTTTCATGTATTTGCTGTTTGGTACATAAAGATTTTCTCATGTTAAAGGGTAGCTCCACGTTTGTGGGGGAAAAAAACAGCAAATAAAAAAAATAAAAATCATATAGCATATACAATCGCTACATTATAACAATTGCTCAAGTCATATTGTAATTGAATAGTATTAAAAATGAACTTCCTGTTTCAATCTACAGTGCTGTCATTTTCTGTAAAATGCAAGCAATTTGTCAACCTGGAGTAGGGTTGCCACCTGTCCGGGATTCATCCAGACAGTTCAGGTTTTGAATCATGTGTCCTGGTTTCAGGCGGACTGAAGCCCGGACACATTATTCAGACTGGACTGTGGTTTCCAAGTAACCAAGATAGTCACACACAAATCTGTTACCGTCCAGGAGCTTCGGGAGGTTGTCTGAGGGCAGGTTTGGCATCACTGGGGGGGCATGGCGATGACGTCAGCAAGAGCAATTCGGCCACACCCACCGTTCGCTGCGGCACGCTATGCGCACCGCATTACTACACTCATTGGGGCACCCAAAGGTGTCCCAGGCTGATAAAATGTGCTGGTTTGGCTTGAAGAAAAGGTGGCAACCCTAACCTGGAGGCGTTCTGTACACAATGTAGAACACAGAAATGTAATTTCCAACTTGTGTGATTGGCTTACTGATTTTTCCAGAAGTCTGCACTAAACACTGAAGTCTGCACTGCACTATACAGTCTACTGTAGATTTTGGATATCCTCTACAACAAAAAATTCAGTTTTTTGTTGTAGAGGATAAAAATACTCCTAAAGTGATACAAACCCTGTCCCTTTCCTCATTAGTGCCCTGCAAGTACAGCAGCTGATTGATAATTAGTGTATAAAGTCACTCACAAGGACACAGACAAACAAATAGCTATTTCTTCAGAATAACAAAGGGTAGGAATCTGCAACAAAATGCGTTAAAATTGTTAAAATCCTTTGAATATGCATTGATCACCCAGAGAGGAATGTTTTTTTCTCAACAAAGTGGAGGTACTCTTTAACCACTTTCTGGGTACATTGCTGGACTTTTGGTGGTTATACCAAGGTCCACAGCTGCAGGCATCACCCTGGCATCATTTTTTAGCGCCGGCGGTCGACTCACTTGTAATAGAAATCGGAGCAGCTAACCCCCCCTCCTGTCACCTTCCGTGGCTCTCTTAGGCTCTCTCATCCCACTGGATCGGCTTTGATCGGCTGGTCATAATAGTAACTCGGAAGCGATGAGATGACATAACTTCCGGTTTACTTGGAACCACCTGCGCCATTTTTAAAAAAAAATCAAAAGCATTCAGAAACACCGATCTTGGTGTTTTGAATGCTTTTAAGTGCAAAGGAGGGATTTGGGGTCTTATAGACCCCAGATCTCTCCATAAAGAGGACCTGCCACTTGCCTATTGCTGTCACAAGGATGTTTACATTCCTTGTGACAGCAATACAAATAAAAAAATCAGATCAGATCGGAGCAGAGATCAGTGACGTGTCACACACAGCCACGCCCACCCACAGTTATAAACACGCCCCTAGGACACACTTAACCCCTACACTGCCACCTAGTGGTTAACCCCTTCACTGCCCGTGTCATTTACACAGGAATCAGTGCATTTGTATAGCATATTACTGTATAAATGACAATGGTCCCAAAAATGTGTCAAAAATGTCTGATGTGTCCGCCATAATGTCACAGTCACAATAAAAATAGCTGATCACCCCCATTACTAATAAAAAAAAAATATTTATAAAAATGCCATAAAACTATCCCCTATTTTGTAAACGCTATAACTTTTGCGCAAACGAATCAATAATCGCTTATTGCGATTTGTTTTACCAAAAATATGTAGAAGATTACGTATCTGCCTAAACTGAGGAAATTTTTTTTTTATATATATATATATTTCTGGGGGATATTTATTATAGCAAAAAGTAAAAAACAATGTGTTTTTTCAAAATTATCACTCTTTTTTTGTTTATAGCGCAAAAAATAAAAATCACAGAGGTGATCAAATACCACCAAAAGAAAGCTCTATTTGTGGGGAAAAAACTTTTTTGGGAGCAACGTCGCACGACGCGCAATTGTCAGTTAAAGCAACGCAGTGCCGAATCGCAAAAAATGCTCTGGTCAGGAAAGGGGTAAATTCTTCCGGTGTTGAAGTGGTTAAAGTTTGGTTTGGTTTCTTGTTTGATATCATGTTTCATCCTTTATATTTTACATAAAAAATTGCAAATATTTTTCTAGAGCAGTGGTTCTCAACTCTTGTCCCCAGGACCCACTAACCAGCCAGGTTTGCAAGATAACTGAAATACATCACAGGTGATATCATTTGCTGCTCAGTGATTGCAGTATTCTAGTCGGCATCTCCCCAAGGTAATACTAAAATCTGGCCTGTTAGTTGGTCCTGAGGACAGGAGTTTAGAACCACAGTTCTAGAGCCTCTGCTTTTGAAAAAATATGTAATGTTTGGGGATTCTAAGTTATATTATAGCAAAAAATACTGATTGTTACATGTGAACAAAAGTGCCAGAAAAGGCCCAGACTGAAGTAGTTAAGTGCATGCATGTATTTATTAGCTATCACGGAGATCACAGTATTCCCATTACAAAGCTTTCATTAGCATTATCCAGGGGCCAGGGTCAACATTTATTTGCTGGACTAAGACAATGGCCTAAGAATGACACAATCATGTCAACTCTAGTGCCTGTGCAGTGTTGCTGTGTTCGCAAGTGTCTAACACATCAGCTTCCTCCTATAATAGCCTTTACCCTTAAGACTTGCTACCTAGTACAATATAGCAGTACAATAACTTGAGGAAATGCTTCCTCCTGCTTACAGCAGACCGATTACATAATCTAAGGCAATGTAAAGTAAATGGACTTGAGCTTATTGGATAACTCCACTTTGTGGGAAATAAAAATAGTAAATACATTTTTTTTTTTTTTAAATAAAGCATATACAATTGTGACTCAAGTCATATTATAATTAAATGTTAATAAAAAAATACATTTCCTTTTCAATCTGCAGCTCTGTAATTTTCTGTAAAATGCAATGCAGAAACATCATTCCCTGCTTGTGTGATTGGCTCACCAATTTTCCAAGAAGTCTGCACTAAGAAAGAAATCAGATTTCAGGCATCCCCTGCAACAGAAATGTTGTTTTTGATGAGGTACTCCCAATAGGAAATAACATCTAAAGGGATGCAGACCCTACAATTTTCCTCATTAGAGCCCTGCAGTGCAGCAGCTGATTGATAATAATGAAACCACTTCCATTACATTCACTTACCACATGGGCACAGACAAACACACAGGGATTTCTTCAGAATAACAAAAGGTAGGAATCTTCAACAGAGTTTGTTAAAATCCTTGTAATGTACATTGATTACCCAGAGGGGAATGTTTTTTTTTCTCAACAAAAAAATAAAAATAAAATTTGGATAGAGTAGGGGAAGGGATAGAATCACTGTCAAGTTTGTATTCCTGTCTGTATCCCTGCTAGGTAGATTCACCTCCTCTTGAAGAGACCCTGTCCCTATTTTATTTTATTTTATTTATTTATTTTCAGTTAAGTGGTAGCATATGCATTTTTGCCATTACCTACCTTAATCTGCAGATGCTCAGTGGGTTCATAAATGGATTCTTTCCTTTTCCCAAAAAAAGTGTTGGGTTCAATACTTGGTGGCCAGAAGGGAGCATGCTCCTGAACGAGTTAGCATCTAATGCCATAGCAGCTGTTCATGTAACCAAAGAAAAGTCTTGACAAAGCAGTCAATAAGCAAAGTAAATATTGATTTTCTAATTTAAACTTTTAGGCTCTGTTCACATCTAGGTGTTGTTATTTTTACAGGCGTTTTTCTGGCATTTTTATCTGCCGTTTTTGCAGCATTTTTTGTGCAGGCATTTTGAGTTGACAAGTGACCAATGAAAAGCAATAAAACGCCTGTAATCTGCCGAAAAAGAAGCTCATGTACTTTTTTGAGCGACAGGCATTTTGCTTAAGGCAACAGAACGCTCAGATGTGAACAGGGGCCATTCAAATGAATGAGATTTGTTGGTCATTTTTAAAGCTGAGGATTAGAACAGAAATATGCCCAAACACACCTAGATGTGAACAGAGCCTTAAGGGTGTATAATAAGTATAGCCAATGCTCTCCATCTCTGCTTATTCCTGCATAGTCATGGGCAAATCTGCTTGGGTTCGTTTTGTGGGCTAGTTTGGCAAACACAGTATAAAATCTGCAAACCCTATTAAAGTCAATACATTTTCAAAGCTAATAGACAAGGTATTGTCAAAAAGGACATAAAAAGGGGGGTCGTGTACCAATGAAGAAAAAATGTAAAAGAAATGCTGCTCAGTGGTGAGCAGCTCTTTTAATAAGTTAAAAATTAAAGGTCTGCAATTGAATAAAATAACTGGTTTTGGACATGCCTTAAACCTGTGTTCAAAGTGGTGTACTTGTGTGATGTACTACAAAAAACAAAAATACCATTTGTAGATAGGTGACATTCCCTAGGCAGATCCTTATTCTTTTTGTAAACAAAGCAACTGGGATTCCAAGATAAAGGGTTTTATATGAATTTTGGGCATTGTTGTTCTTTTCCTTTTTCTTCCGTATAAACCAATGACTGCAGCAGGCATGGGCATCCGCAGGTAGGGGCAAGAGGGGTCAAGTGCCCCCCCCCCCTGGAATCAGGGATCGGATCTTAATCTCAGCACAGTTGCATCGCTATGGGGGTGCAGGCAACCCGCACCCGGGTGCCACCTGCCAGTGGGGTGCCACCATCAAGGTGTTGTCAAGCCCCCCCATCAGTGTAGTCTGACTTTAGGCTCTTTTCCCTGCTCAGTCCAGCAGAGAACTCAGCGGCGCTGTGCCAGGAGAAAGGCGAGCTGCGGGCTATCAGAGGTTTCCCCTGTTCACCCCCCCTTTCTCCTGTCAGGGAAAAGAGATGGCGGTTCTCACCAGGTTCCCTGCCCAGCTTCCTGCCCACTCCGTTCCTTGCCTATTGGCCATAACTGAGGGCTATTCAAAGGAGACTACTAGAGGAGAGTATCATGGGACATGTAGTTCCAAAGATTGGCGGCCCCATTTTCCACAGGGAAGAGGCTACCGCTCGATCAAGAGAGAGATTGAGAGACTGCTGCCTGGAAAAAAGCTGAGGAAGAGAGTGCTACAGGACAAAGAACGAGGAGTGTACTGGGCGGAAGCCAGAGAGAGAGCCACGCTGCCCAGTGCCACCAGAGAGAGAGCCACGCTGCCCAGCACCACCAGAGAGAGAGCCATGCTGCCCAGCACTACAAGAGAGAGCCACGCTGCCCAGCACGACCAGAGAGAGAAAGACTGAGCCACTACCAGGGTACAGACATGCTACACTACTGACCAGAGTCGCCCTGGGCAACCCAGAGAGAGCGATCGTCCAGCCAGAGGAATCACAGCTGTCGTTTCGCTGGGTCTGGTAAAAGGGCTTGTTGGCCATTATCCATTACTTATCCTAGGGACTGTACTACGTCTGCAGTCTCTGACCATGATAATGTGATAATGACATTGTCGAAAAGGGGCGGTGCATGGGTGACCCTAAAATGATGCCCCCACCTGAAAAAAATTCTGCGGATGCCCATGGCAGCAGGGGACCAAAAAGATCAACAATCTGGGAATTTTTGTCTTCTAATGGAATTCCTGAAAGCCTGGAATTCTGAGGAAACTTTAGAGCACCTTACCCCTTCATCTAAGCAGTATTTGGTGGCATGTCAGCACTATCTTATTTACAGGTACAGCTATTATTTCAACTTTGCAACAGAGTCTCCTTTAGTTGTGATTGCTACTTGTTGTTTTCATAATCAGTTATGGTAGATGACTTCCAAGTTTCCTGGAGGACAAGTGAAACTTTCTTCAATTTCTTGGAGGGTAAAGAGCAGTTAACAGATTCTACAATAAGTGAGGCTTTTTATATATGTTTGCAGAGGAAGCATAACAGATTTACCATAATGTCCTCTGGGTTGTTGCCTAGTAATAAAACCAACATGTTCAGTAACATAAAATGCCTGTGCAGCTTTTCCCTCTGTAACAATCACATAAAGTATAGAAAAGTGAATTTCCATTAACGGTGGCTGAAATGCTCTGCCTCATACTTCATAACACCCCCAATCTAGTTCCCTTTTCTTTCATTATGATTTTTCATGACTTTAGGGAGCACATGAGGACACAATGCTATACTTTACCAATTGCTGAAATATGCAGCCCTCCAGCTGTGGACAGCATTAACTGGGGTATTTGTAATGTATAGTTTGTGGTTTGAAAACTTGGCACAAAGAACAATCAGCCTGACTAAGAAGGCCCCGCTCACGCTGGGGCTGTATAGATCATGCTTCACGTACAGTTGCTTTTTAGAACTTCGATTACCCATCTGCAAAGAAATAATCCCTCAATTTAAAAGAAAAAATAAATGAAATCAAGGCACATTAAATTTCAATAGACATAATAATTCAGTAAGATGAGAAGCTTTTAATGCTCCTGGAAGCCTTTCACACAGAACAGTGTGTTTGAGGTCATTCTTTCCAGGATATCAGGAAAACGTCACTGGATATGTAAAGAAAATATAGAATTTCTGCTTTAAAATGACCAAAAGGTTTCTCCGCTGCAAAATAAGACATTAGGCAATTAACATACCATGATGCTAGGCATGTTTTTTCATGCTCATCTCCACCTTTCTTTTTTTCTGTGAAGGTTGTATGCAGCTTGAGGAAACAGAAATAAGTTTGTAAAGAAAATATAGTTCAATAGTGAAAGAAACCAGGAGAGAACATGAAAGAAAGACATTTTTGAGCCATGTTTCCAAAGCATTAACGTGATAAAACTTCCATATAAGAAGAGAATGTTGAAAATTGCAGTGACGGCCTTACAAGTGAAATAATTTTTTGTAAAAGAAAACAATTATAATGAATGTACAGTATGTAATGTATGTAATGGAAAAATAGGATATCGCTTTAAAGAACAACTGTGTCTTTGGTACAAGGATCGCTGAAGACCATCATGAGTATGATTTCCTATAGGAATTAATGACCTGTGCAGGGAGATAAGGACCCGGTAGGGATAATTTCAGAAGAAAGTTGTGCGGTTTCACGCAGGACCGCACAGTGAAGATTGCTGGAACTTAGATGAGGGTAAGTACTGAACCAGGTGCACTGCTCTTAGGGAAGTGGGAGCATGATTTAAAGGACAATTTACAACAAAGGTTGCTCATTCAGGTGTGTAGTTAGTGTTTAGGGTGCATTCCCACCAACAGCAACATTATACCCATAAGGGGAGCTGTACTGTTTACTTTACTTTCTTTTTTCAACTTTATTGAACCTTCACAAAGTTACATTTCATTAATCTTTATTTTATCTTTATCAAGTCGGGATTCAGTGTACTGTGTCGTAACAACATATACTGAAAAACAGTACAGCATGTACTACTTTTTTCAGTGCACACCAATGCAGCACAGTGGTGTAAACAGAGCTAATGGAACATAAGGCAAACTGCTTTGTCTATGTATTGGGACTGTGTTGGGCAAGGCTGCCCAGCTCAGCCAATGCATATTATTGAAATGGCCCTTAAAATCACTAAATGCAAATTATCACTTTACCTCCTTTTTTGTGCAGTAGGAGAGCCTGTAATATTCATTCCATGGCCTGACATATTTAAATAGGATTACAGTGCTCATTGAGCAAAAGAAAAGAAACTCCCTTTTCAGTTTGGAAGGAGAGCTACATATAAGGTCTTTGCGAGATATGACCCCCCAGCATCTCAATGTAGTATGGCATTAGATT
Source organism: Lithobates sylvaticus (assembly GCA_028564925.1). Taxonomy (NCBI): domain Eukaryota; kingdom Metazoa; phylum Chordata; class Amphibia; order Anura; family Ranidae; genus Lithobates; species Lithobates sylvaticus. The sequence continues at coordinate 407,145,953 of CM053028.1, forward strand.
CTGCTTGCTAATTTGTGGAACGTTTCCCCAGTCAGAGGAAAGAGAACCTGTTTCTGAGGCATGAAGAGCACTTGGTGGCAGCAGCTGAAGAGGAAGGATTTCCTTTTGAAAAGAGATATCAAACAAGGCCTTCCATGTAGGTTTGTGGTGGGGCTTCATATTTCAGGGGGATCATGATTCCCCAGTAGCTTCAAAGTTTTAAGTATAGAAACTGTTAAACAGCTAGGACATGCATCCACTAGCTACAAGTATTGTCACAGCTGTTGAAGTGAGGGTCTGATCTTCTGAACAAGATGCCTGTGCTTATACAGTATATTAGAAGTAAAAGTTCTTAAGCATGGCTATGAGTGAGTTTCCATTGTCTTCAGTGTCACTAGTTTCTGATGGAAAAGTGCTGTATCCAAAATATTGCATGAGACTTGTCAATTTATCTGGAATATGTAAGACAAAGCGTTTATGCCACTGGCATCTGAGGATATGTGGAAGGAAATTCGTAAAATTTTTTCTTCAAAACTGCAATTTCACTATTTGCATCTGTGCCCTGGATTGCAAACATATACCGTACGTATCCATATTATTATTATTATTATTATACATGATTTATATAGCGCCAACAGTTTATGCATCGCTTTACAATGTATAGGGGGAGGCAACAAAATTACAGTACAGTTACAATACAAAAGGTACAGGAGGGCCCTGCTCATAGAGCTTACATTCTAAAGGGAGGGGGTGGTGGTACAAAAGGTAATAGCATAGTAATAATAATAATAATAATAAAAAAGGTAATAGTACAGGTAATAGTAATATGCCACCAAAAAGTGGATCATAATTCTTCAACTGCAGGAAACACTTTTCCAAAGTACCAATGGTTTAAGAAAGCAATTACAACTTCACTGGTGGTGAGCCCAAACCTTTCGGCTTTCTTGAAAAAGAGTCCTTTTCATTATCAACCAACATCATGAAGATTTACCCAAAAGAGTGCTTGCTGTTCAAAAGAGGGTTTTCAGCTACAAGTGGACCATGCCCAATGTGTTGTGGTGTGTACTTTCGGGACTTTAACCTATGAATGGTGCAACTTCCACATTGCACTACAGTGAGTTATAAATAATGTAATAAAGTCTGCATGTGTGCTTTACAATCTAGGGAGACAGAGAGAGGGGTCATATTGCAGATACTCTGTCTTTTGACATGACTGATGTCCACTGGTCAGGAGCAGAAATCAGCAGGATTTGTCTAAACATGGTCGAAACCCAGTTCAGCATAACCTGTGGGAAGCTGTCAAATGATTGCATCCCCACCTGCCTAATCAGCTGTGGCCAGTGCATTCAACACCCTGCAGGCGCAGGTACACAAAGAGTTGTTGTGTTTACATAAGCATAACAACAATGTACAATGCAATCATTATTGTAAAAAATATTAAGATTTTACATTTTGAAATAGGTTCATTGTTACATGAACCTATCAGCAAAATTGAAAGTTTTATATACTGTTCTGTAATGCATTGCCTAAATGTGTACAAAATTCAGGTGTACCGTCTCTTGCATAGCTTGTATGTACAGTTGTGCTCAAAAGTTTGCATACCATAGCAGAAATCATGAAATGTTGATAATAATATTGAAAATTCTACTGATCATGCCAAAAACTCTTTTATTTAAGGATAGTGATCATATGAAGCCATTTTTCACTTAGTTGTTTGGCTCCTTTTTAAATCATAATAATAACAGAAATCATCCAATTGCCCCTGATCAAAAATTTACATACACTGGAATGTTTGGCCTTGGTATAGACACACAAGGTGACACATCTGACATCTGTGGCTTTTTAAATTGCAATTAGTGTCTGTGTATAAATAGTCAATAAGCTTCTTAGCTCTTACATGGATGTACTGAGCATGGTAGATACTGAGCCATGGGGAGCAGAAACGAACTGTCAAAAGACCTGCATAACAAGATAATGGAACCTTATAAAGATGGAGAAGGATATAAAAATGATATCCAAAGCTTTGAATATACCAGTCAGTACTGTTCAATCGCTTACTAAGAAGTGGAAAATTCATGGATCTTTTGATACTAAGCCAAGATCAGGTAGACCAAGAAAGACTGCAGCTACAACTGCCAGAAAAAAACTGTTCAGGATACAAACAAAACTCCACAGGTAACCTCAGGAGAAATACAGGCTTCTCTGATTATAGACGGTGTGGTTGTTTCAAAAGCACAATATGACAGCACTTGAACAAAAATGAGCTGCATGGTCGAGTTGCTGGAAAAAAGCCTTTACCGCCGCAATGCCACAAAAAAGCCCAGTTACAGTATGCCCGACAACACCTTGACATGTCTCCCTGCATTTCTGACTAGGGTGACCCTATTACAAATCTCTCTCTAACAACTCTGCTTTTTTCCCTCTGTTTTCACCTGGTGATCTGGCCTGTAACACATTCTTCTGTATTAAAGTGCCCCCACTGATCACCCTCCTGTAGAACTGTATATCCCAGTGATTGCAGCATTCCAGCCAAAGCCCCTTTACTGTGATCACAGGAGTAGCTGACTGTTCTATTAGACTTGTATTTCTAAAATCAATTCTAGGAGAGAGAGTTTATGGTTATAAGAATTCCAAAATAGCATTAAAACAGAAACAAATATTTTGAAAGCAGCAGTAATAATAATTGGGCCCTATTAGGCTGCTTTCACACCTGAGCGGTGCGGGGCGGCGACGGTAAAGCAGCGCTATATTTAGCGCTGCTTACCATCGCTTTACCCGCGGTATGCGGCCGCTAGCGGGGTGGTTTTAACCCCCGCTAGCGGCCGCAAAAGGGTTAAAAAACCTCCGCAAACCGCCGCTGCAGCGGCGGTTTGCGGGCGGTATCCCCGCGGTTTCCCATTGATTTCAATGGGAACGAGCGGTATAGGAGCGGTAAATACACCGCTCCTACACCGCTCCAAAGATGCAGCTAGCAGGACTTTTTTTACCGTCCTGCTAGCGCACCGCTCCAGTGTGAAAGCCCGCCGGCTTTCACACTGGAGTGAAAGGGGCTGGATTTTTCAGGCGGTGTACAGGCGCTATTTTTAGCGCTGTACCGCCTGAAAACCGCCCCAGTGTGAAAGGGGCCTTAGAGCAGCACTTTAGTTAGTTGTTAAACCTTTGAGAGCAGAAATTAGACCATGTGGGAGCAGTCACATGATTGATTGAGTAGTAGTAGATCTCTCTTGAGCCTTTAGTAGCAGTCAAAGATTCCTTAAATGACGAGCAATGAATTCTTCCTACATTGTCCAGTAGTAGCTTCCCTGTGACACTCTTCTGTATGAAGATTCTTTGTAAGCCCAGCTACCTTCAGATAACCACTCCAACAGATAGATTAGGTTTTTAGGCATCTAGTACAGGCCCCAGACTGAAGCAAGGCCCACGTAGAAAGACAGTCTAAACACACATCCTTTCTAGGCAAAAACCAAGAAGGTAGAGAACATTCTGAAAAAGGTGGCCCAAAAATCATATTATTATCCCAAGCCATGCCCTTGGACAAGAACCTCAGAGATTGGTTAGATTTGATAGAGTTAGAGTTAGATACATATTCATCTCTTGGCTATTGGCTATTATCTGATATCTGGAACTTCCTTCTCAGTAACAGGCCGACGCATTCAACTCAATAAGATTAGGGAAGAGGTAATGGCTAGGCTTCAAAGCCTAGAGAAAGGGTAAACAACTGCTCAGGATAGCTAGAGCTTAAAGTGGTTGTAAACCCCAGTCATGGAACCTGAGAAAAGTACATACTGTATATCTGTAGTGTTTACTTATCTCTCTCTAAAGCTCTAAGTGTTGTTTCTCTCTGGTGCGTCATTCCTCTGTTATCAGCATGAGCCCCTTCCAATAAACTTTCCCAACTCATGAGATCAATTTGTGTTGGGGGGGGGGGGCTCAGAACGGAGCTTGTCTGTGCCTTTCTTCCAATCAGCTCTCACACAGTGAAACTGCAATCTCTCCACCCTGCCTTTGATCTGCACTTTGGAAGGGGGTAGAGAGGGGAAGACAGCAGATATAGAGGATTTGTTTCATCTCTGTGTATAATCTGAGGCTGTTCACTTCACTAGGTATATGTGAGGGTTTGCAATCACTTCAACAGCAAACTATACTACTTTTCATGGGGACATACTCTAACAGAATAACACACAATACCCGCACCTAATTTACTATAACCAAAGGTGGTAAAGTAAACATCACCAAGTCAGAAATGTAACACATACTTTTTTAGGTGGGTGATCTCTAACCATTTTTTTTAAATGTATTCAATGCTTACAGTCAGCTTTCATTAAATGCTTTGTGTCTATAAGCCATAAATAAAGAGCTTTATTGTCAAGACTTGTATCTCTCACCTACATAGTCATCACGACAAGAAAGACTTAGAACATGCAAGAGAAGCCAAGACTATAAAGGAATACAGCTTTAATTTCTCAAAAAGCTTTCTATGTATATATTAAGTCATGTCTTAACTAAGCTTCACCTTTAGATCACCAAAATATTTACACATCATAGTAGACAATTAAAAGTTGATGGACGGTAAAATGGCCCAAACAATACTAGGGAGGTAGTAATTATGTGATCCAAAATGTATGACTCACCATGACACAAATATTTATGAGTTAACTTCACTGAACAGACTAAACTATCTGTTCCTACATAATGAATTTGTTATAGTTGTTAAATCTCTCCAGTTTTCCTTTTACGGAATGTTTTTAATCTTATGTTCCACTATTACGGTGCTATCCTAGTAAACAACATAACTTACGTTTTTTTATCTTCAGATTCTTAGAGGTTTGTAAAGTTCACCTGTGCTTCCCCTTCATTTTGAAGGCTACAGTTAGTACTTGTTAAACTACTCCCCACGATCATGTAAATAAAGTTAGCAAGACTTCCCTTAGCTGCTTTACAACAAATTCCATGCATTTCCCAGCAATGATGTCAACCTCAAAGTGGAACACAGATAAAGAAGGGTCAGAGAGTTCTCTCTATCCTTTCACAAAGTTATTTATGACAAAGATTTGAGCTTCAAAGTAGAAAACATTTCCTTGCTCTGAATGCTGACAAATTCGTCATCACTAAGAGCATGTGCGGAAAATCCAATACAGTCTCTTAACACGATAGGGAAGAAAGGTCCAGTGATACATTATGTTTTAATTGAAAACATGACAGTCAGTGAGGTTTTCCTACCCACCTCTCCCCTTGGGTGTACTTATATGTAACCCATAGCCCTATAGCAAATTCATCACATTGGTACCTGGCTCTTGATCCCCCATCTTAAAGGTTCAAGGATTTACTGAGACTGTGTAGTTTTATAAAAGAACCGCTAGTTGCTGTAATATCTGCTGATAGAGGTAACAAAATGCCCCTTTATACATTATTTGCCAAATGCTTTTGCCACCTGCTAAGCAAAATATGCATGTCCCACTCTTTATTTTAATCATTTAATAAATCTCAAGTCTCAAATTCTAAATAGAATGTATAACTTTGTAACAGTTCAATACAGCCAGACATTTTTTGGTAGTTTTGGTTACAGTGGGTAGTTAGTAAAATTTCTTTCGTACACACATTTGTATTTTTGACACAGGACAATTGTCAGAAGTTCTAAGCCTCAGAAATATTTCCATACTTTCTCTACCATTTACCATCGAGGACAGAAGAGAGCGGTTTGGTTGGTATTTTGAGACTAATTAGTGATGTAGCTGGGGACAGAGTTGTGGATGGTTTTGCAAGTTGTTAGAATTTTTAATTTTATTCTTTGGGTGAGCCGAAGCCAATGGAAGGACTTACAGAGAGAGGTAGCAGACACTGCATGATTGGTAAGGTGGATGAGTCTGGCAGCAGCATTCATGATGGACTGAAGGGAGGATAGCCGAGAGATAACCAGGGAGTGAATTAGAAGCTTTGTGGTGTTGTTGGTTACAAATGGGCATATTTTGGAGATGTTGCACTAAATGCCTCTACATCAATACTGTGTCCTGTAATAATGTGGGCGCCAGAAGGAGGTACCAGAGCCAGCAGCTGGGGACCAAAAACTTGACACTTCCAGATGTGTTGGATGTGCCAGGATCTTCAGCCGGTGGCTTTTCTTCAGTTCTACAAAGAATGGCAGTATGAACAGCAGGAAAAAATATTTCCATTTCTTGAAAGGAACAGTTTGTTTTGACTATTTATTTTAGTGACAGAGTCACAACCCCTGCATCCCTATAGAGCTTCTTGCATACTAGGTCCTGGCTGTGGATAGGGTCTCAACTTCTCCATCCCACCCCTGCCTTGTAATTGTAAATTGCCAAAGCCTATAGTCCCCATTGAACTTCTGACATTTGACTGTTGAATGATAGGGGGTGGCTTTAGCATCTTGAGATGCAAAGCTTAATCTAAAGCTGACCATAGATGTTTTTTTTTTTTTGTTCAGTCAGCAGCTTGATTGACAAAAAAAACACATTCCATACAAGCAAGGTTGATGTCCCCTTGCCAGGATATTATATTCTGATAGTGGGACTCTCTTCTGTCAGAATACACTGATCCAGGGCTGCAGCAGATTGGCTGCAGTCGTTGATTGACAAAGGTTTTCCAATGTGTCCATTTCACAGACGTCGATCTAACGACCTATTGAACCAGTTGATTTTCAATTTATCTGTGGACAGCTCTAAATTGGGCAGAGGTCAAGGTCTCATGTACAGTCTGGTCCTAGAATCCAAAGAGTGCTGCTCAGGGGTATAGAGTGCAATTTGAAGAATATAATTTCACTCCAGCATTGTTATCGCATTAGAAATGTTTTTGTACAGGTGAGATTCACTTTAAAAGTGAGTTTGCAGTCCAGTGTAATTTGCACTACCTTACTAACACCGATCAAATGTACAGAAAATGCAGCATGCAGTACCGTGGGGAAAATAATTATTTGATCCCCTGCAGATTTTGTAAGTTTGCCCACTTACAAAGAAATTAAGTGTCTATAGTTCTTATCATGAGTGTATACAAAAATCCTGAAAAAACACGATACAAATGTTGTAAATTGAGTTGCAGTTCAGTGAGTAAAATAAGTATTTGATCCCCAAGCAAAACATGACTTAGTAATTGGTGGAGAAACCCTCGTTGGCAAGCACAGAGGTAAGATGTTTCTTGTAGTTAGTTATCAGGTTTGCACATATCTCAGGTGGTATTTTGGTCCACTCTTCTTTTCATCTGACCACAGCACTTTCTCCCAATCCTTCTCTAGATGTTCATTGGCAAACTACAGATGGGCCTGTACATGTGCCCTCTTACGGAGGGGGACCTCATGGGCACTGCAGGATTTTAATCTATGGCGGCGTATTGTGTTACTAATGATTTGTTTGGTGACTGTGGTCCCAACTGCCTTGAGATCATTCACAAGCTCCTCCTGTGTGGTTCTGGGCTGATCTCTCACTTTTCTCATGATCATCCTTATCCCTTGAGGCGAAATCTTGCATGGAGCACCCGACTGAGGGCAATTGATGGTTATTTTTTAAATTCTTCAATTTGCGAAAAAAATCGCTTCAACAGTTGTCTCCTTCTCACCAAGTTTCTTGCTAATGGTCTTGTAGCCCATTCCAGCCTTGTGCAGATCTACAATCTTGTCCCTGAAGTCCTTTGACAGCTCTTTGGTCTTCACACTGCTCCAACATGATAGTCACACAACTTCCGATCCAACTTTGCCCTGCAACATTGGTCAGACATTGTTTAGACATCGGTCAGACTTTAATAAACAGGATCCGACTTGAGATGAGTGCAACTTGGTCTGGTATGGATTTTTTTTTTTTTTTCAATATATTTTGCAGTGCTAACATTGCCTCTGAGCAAAAGTTGCATGTCACAAGTCGGATCAGTTAAGATGCTGATCCGACTTGGATATGACTTCAATGATATTTAATGGGCTGCAATCAGACCAAAGTCGGACCAAAGTAGTGCAGGAACCTTTTCCAAAGTCGGACCAACACCAGTCGACCAGTTAAGATGGCTTTCAGAGGGAATCATTGATTTACACATGTCATTCGACATGTGCTCCCAAAGTGGGAGCATATGTTGCACCAGTGTGAACCGGGCCTAAGCCAGATTCTTCTAAACAGTATGGCATACCAGGATTAAGATATTCACTATGCAGTTGTGTATGGTGTACAATGTCAAATATAATATTAGCATTCACTGCTCTGGAGCACGATAGATATAAAATCTGAGGGCTACAGTGTTTCTATTATCTACAACTATCACCACTTGAATATACATAATTTATATGTTACACTACCTACATACCTACACCTAGAGTATGCTGTCCAGTTCTGGGCACCAGTCCTTAGGAAGGATGTACTCGAAATGGATCAAGTACAAAGAAGGGTAACAAAGCTAATAAAGGGTCTGGAGGATATTAGTTATGAGGAAAGGTTGCGAGCACTGAACTTATTCTCTCTGGAAAAGAGACGCTTGAGAGGGGATATGATTTCAATTTATAAATACCGTAATGGTGACCCCACAATAGGGATAAAACTTTTTTTGCGGAAGTTTACAAGACATGTGGCCACTTATTAAAATTAGAAGAAAAGAGGTTTAACCTTAAACTATGTAGAGGGTTCTTTACTGTAAGAGCGGCAAGGATGTGGCATTGCCTTCCACAGGTGGTTGTCTCAGCGGGGAGCATCAATAGTTTCAAAAAAACTATTAGATAAGCACCTGAACGACCACAACATACAGGGATGTACAATGTAATACTGACATATAATCACACACATAGGTTGGACTTGATGGACTGTCTTTTTTCAACCTCACCTACTATGTAACTATGTAACTACAGTAAGCTATAATATAGGTATAGTTTCCTAACAGAGACCAACCCTCTAGTTAGTGCTGACTCTATCATTTTTTTACGTTCTGGAACAGCATGCAGACCTAGATTTCACCTGGATCATTTAGGCCCGGGGTTAATTTACCAAAGGCAGAAAGATTGTATACTTTGCAAAGTGCAGTTTCTCCAGAGCGTAGTAAATGTGCAGAAGCTCTGCTGACTTCCATCACCCAATCATGTGCAAGAAAAAATAGTTTTTTTATTTTCCTTGGGTACTCTTTGCAAAGTGAAGCCGTACCTAATTTATTGCGCTCTGGAACAACTGCACTTGCAGAGGGCAACTGCCTTTGCCTTTAGTAAATCAACCCCCAAGCTTTTGCGTTGATGTTCAACTGATATGACTTAAAGTGGTTCTAAACTTTTTCATATACCCAGTGAAATGACTGACCTCAGGTGATACACAGAGATGGAACAAATCCTTCTACATAAGTTGTATCTCTTTATTTGCAGTCCTCACTTCTGTAAAAGTCCTCAGTTTATAACGCTTGTCTGAGCTGTCAGAAAAAAGGGGACAGAAAGTTGAAATTACACTCTGCAGAGCTCATTGAGGAGAGCTCTGAGAGCTGATTGGAGGGAAGGGATAGACTACAATAATAAAAATACACTGTGCCTTTAAATAAATAAATCTACAGAAATATAAGTGCAACCAGTGCTACAATGTGTATAAATAAATAGCAAAATATATGGACATATATAAATAGATCATGAAACATACAGTAATTTTGTCAGTATCAAATAAATAAATAAATATATACTGAAGCGTGTATCAAGAGGAATGAGATAAAAACCATAAATAAGCAAAGTCCATTACATGCTAGATGGTATTAATAAAAACTAAATAGGAAAATCCAATAATGCAAAAGTTCAAGAAATATCCCTCAAATCACAATGAGGTAGCAGGGATGTTGGTTATCTCCTTATTCTTGACCAGGGTATAGGGAAGTGAGGACCTAATCCTTAAATGGTGCTCTCTAGCCTCTCACCTGAAAACAAAGATATATAAGCATCTGAATGGTATCAGGGGGTCCGCTTCACTTCCCGCTGTCTCCTGGGGTCCAAGATGGGATCCACCTCTCCTCCCTTCACACAGTATACCCTCACTCTAATGGCCTCTGTGGGGTTGCTTCTCCAGCCTCCTCCAAGATAATGGCGGCAGCGTTTCCCAAAAAACTCGCCAGGGATGGGGATGTATACAGGACAAAAAGAAGGGGGGGGGCCCAATCGTGAAGCAAGTATATACATACACTTTATTGAAAATAAATAGATTCTTACATTTGAAAAGTAGAAATTACAGCAACAAACAGGCGATGTCCCGTCTTTCTCACAGCACTTCCGGTATAATCTTTATCCGGCCAATCCCTACGCGTTACGTCACGTGCTCGTGACTTCATCAGGAGAATCCCTGATGAAGTCACGAGCACGTGACGTAACGCGTAGGGATTGGCCGGATAAAGATTATACCGGAAGTGCTGTGAGAAAGACGGGACATCGCCTGTTTGTTGCTGTAATTTCTACTTTTCAAATGTAAGAATCTATTTATTTTCAATAAAGTGTATGTATATACTTGCTTCACGATTGGGCCCCCCCCTTCTTTTTGTCCTGTATACATCCCCATCCCTGGCGAGTTTTTTGGGAAACGCTGCCGCCATTATCTTGGAGGAGGCTGGAGAAGCAACCCCACAGAGGCCATTAGAGTGAGGGTATACTGTGTGAAGGGAGGAGAGGTGGATCCCATCTTGGACCCCAGGAGACAGCGGGAAGTGGAGCGGACCCCCTGATACCATTCAGATGCTTATATATCTTTGTTTTCAGGTGAGAGGCTAGAGAGCACCATTTAAGGATTAGGTCCTCACTTCCCTATACCCTGGTCAAGAATAAGGAGATAACCAACATCCCTGCTACCTCATTGTGATTTGAGGGATATTTCTTGAACTTTTGCATTATTGGATTTTCCTATTTAGTTTTTATTAATACCATCTAGCATGTAATGGACTTTGCTTATTTATGGTTTTTATCTCATTCCTCTTGATACACGCTTCAGTATATATTTATTTATTTATTTGATACTAACAAAATTACTGTATGTTTCATGATCTATTTATATATGTCCATATATTTTGCTATTTATTTATACACATTGTAGCACTGGTTGCACTTATATTTCTGTAGATTTATTTATTTAAAGGCACAGTGTATTTTTATTATTGTAGTCTATCACTGTATATCTAGGCAATATTCCTAGAAAGATTTTAGCACTGTATATATTATATAAACCTTTTTGGACATCACATGTATTCACATCACTTTGGTGCAGATTAGCGCAAAATCACTATTTATTTATATTTTGATGGGATTGTGTTCACCTTTAGATTTTTGCTGCTTTTTTAGGATTTTATCCACACACAACATTTGAGTTGGCACCTTTGATATACACTTATTTATGTTTTTATTCACTTATTGCATAGTTTGAGTTAGTGCCTTTATCTAGTTCATCAACAGCGCGAAGAACACCTCTATCACTGCTGTGGTAAATGCCTCCAGTTGATTGATTGACTTATTACACAAGCAAATTGTCAACTTATTGGAGCATCTCTTTATGAGTGTGCTGTATAGCAGAAAAAGCAGAAAAGTCCAGTTTCTGGTGCCGTCACTATCACTTGGGCCATTGGCTCAAGGGCTGGCAGCTTTCACCATACCAGTCAATATCAGTGAGATACCCATCTGACTATCTTAACTGTACTCCACTGATCCCAGCAGGCTCTCCTCTTCTGTTGCAAAGTCCCAGGGCGTCCGCCGAAATTTACGATTGTGGTGGATGTATATCCACCCAATGGTGAATTTAATGCGCACTAAGTGAGTGGAGAGCTGGCAGGGCTGAGCGTGCCAAAACAGCATGTCTACCTCCCTCACTAGCGGCTATTGATTCCAGCAGGCGGGGAACGTTGTAGCAAGGTGAGCTGTGTACAGCATACCTGTACTTCCACTAATCTTAACTGTACTCCACTGATCCCAGCAGGCTCTCCTCTTCTGTTCATCCCAGTCACTTGTGTGTGACATCACCTGGGATGGATAAGAGTGGAGAGCTGGCAGGGCTGAGCGTGCCAAAACAGACATGTACCAGCAGCTTCCCTGAGAAGCTCTGCATGTATAGGAAATTAAACACTCCTGTGTCCTGCCCTGCCCTGGTGAAACCCCTGTGTCTTGTCCTGGTGACACCCCTGTGTTCTGCCCTGGTGACACCCCGTGCCTGATCTGGTGAGTCCCCTGTGACCCGACATCATGGACATGGTGACTCCACTGTGCCCTGCCTTGGTAAACCCCCTGTGCCCTACTCTGGTGATCCCCCGTGCCTTGGCCAGGTGACTCCACTGTTCCCTGACCTGGTGAAATCTCTGTGCCCAGACCTGGACCTTATTACACCAGTGTTTCTCAACCTTTTTGCTGTCGCGGACCCTTGGCAAAAAGTATGAGATCTTAGGGAACCCCTAAAATAGTTTTCAGATCTACAGCTCATGGAATATAGGTGTGATCAGCGAGCTGTTGATATCACAATAATTATTTTTAGAAATAGCATTAAATGATAGAATAAATATTAAAAATATCTTAATGTAAAAATTGGGCTGGCTTTTTTTCCTGCACAGATGCTCAATTCTGGGTCCAACTAGGGATATGCCCACACAAATTTCATCTTCAACTGAAATTAAACAGGGGTGTCACACGGTCAGGGCACAGGGGGGTGGGGGGATCACCAGGTCAGGGCACAGAGGGATTACCAGGGCAGAGTACAGTGGGGTCACCTGTGCCTTGCCTAGTGACACCACTGTTTCATTTATTGGAATGAATGGGCAGCGCTTCCAAATCACCTGAAAAGTGCTTTGGAAGTGCCGCAACACTGGCGTTTTTAACCCCTTCTTTGGGGTTAAAAGCGCCCTGCTAGCAGCCGAAAAGCGGAGCAGAAGGGCCGCTTAAACAGCAGTAAAGCACCATGAAAACAAGCGTCGCTTTACCGCAAACACGGCCATGCCCCAGTGTGGAAGGGGTCTAAGAGGTGTCCCTCTTTATCATTACAGAAAATGGTGTGGCTTCCTCTTCCACTCTATGCTGCTTAACCATTCTTAGCAGAACTTTTCTTTTCTTCTCAGTATACAGTATAAATAATGCATTTATTACTGATAACTTTAGATACATTGGCTGCAGAATCAATTTCCCAAAGAGCAAAAGTTGCCTTGCTTTTGCAAGAAGGGGAAGTCAACATAACATTTTCTGGTACAGAAACCTACACAGGAAATGCCTCAAAGGCAATCTTAGCTCAGCGCATCCTAGAAACACAAGAGAGCTTTGTTTTAGAAACAAGCCTCTTCTTTCAAGTGAACCGCTCAACCAAGGTGATCCAACGATGGCTCATATGAAATAAAAAGGGAAAATGTAAATGTCAAAGGCATTTCAATGTGAACCAAGTAGCCTGGTATGTAAGGTTAAATACCCCCCAGCATAGTCAGCCTTTCTCCCCAGTTACAGAACATGTACAACATTTATACAATATTATTTCTAGTGATTTTTTTGCTTTTTGTTTTTTTTGGGGAGTTGGTGTAAGGTTGTAATGAACTCTGGAAAAATAGGATTTTTATAACAGCTTACCTGTAAAATCCTTTTCTTGGAGTACATCACGGGACACAGAGCCACAGTAATAACTGTATGGGTTATATGGCACCTTCAGGTGATGGACACTGGCACACCCTAAACAGGAAGTTCAATTCCCCCATATAACTCCTCCCCTTACCGGAGTGCCTCAGTTTTGTAGCAAAGCAATACATGTGTAACCAGCAAGAGGGGAGGGACCTATGTGTCCCATGATGTACTCCAAGAAAAGGATTTTACAGGTAAGCTGTTATAAAAATCCTATTTTCTTTATTGTACATTACGGGACACAGAGCCACAGAAATAACTGTATAGGATGTCCCAGAGCAATGCCACCTGAGGGGAGGGGACACAAACAAAAGTAGGGTGCAATGAGACCTGAGGACCTATACTGCTGCCTGCATCACACTGTGCCCAAAGGCGATATCCTCATGCCTTCTTACATCCACCTGATAGAATCTGGTGAATGTATGGACAGGGTTCTGGAAAAAATGTAGGTAAAACAATATCCTGGTTTAGGTGAAAACCTGAAACCACCTTTGGTAGAAAGCTAGGATGAGGATGCAATACTACTCTATCCTTGTGAAAGATTAAATATGTCTCTTTACAAGAAAGAGCCGCCAACTCTGATACCCTTCTTGCAGAAGAAATGGCTACCATAAAAACTAGCTTCCTTGTCAAAAGGACCAAAGAAATATGTCGTAAAGGCTGTTTCTGTAATGCCGACAGAACTAAATTCAAGTCCCAAGGGTTCAGGGGTACTCTAACTGGTGGATTAAGCCATGTTACCCCCTGTATAAAGCTTCGGACCAAAGAAGCAAGTGGACATTGAAACAATACTGATAAGGCCGAGACCTGGCCCTTGATAGTACTCAAGGCCTGTTTCATCTCTAGCCCTATTTGCAGAAAGGCAAGAATTCTACCTATGACATACTTCCTAGGATGCCAACCCCTGGATTCACACCAGGAAACATATGCCTTCCAGACTCTGTAATAAATGACTCTGGAAGCTGGCTTCTTTCCATTAATCAAGGTAGGTATCACTGAGCCTGAAAGCCCACGATTCTTCAGAATGTGGGTTTCAATAGCCAAACCGTTAAATTTAGTGTTTGTAAAGTAGGATGGAACACTGGTCCCTGTGATAGCAGGTCTGGACGTGGTGGTAGGGTCCATGGGGCCCCTACCACCAACTTTACTATTTCTGCATACCAAAATCTTCTGGGCCACGCTGGGGCCACAAGAACTACCGACTTCCTTTCCCGCTTGATCCTGCAAAGAAGTCGAGGTAGCAACAGAATAGGAGGGAATGCATAAATCGTTGAGAACTGATCCCACGGGGTCACCAACGCATCTGTTCAGCATACAAGTGGATCCCTTGTTCTTGACACAAAGTTGTTGACTTTGTTGTTGAACCTGGACACAAACAGATCTACATCCGGGATCCCCCATCTTTGGCATATAGCCATGATGGTGTCAGGTGAAGGGACCATTCCCCCGGGAACAACTCCTGGTGACATAAGTAGTCTGCCTGCCAGTTCTCTACCCTGGAATGAATATTGCGGATATGCACGGCACATGTTTTTCTGCCCAGGTTAGGATATGGTTTACCTCTCCCTGGGCTGCCTGACCTCTGGTGTCCCCTTGGGGATTGATATAAGCCACTGCTCTGGCATTGTCGCATTGAATCCTGACAGGAGAATTCTGCAACCTGAATGTCCAGGCCCTTAGGGCTAGACGCGCTGCCCGAATCTCTAGAATGTTCATGGGCAAGGTCCTTTTGGTTCTGGACCATTTCCACTGGACAGACGTTTCTTCTAGGACTAATACCCAACCTGAAAGGCTGGCATCTGTTGTTACCACCTTCCAGGTAACTGTGGCCTACTGTTGAGGAGGGACAACAAACACCTCCTCTCCCTTCTCCCCCTGTATCTGCTGCTGGGAAGTGATCGCCACCTTCTCACCCTGAGCCTCCAAAACTGACACAGGTGTGGGGCAGAGGTCTTGGACCCTCTGTCCGGTGACCAGCGCTTCAGCTGGGGAAGTTCCTTGTAACTCCCCAGATACTGCTGTTGATGCTGGGCAGCAGTTAGCAGAGCTCTGCCCTATTGTCAGCACTTCAGGTTTGGGGACGGCAATCTCCAGAGTTTCCACTGCCGATTCTCTTGCATGCTGCTGGACAGGCATATTCCTCCGTCCAACCTCGTTTTGTGCCGTAACAGGATCATCAAGGTCAGTCAGCACTTGCTGCATCCGCCATAAGACCTCCGCGTCCATAGCTGCGGGGGCAGGTGGGCAAAGCACTCTGTTACTATGCCCCATTGCTGACTCTTCAGCCAGGATTTCAGAGCTGTCTGCTGGTATTTCCTGATAGTCCCAGGCAAAGGGAGCCCCACCCTGCTGCTGAGCAGAGTCTAGCAGCTGTAGGTAGGCAATCTCCAGCTCCCATTCCTGAGCGGCCAGGAACTCCAAATCTTCCTGTGCCCAGAGCACTTCCGAGACGTTCAATCTTTGCTCTCTGTGCTCCATTATTTCCTCCAAACGCCACTCCAGATCACTCCCAAAGTCGGGGTCCTCGGACAGCCTCCAGTACAACAATCCCAGGCCATTATAATCAAAGCCTTCCGTGGGCCTGTCATCCGCTGTCCACGGGCACACTTGTGCTACATACCACCGGAGGGCTCTGTAGCTCTCGTCCAAACGCATTTCTGCCCGGATCAGCCTGCTTAACTCCGCTGTCCACTCCTGCTTCGGTTGTTCCCCCAATAACAGCAATCGTACTTCATACTGCGACCAGTACCTTACATGGATGGAGGGGAGAACTTTTCCCTGGTGTCGCTGCTCACAGGCTAGCGCTTCTTTCCAGAGTTGTAGGCGAACAGAATCATACCATCCCAGCAGGACCTGCACCGATACTGGTCCTCTGTGCTGTATCCGCATCTCTCGCAACCTCCTTCCGAATTCCTCTTCCATGATGACGTATCTGTACCTCTGCTATACGGGCCTTGGATCCAGGTGATGGTTTGGATGTGTTCACGACAAGGAAGCACGATCCCACCGCTGCCAGCCAATTGTGACGGACCTCGTACCCAAGATGTCCGCCGTAACTGCTTCCTCTGTCCGGTAC
This sequence comes from Lithobates sylvaticus, assembly GCA_028564925.1. Taxonomy (NCBI): domain Eukaryota; kingdom Metazoa; phylum Chordata; class Amphibia; order Anura; family Ranidae; genus Lithobates; species Lithobates sylvaticus. The sequence continues at coordinate 407,162,581 of CM053028.1, forward strand.
CACACAATCCAAGACCCCCTTAGCTTACCCAGTCACCAGACAACACCAGTGTAGGGTACATCAGGAATGACTCTTTATTTGACATGTCACACTTATATACAGTTGACAGATGACTCAAGCCTAACCTAATTAGCATGAGCTAATTATCTCAATCAACACTGGGCTCCATCATTCAATTGCAGGGTTAATTAGCACATACAACAATAGGTGAAATACTCTTACAAGCCAGACTATAATCAATTAACACAACAGACAGGTGGCTGGAGTTCATGAGTCATGACATTAGCGTCTCTTGCTAATATGCCAAATACACATACAGATTCTATGTGTATTGGGGGGCCAGCATGGACCTGAATCCAAGTACCACCAGCTCAGGGGTCCCAGGCTTGCAGCTCAAAGAGCACTGTTCCCCCAAATGCCAGGGCCCATAATCCCAAGGTAATAGGCTCGCGTTCAGTCCCCTCCAACAGCCTGTGTCCCAGCCAGGTCTGTCACAGTAGGTACCGTATTTATCGGCATATAACACGCACAGGCGTATAACACGCACCTTAATTTTAGGAGGGAATTTTCAGGATAAAAACGTAAATTTTAGATAAAGAACTTTAAAGCAAAATAAGGGTCAGTGACTATCAATGCAGCCTCACCATTGCCCATCAATGCAGCTTGATCAATGCCTATCTGCAGCCTCACCATTGCCATTAATGCAGCCTGATCAATGCCCATCTGCAGCCTCACCATTGCCATGAATACAGCCTGATCAATGCCCATCTGCAGCCTCAACTCAGATTACTGCTGCCTCGGAGGGGACAGGGAAGGGGGTGGGACACCCCCTACAGTGAGAATCTTCTGTTTAATCAGCAGCCTCTTTAATACAAAGTTCCGCCTCCTGGACCGGCTTCTATGATAGACAGAACACCGGTCCAATGCCAGCCCAGGAGACGGGACTTCCTATTACAGAGGCCACTGAGTAAACAGGAGATTCTGGCTGTATGTAATCTGACGGCACTCAACCCACTCCCCTCCTGGTTCCCTTCTAGGCTGCTCAAATTGCAGTATCGGCGTATAACACGCACACACTATTTGCACCCGATTTTCAGGGTGAAAAGGTGCATGTTATACGCCAATAAATACAGTATTTCATAATGTGCTAGTATGCAATGCATACTAGCACATTATGCCATTGTTTTACAGTTTGTTTTTTGTTTTCTTCAGAGGTTTACAACCGCTTTAAGGGACAGGTTAAAGTTTAAGCAGGGGGAGGTGTAAAGTGTTAAAAGGTAACCCAAAAACAACAATCAAGCTAGAAAAATGTTTAACAAGTACAGAAAATACATGTTGATCGTGCAATAAAGCAGTGTCCTTGTAATTCCCTGTGAATTAAACAGAAAGCTCAAACTTATCTTCCTTCTAAGGTATCTTGTATAATCTACAACCTGTCATGCCCCCTATGTAATGGAGAGGAAAAATGTATAAATTCATAATCTACTGTAAATTAGGAGAGCAGCCTGGATGACAACCATGGCTCCCTCTATAGATATAGGGAGGAGTAAATTTAGCCACCCAAACAGAAAGAATCTCACTCACAGGATTACAGGTAAAAATAAAGGGGAAAAAAAACCTATCCACCTTATCTAATGATTGGTAAGTTGCAATATATTACATTTTTGTTTTTTTGATTTAGATATGCTAATGATTGTTTCTCCCAAAATATATTTGGTTTCAACTTTGTTGTGTTAATGCACTCATGGGCTGCCAAAGCATTAGAACAGGCAAACAATGTGCAGCATTTTTCGTAATAGAGTGCATTACTGGTGGTGTGCTGAAAGGCATGTGCATCGGAGCTGTGTCGCCTTAGTGCATTGAGTTTTTATGGCACCACAGCTACAGATGGGAAGGCCTGGAAAAAGCTGAAATATTGGTTAAAAAAAAGAAAAATCTGTTTTTTTCCAAACTGTTTTTTTGTTTTTTTCCGGAAAATTAAAAAAAAAAACAGAAGTGTGGAATATAGTTACATAGTTTGTCAGGTTGAAAAAAGAAAAAAGGCAATCTACTGAGCTGGCTAGAATCACCTCTGGAGGGAGCCTTTTCCACATTTTCACAGCTCTTACTGTGAAGAAACCTTTCCATGTTTGGAGATGAAAACTCTTTTCCTCTAGACGTAAAGAGTGCCCCCTTGTCCTCTGTGATGACCTTAACGTGAATAACTCAACACCACGTTCACTGTATGGACTCCTTATGTATTTGCACATGTTCATCATATCCCCCTTAATCTCCTCTTCTCAAGAGAGAATAAATTCAGTTCCTCCAATCTTTCTTCATAGCTGAGCTCCTCCATGCCTCGTATCAATTTGGTTGCCCTTCTCTGCACTTTCCCAGTTCCCCGATAACCTTGAAAACTGGTGCCAAAAACTGAACGGCATATTCCAGATAAGGCCTTATTAATGATTTGAACAGGGGCAAAATGATATCTCTCTCTCTGGAGTCCATACCTCACTTAATACAAGAAAGGACTTTTATCGCTTTGGAAACCGCAGCTTGGCATTGCATGCTATTATTGAGTTTATGATCTACCAAAGCCCCCAGATCCTTCTCCGTGACGGATTCCCCCAGTTGTACTCCCCCTAGCATATATGATGCATGCATATTCTTAGCCCCCAAGTGCATAACTTTACATTTATCAACATTAAACCTCATTTGCACATAGTTCCCAATGAAACAGTGCATCAATTTCGGCTTGTAAGTTGGAGACACATTGGAATATGTTCTTTTACAATGATAAATTGGAAGGCCAGTATGGTGGTCTGAAGTTATGGGGGGAGCCCGGAGGGTATTTAACCAGCCCACTTCCTGCCTGCCTTTGTCGGTTTCCTGTGTGAGATACAAACACAGGAACAACGAAATGCTCTTGTCAGGTTCCTTGCTGCTGCTTCCTTGTTTCTTGCTGCTGCTTAAATTGCCTAATGGATTCTATAAGATTCAAGGGCCGACTAGTTTGAGACAAGCGCGGTTTGTGCCGGTTCATGAGCTCTGTTTCGTTTGTCCATCTCCGTGTGTTTGTTGCAGTCCCGTTCCGTTTTCGTGAGTCGTGTTGTTCCCTTCGTGTCGCACTCGTGTTACCGAGTCGCAGGTTCCGTACAACGAGTCTGGTTCGGCTGACGCAGGTAGGGCTTCGGCTCCCATGTTTTTGCATTCCATGCACCGTTTTTCATGTCACTGTGGTATACGTAGCTCACGAACCACGCACAGCTTGTCTCGAAACACCAAACATTTCACCCGCACGTTTTCGGTCAGATACAAATGGAAGTTACCAGGTGTCACGCATGACTCGTAGTCACTCGCCATGACACTCCGACCGATGCCGCATCCGGCACTAGGGTGTTACCTCACGCGGTCGGGTCGGCAGTCTTTGAATCGTTCAAACATTGGCGACTCATGGGGGCCGTTCGCACACGCCGAAGCATTTCTTTGGTTAGCCAGTTCGCATTATTTCTGTCATGTCGCATCGGTTCGAGTTATTCCGGTGTCAGCAAATCATGTTGTATCGCTGTTATTCCAAATCGCTGTTGGCATGGCGATTTTATGAATCACTTCGACCGTGTCGAGTCATTTCAATCATTACTAGCATGACAATCATTTCACATCATTTCTAAAACATGGCAGTCATTTCATCATTTCTAACATGCCAACCTTCCAAGCCATCCAGTCATGCTAGTCATTTCGAGTCATTTCGGTCATGCTAAATAATTTTGCATCATTTCTAGCATAGCGATCATTTCATCATTTCATTTCTGTCACCAGCTGCGCTCCGATTCGAATCAAGCCGCATCCCCGATGCACTGATTCGTCTCGGGGTGCCCCAGACTACGGCCTCATTTCTATACATGCTCCAGAGACTGGCTCACCATTCGTACGGATGCAGGCCCGAGTTTAGTCTTTGTCATGGTGTCGGTCACTTATTACGTTTCGGTCCGAATCCAGTTCGCCCAGCTGCTCAGCCTCATTTCGGTACATGCTCCAGAGACGGATTCATTTAGAAGTTGCCTCGATCGTTTGATTCTAGTCTTTGTCATGGGTTTGGTGTCACTTATTGCGTCCACAGATGCACCGACCGATTCGATCCGGGACGCCCAGCTGCTTGGCCTCATTTCAGTACATGCGCCAGAGACAGAGTTCTTAAAGATGGTTCCGGTCCTAGTCGTTGACTCTAGTCTTTGTCATAGCATCATTTCTGTCACTTATTACGTCTGGTTTGGATCCGGTCGCATCCACAGATGCTCCGACCGGTTTGATCTGGGCGCCCAGCTGCTTGCCCTCATTTCGATACATGCGCCAGGGACTGAATCACATCGCAGGTTCGATCATTCCTGATTCTTGTTCTTGTCATGGTATATCATTTCTGTGTCACCTTACCACGCTCTGGCACGAATTTAGTCACTTCCCCGCACTAATTCACGTCGGCATGCCCCAGGCCAGCCTCATTTCAGTACATGCTCCAGAGACTGATTCACTTGTCGGTGGTAGCCTCAGACGCTGATTCTAGTCTTTGTCATGGCATCGTTCTGTCACCTATTATGTTCCGATTCGAATCCAGTCGCATCCGCAAGATGCACCGACCGATTCGATCTGGTGTGCCCACCTGCTCGGCCTCATTTCAATACATGCGCCAGAGACAGATTCACTTCGAAGGTTCGGTCAGTTTTGATTCTCGTCTTTGTCATGGTATATAATTTCTGTGTCACCTTACCACATTCCGACACGAATCTAGTCATCTCCCCGTACTAATTAGTCTCGGCGTGCCTTAGGCCGGCCTCATTTCAGTACATGCTCCAGAGTCCGATCGTGCTCAGTCGCTAGACAAGTGGCATAGCGATCTGGGCTCTGTCATGGGAGTGCAATCATTTCACCTCACGCAGTTGCGCTTGGATTCAAATTCTGTGGCGTCTATGATGTCACTATTCGGCCCAGCGTGCCCCAGGACCGGCCTCATTTCAGTACATGCTCCAGAGTCCATCGTGCTCAGTCGCTAAACAAGTGGCATGGCGATTCAGGCTCTGTCATGGGAGTTCATTTATTTCACCTCACCTAGTTGCGCTCTGGTTGAATTCCATGGCATCTACGATGTTGTCAATTCGTCCCGGTGTGCCCAGGTATTGGGCCTCATTTCACTGTTGTCTCATTTCAGGACATGCTCCAGAGTCCGGTTCGCAGTCACTCGCAATGTCATCAAAGGCAACATGTCGTTTAATTTATTTGTTTTATGGTCTGTCATTTCATTCTATTTCATTTCAGTTCATCCATTTTGTTACGGACTGGAATATCGTGGACACCAAGCTGTTCTGTCGGCATTTTGCGGGCCTACGGCCACCACGGTGTGCTATGTACCACTCAGCGACCCACACCGCCGTCTGGTGTCCCAACGCAGCCTCCGTCTACCAGGTTGAAGACACGGCCACCACTAGCACGGGTCAGGGTCAGCAGGCCCCTGCACAAGGGCTGAAGATGGACATACTAGGACGACTAGTGCGGACGGCTGGGGGCAGCAGCAGTTTGCAACATTTATAGTTATGGCTCCTACAGCTGTAGCCAGTGTCGTTTACTACGTGTATGTACCCTATGCTAGAGGGCGCACCCCAGGCTCCATGTGAGGTCAAGCAGAGGAAGACATGACTAAGCCGGGTGAATCTCGTACGGCGCGGCATCTAATTGACCTCACTTTCCACGCCATCCCTGGCCGTCTACCGTGTCCAGGCGTCTCAGACGGGTTCCACATCGGGCTCGTCTCCCTGCCCCACACCACCAATGAGTGCGGGTACTTACGTTCAGTTCAGCACCCACAGAGGATCAAGCCATCGACCAACTCCTCCAGACGGAATTAGACCGGGGAAGTTCTATAAAAAAAAAAAAAGGGGGGGGAAGAAGATACGTCTAATTACGACTTGTCAGCGCCTCACTCTTCCTCCAGTCTCGAACTTTCTTACTCAGATATATCAGATGCCTTCGAGTGGTGGCCCATACGGCCCTCCCTTCGGTGCTGGCAGGGTATCAAAGGAGGCATATCATTTTCGCTACCGTATCGACCTTCGGGTCCAATAGTAGCCCCTGGCTAAAATACGTTCGCCGAGACCCTCACGTGGGTCCTCCTGCGAAAGCCCAGTGCCAAGAGTTTGCCCACTATCTGGACGACTTCCGTCGGACAGAACCGCCCGGGACAACCCCAGGGCATCCTAACAGGCTAGGGTCGTTTTGAACAACCAGGACCCAGGTCGGGTCATCAGTCTTGATGCCACAGCAGTGGCAGACCTGGCCATGTGGGAGGAGATCCGTCTAACTGGAAAGGAGTCTCACTCTTCATTCCCTTGGTGTCTCCCTGTCACCACGGGTGGTGACAGAGGTGGCGGCTTCCACAGGGTGTCGCCATTTTTTGGCCATTTATGGTTTACAGCCCCTGGCCTCCGCAGGCACTGGCCACACCCGGCTTCGTCACAACGTCTGCCTCTTTGAGCTCTACCCCATCGTGGCAGCTGCTCACTTGTGGGGCCACAGCTGCTCCGGACAGAACATATCGTTACAACCGACGACCTAGCCATAGCAGAGATCATCAGCAGGCCGGTCCAAGTCCAGGCCCGTCAGGCCCCTCCTTCGTAGGCTTACAGGTAGAGTTGATCCAGGGTACATCCGATTGCCTCTCGGGGGATCAGGAAGAAATTTTTTCCCTGCTGTGGCAAATTAGATCATGCTTTGCTGGGTTTTTCGCCTTCCTCTGGATCAACTGTGGGCGTAGGATTGTGTATGGGATTGTATCAGGGACGGATCCAGAGTCTAGTTGGGAGGGGGAACTGCCAGTTGTCCCTTCAGCATCAGTGTAACATCTACTGTTCTTCCATCCCGGGGAAGCGCAACTTAGCAGCAGAGCCGCCTCTCCCTTTAGCTAGGCGTCTTTCTTCAGACAAATGCCTGGAGCCAGTCCCTGGTTGGTCACTTCCCCGGACTGGTCACGGCTGGCCCGGGAGTAACTAAGCTCCTACCGTTAGCTACCAACCTCGTCAGCGCATCACTCTCCTACAATACCCGCAAGGCCTATCAGACCGCCTGGAGGGCATTCAACAAGTTCTTGCCTCTATATCCCCGAGTACCGTCCAGCGTTAACACTACATGTCCCTCCAGGACTCCACGACACCTTCGTATTCTCGTTCCCTGCAGTGCGGGCCGTCTCGCGCGGAATTCGGATACGTCAGCCTGTAGTCGGCCTAAGCGACTTCAGATAACCGGAAAGGTCTTCAGGCACATGTCCACCATCCTGGTCAGGTCCCTGTTCAGTCTTCTCCCAGTACGGTCATGTCAGCCGCCAGACACTTGGCCTCTATGGATTTCTACGACTCAGAGAGTTTACCGGCAAATCGCCCGGCTAGTCCAGGGTTACGCAAGTAACTTAGTCCGGCTCCAGTATCGTTTCATCCTATACCCCGACCGGGTCAGAGACTCAGTGGCTAGGGCGGGAACGGACACACACCTCCTCAAAACCACAGTAACTGGTGCCTAGTCGCCACACCGAACCGGTCGGCCACACTGGTGCCCGGTCAATCATCCATCAGCCCTCTTCTGCCTTCCCTGTGGAACCACTCAACACGTCCCTGTTCATGGAACCTTCACGGACTCTTCTCAGCAACCTACCCCTGAACCTCATTCGGTATTCCGGACTTTTATTCGGATCGGGGCAGCCGCAACAGTGTCTCGGCTGGGCATCCCGGACCACGTCATCTAGAGACTAGGTAGATGGGAGTCGGCCTGCCTCTCCCACGGTATACCTAATCCACAACTGGAATGGCCCAGGCGTTGGCCAAGCTTACCCAGGAACTTTCCCTGCCAAATTGAGCTATTCCCTACCTGAAGGTTTTTGCCCCCTTATTTGGTGTACCGTACGATAGACCAAGGCACACTTTTAGGTCCATTTCATGTTGGTAACTTTGTGTTAATCCTGTATTGTGTTAATCCTGCAACTCCTCCAGAGTTACATTAGGTCTCTGTGCTGCCTCTTTGATTAATGCCCTTCTTGCCCGGTCCGTGAGTTTTGGTGTGCGCCCGTCTCTTGGCAGGTTTACTGTTGTGCCATGTTCTTTTCATTTGGTGATAGATTTGATGGTGCTCCTAGGGATCATCAAAGATTTGGATATTTTTTTATAACCTAAGACCTGACTTGTACTTCTCAACAACATTGTCCCTTATTTGTTTGGAGAGTTCCTTGGTCTTCATGGCAGTGTTTGTTTAGTGGTGCCTCTTGCCTAGGTGTTGCAGCCTCTGGGGCCTTTCAAAAAGGTGTGCATGTGACACTATTGCCCCATACACACGGTTGGATTTTCCGACGGAAAATGTCCTATCGGACAATGTTGTCGGAAATTCCGACCGTGTGTAGGCGTCATCGGACTTTTTCCGTCGGATTTTCCGACGGACAAAGTTTTATCTCCTGCTCTCAAATTTTCGACAACAAAGTCCTATTGGACTTTTTCCGATCGTGTGTAGCGAATTCCGACGGACAAAGTGCCACGCATGCTCAGATCACATTACAAGACCAAAGCTATTGGCTACTAGCCTCTACGTAGTCCCGTCGTAGGCAACAAACGTCACCACATTCAGAATGATCGGATTATCCGACAACTTTGTCCGACCGTGTGTATGCAACACCAGTGTCGGACAAAATCCGTTGGAAAAAATCCGATGGATTTTGTGGACGAATTTTCCGACCGTGTGTACGGGGCATTAGATTGCACACAGGTGGAAATTCTGAAAAATAGTTTTATGTATATATTTTTCTAACTTTACTTCACCAACTTAGACTATTGTGTTATGATCCATCACATATAATTCAGATTAAAAAAACATTGAACTAAAGGTTGTAATGTAACTAAAGAGGTAAAAAGCCAAGGGGGGGTGAATACTTTCGCAAGGCATTGTACTTTATGATATTCAATAGAATATTGGAAAACCCCTTAAACATGCAAAAAGCAAAGAATTATTTTCCTTTTTTTCTTTGGCTTTAAACTGTATTTTTTTCTCCTTTTGTGCAGCATGACATGAACATTATTAAATATAACCGGCTGCCGTGTACAGCTGCTGCTGTTTATGTTAGTGAGATAACTACTATCTATCATCAGACACGTTGCTTATAACTGGAAACAATTAGGACCTCGCAAGTTGCTCTTCTTGTTCAAATCACTTTAGCACAAAATGAGCAAATCACGTTGTTCTTGAATGTGTAGCCACCCAGGATATAAGAATACAAATAATGCATACCAGCCCACAAGGAAAACCTTCTAGTGATACCAATTAAATACATATTCTTCTTACAGCTCCCCTCCTGGGGTTTTAATGTATGATTACAGCAAGATATTGCAAATGTGTGCCTATTGTGATCTGGTTATCACTGATATACAGCACTGTTCTGTAAACTGAGCCCTTCTGCAGCCAGAGTTTCCAGTAAGACAGCAGCACACAGGACAATCTGAGTTTACAATGGCCTGCATACTACATCTGAGATCTGCTAGTTTTGGTCATCTAACACTAAGCATCATTTTTAAATTGAAAGGATGTCATCTGAAGTGGGGGCTGTAGCAACAGATCAAAGAAAAGTGAACAGAAAAGAGGAATTAACAATGTGTTTGCTATAGACCACGGGTATTCAAACTTTTCAGTACAAGGTCCACATCATATATTTTAAAAATATTTGCAGGCCAAAAAAAACAGTTTTATAAAATTAACAAATCAAATTTAAATGATTGAATCAAGTTTTACTTATGCCCCGTACACAGGTTCGGATATTCCGATGAAAAAAGCCCAATCGGATTATGTTGTTGGAAAATCCGATCGCGTGTGGGCTCTAGCTGGCTTTTTCCATCGGAATTTCGTACGGAAAAAATTTGAGGGCAGGATCTCAAATTTTCCGACAACAAAATCCTATCGTGTGTAGGGATTTCCGATGGACAAAGTGCCACGCATGCTCAGATCAAATTACAAGACCAAAGCTATTGGCTACGAGCCTCTACGTAGTTCCGTAGTATGCAACAAACGTCACCACGTTCGGAACGATCAGATTTTCCGCCAACTTTGTCCGACCGTGTGTATGCAACACCAGTTTCGGCCAAAATCCGTTGAAAAAGAAACGGACGGATTTTGTGGTCGGAATTTCCGACCGTGTGTACTGGGGCTTAGAGTTTTTTTGCAATGAGCATAATATATCTTAGAACAGAAAAAATAAAAAATAATGTAAAACAAAGCCAAAATAAACTTCAGCCCGTCAGGGTTGACATTGGTGTCCCCATCAGGGTCTCCTCTCCTCTCAGAATCCCTTCTTACATCAGAGCAGTGGTGGCCCGTGCACTGTGGGCGCACGGGTGCCACCCCCCCATCCATGCACCCGGCCCCTTTCAGGACGCCGGACGCGTGGATTACTTTGGTGGGGGTGGGAGGGGTGATATTTTTTGAAGCACGAGATTAGAGCCAGAGGCTCTAATAGGCTTGAAAATAGGGTGGGCTCGGGGCACAGAGAGTGTGCCCTGATCCCACCAAATTGTGTGACCATAGCGAATTCATTTTCACTATTTTCACACTAACCTTCCTCCCGCCAATCAGGAGGCAGGAGCTGCTTCCTGATTGGCCAAAGCACCAGGCCACCCGATTGGATGCTTGGCACTTAGGAAGATCAGCGAGGAGACTCGCGTTGGAGCCGCCGCTCTGTGAGGATTTCCAGCTGAAAGTGCTGCGGTAAGTCCCCTGGGCTCTGTCAGAGCTGGGGGGTGCCGGAGCCACGATCCGTGGGGGAGTGCTGGAGCCACTATCTGCGGGGGATTGCGTAGCCGCAGCCGCAATCCATGTGGGGGCGATGCTGCCAGAGCCGCAAACCCTGCGAGTGGGGGGGAGGGGCGGTGGGCACAAGTGGCTACATATGATGGGCACAGGTGGCTGAATTTGATGGGCACAGGTGGCTGCATTTGATGGGTAAGTGGCTGCATTTGATGGGCACAAGTGGCTGCATTTGATGGGCACAAGTGGCTGCATTTTATGGGCACAATGGCTGTGTTTGATGGGCACACCAAATTTAACACACCTGCTCCCCATTCACACCTGAGATCTTGTAACTCTAATGAGTCACATGACATCGGGGAAAGAAAATGGCTAATTGACATTTTCACTTAGGGGTGTTCTCACTTTTGTTGCCAGCGGTTTAGACATTAATAATAATAAAATGTTCACTGTTATACAAGCTGTACACTCACCACTTTACATTGTAGCAAAGTGTAATTTCTTCAGTGTTGTCACATGAAAAGATATAATAATATATATGCAAAAATGTGAGGGGTGTACTCACTTTTGTGAGATATTGTATATCAAAGACTTTGGCAGCTTACATCATTTTTGTGTTGCACTTTCTGACACACTGTAACATATCACAATGCCCTGCTGCACATAGAAACAAAAAAGTAGTAAACAAAAAATCATTCACTTACTGTACTATATGCAGTCCTATCCTATTACTAAGGACATGAAGTGTGTGAGGCCTACAGAACACCTTCTCCTCTCCTCATATCTGTAACATTGGGAGGAGGTGTTCTGTGTTCCTTTAAGGAGAACTGGAAAGGCTAGAGGCAAATTTTGAGATTTCAATTGAGTGCACGGAAAATTGCAAGAACATTGGATCTCTAGCGGGGTCAACATGGTATTTTTAGGTACTTGTAGAAAATGTACGCTTCCCTTTCAACAATGATTATACATCATCAAGAGACATCTCTGCACAATGTCTTATTCTGATACTAAATAAACTATAGTTTAGTAACTAGTGAAGTCATCAATTTGTCTAGTTTTTATATTCTTTGCACACTAACTACACAAACGTAGTCAGATTATCATCCAAAATGATCAGAATCATTTATATCAACTGATCATTCATACCCATGTTTAGGGACTTTTATTAGCTGGAAAAAAAAGTCCAGCATTTTACTATACATGCATACTGGCAGACATTAAGAAATCAAATTTCTAAGTAATCTTATCTTTTATGTGTATACAGTATATTTGTCCACCCATTCAAGTTCCACATCTCAAGGGTATATTAGTTAAAGAACATACGTGTGATTTTATTGAGCTTAGTTTCAGGATTTACAAACTTATTAATACCAACAGCAGGGATGAAAGAGTGTGCTCATTAAAGCATTTTTACTTTATTGCTGTGCAGATAGATTTGGCCCTGCTGGAGTCTTTTTAAACTTATTTTATATTCGTACACTGGGGCTTATAGAAAAACAATACCCTCTTGTGCAGTTAAAAAAAAAAAAAAAAGCATACAATGTAGATAATTTGCAAGTTTAACCAAACAGAATTACAGTTTTGCATGGATAGGGAAGGAGGTAGTACTTTTGTAAAGGTTTTACTGCTGTCTATGGCCCCATTAGGGAGATTTGTCCCCACATACTGTCCCAGATACTACTACACTGAGGTAGTGAGGTTAACTTCTCCATAGAAGTTACACACTTCAATAATTACTCAATATTTTGCTCCCACTTCTATTAAAAAAAAAAAATTATATTTTTTATTGTGTGTCCTTATTGGACAGTTGTCCTGCATTAGCAAATCCTCCCCAACATAGACAGCATTAAATACTAGGGCTGTTACTGATTACAATTTTTGTGTTTGATTAATCGTTTTTTTTTTAAATCGATTAATCGACTAATTTCGATTAATTATAATGCACATACCCCCCATACTGTACTGCCCACATGTACCCCCCATACTGTACTGTCCACATGTCCCCCCACACTGTACTGTCCACATGTCCCCACACCTCCCCCATACCTTAATATTCAGTATTGTCTGCTCTGTCCAGAATAGACAGCAGGCAGACCCGTCCATCCTCCGAGTAGACGGAACAAGCAGGCGGGCGATGATGACGTCAGCGCGCCGCTACTAAGCCACCGTCGGGTGGACCAAGATGGCCGTGGCTCCGGAGCTAGGCCGAAGCCGCGGCCTTTCCTGAATCTGGACCAGGGTAGCCCCGCGAGGGGTCCCGGGCCCGGGAGCGTTTGCCGTCCCACAACATGGTTCTTCTGACTAGCCCCATAGACCCACTTGGTCTGGGGCAAAGGATCCATCTGTTCCCGAGTCTCGGAGCCGGCTGGTCCAAGGCGCAGTAACTGAGGGAGGATTCAAGGTGTCCGGGTGTGCTCTCAACTTGGAGGGGCATCGCAGCTCGTGTAAGCGACCGGGGGAGGACTCTTCGGAGGAGGGCCAACAAGCTGGCATCCCGAGAAGTGCCTGGTTGCTGGGTTGTTAAGGACATTAACGAATCCACAGTTTCGCAGTACTTCCAAGGAGACAGAAAACGTTTCAGGTACTGAGAAAAAGGTTCCTAATTCATTCTTGGTTGGGACTCTATTCATGATCAGAGACTTTGCAAGTTCCGGATCAAAGTGCTGACTGCCATAATCTCTGGCTAGAGATTGTTCAGCTTTGAAGCGCCCAGCTGCGAGTGGCTACTCTCTGGGTTTGTGTTAGAGACTTTCTAATTGTCAGCAGTTCAAGGTGCCTGAGTTTCTTCACCCTTGCCATCTGTTCCCATACGAGACTGTGTTTGTTGGATGTTACCCCTGCAAATAAAAACCTTTCTAAAGTACTTTTATGGTGTCAGCGTCCGAAGTTGTTGGGTACTAACCCTGGAAACCCCTAGACATGGAAGAAAAAGCCAAGCGGAGGTAACCGGTAAGCCCAAAAGTCAAGGCCACCCCATCGAGGGTTATGGCCGCTACAGATACAAAATTGATCAAAAGTCGAGAAGAAAACTGGTCAGGGAGGCAGCCAAGAGGCCTACAGCAACATTAAAGAACCTGCAGGAATATCTGGCAAGTACTGTCTGTGTGGTACATGTGACAATAATCTCCCATATTCTTCACATGTCTGGGCTATGGGGTAGAGTGGCAAGACAGAAGCCTTTTCTTACAAAGAAAAACATCCAAGCCCGGCTAAATTTAGCAAAAACACATCTGAAGTCTCCCAAAAGCATGTGGGAAAATGTGGTCTGGTCTGATGAAACCAAGGTTGAAATTTTTGGCCATAATTCCAAAAGATATGTTTGGTGCAAAAACACTACACATCACCAAAAGAACACCATACCCACCATGAAGCATGGTGGTGGCAGTATCATGCTTTGGGTAGTTGTTTTTCTTCAGCTGGAACAGGGGCCTTAGTCAAGGTAGAGGGAATTATGAACAGTTCCAAATACCATTCAATATTGGCACAAAAACCTTCAGGATTCTGCTAGAAAGCTGAACAGGAAGAGGAACTTCATCTTTCAGAATGACAACGAAACAAAGCATACATCCAAATCAACAAAGAAATGGCTTCACCAGAAGAAGATATACTTTTTGGAATGGCCCAACCAGAGCCCAGACCTGAATCCCACTGAAAACCTGTGGGGCGATCTGAAGACAGATTTGGAGTGTTTTTGCAAAGAAGAGTGGGCAAATATTGCCAGGTCAAGATGTTCCATGCTGATAGACTCATACCCAAAAAGACAGAGTGCTGTAATAAAATCAAAAGGTGTTTCAACAAACTATTAGTTTAAGGGTGTGCACACTTATGCAACCATATTATTTTATTTTTTTATTTTTACTTCCCTCCACCTTAAAGATTTCAGTTTGTTGTTCAACTGAGTTGTACAGTTTATAGGTCACATTAAGGCCCCTTTCACACTGGGGCGGGAGCCGCGGTGACGGTAAAGCAGCACTATATTTAGCGCTGCTTTACCGTCGTTTTAGCCGCGGTATTCGGCCACTCGCGGTGCAGTTTTACCCCCTGCGAGCGGCTGAAAAAGGGTTAAAGACCCCCCGCAGAGTGCCGCCGTAGCTATACCTATACCGCTGAATGGGGCCGGATTTTTTCAGGCTGTATACAGGCGCTATTTTTAGCGCTGTACCGCCTGAAAAACGCCCCAGTGTGAAAGGGGCCTTAAGGTGGAAAAAGTTCTGAAATGATTTATCTTTGTAATTTTTTTACATCACAAAAACCTGACATTTTAACAGGTGTGTGTAGACTTTTTATGACCACTGGTGTATGTATGTGTGTATATATATATATATATATATATATATATATATATATATACAGTATCTCACAAAAGTGAGTACACCCCTCACATTCTTGTAAATATTTTATTATATCTTTTCATGTGACAACACTGAAGAAATTACACTTTGCTACAATGTAAAGTAGTGAGTGTACAGCTTGTATAACAGTGTAAATTTGCTGTCCCTCAAAATAACTCAACACTCAGACAATAATGTTTAAACCACTGGCAAAAGTGAGTACATCCCTAAGTGAAAATGTCCAAATTGGGCCCAAAGTGTCAATATTTTGTGTGGCCACCATTATTTTCCAGCACTGCCTTAACCCTCTTGGGCATGGAGTTCACCAGAGCTTCACATGTTGCCACTGGAGTTCTCTTCCACTCCTCCATGACAACATCACAGAGCTGGTGGATGTTAGAGACCTTGCGCTCCTCCACCTTCCGTTTAAGGATGCCCCACAGATGCTCAATAGGGTTTAGGTCAGGAGACATGCTTGGCCAGTCCATCACCTTTACCCTCAGCTTCTTTAGAAAGGCAGTGGTCATCTTGGAGGTGTGTTTGGGGTCGTTATCATGTTGGAATACTGCCCTGCAGCCCAGTCTCCGAAGAGAGGGGATCATGCTCTGCTTCAGTATGTCACAGAACATGTTGGCATTCATGGTTCCCTCAATAAATTGTAGCTCCCCAGTGCCGGCAGCACTCATGCAGCCCCAGACCATGACACTCCCACCACCATGCTTGACTGTAGGCAAGACACACTTGTCTTTGTACTCCTCACCTGGTTGCCACCACACACGCTTGACACCATCTGAACCAAATACGTTTATCTTGGTCTCATCAGACCACAGGACATGGTTCCAGTAATCCATGTCCTTAGTCTGCTTGTCTTCAGCAAACTGTTGCAGGCTTTTATTGTGCATCATCTTTAGAAGAGGCTTCCTTCTGGGACAACAGCCATTCAGACCAAATTTTATGCAGTGTGCGGCGTATGGTCTGAGCACTGACAGGCTGACCCCCATCCCTTCAACCTCTGCAGTAATGCTGGCAGCACTCATATGTCAATTTCCCAAAGACAACCTCTGGATATGACGCTGAGCACATGCACTCAACTTCTTTGGTCGACCATGGCGAGGCCTGTTCTGAGTGGAACCTGTCCTGTTAAACTGTTGTATGGTCTTGGCCACTGTGCTGCAGCTCAGTTTTCTAGTCTTGGCAATCTTCTTATAGTCTAGGCCATCTTTATGTAGAGCAACGATTCTTTTTTTTCAGATCCTCAGAGAGTTCTTTGCCATGAAGTGCCATGTTGAACTTCCAGTGACCAGTATGAGAGTGAGAGCGATAACACCAAATTTAACACACCTGCTCCTCATTCACACCTGAGACCTTGTAACAATAACGAGTCACATGACACCAGGGAGGAAAAATGTACTCACTTTTGTTGCCAGCTGGTTTAGACATTAATGGCTGTGTGTTGAGTTATTTTGAAGGGACAGCAAATTTACACTGTTATACAAGCTGTACACTCACTACTTTACATTGTAGCAAAGTGTCATTTCTTCAGTGTTGTCACATGAAAATATAATAAAATATTTACAAATATGTGAGGGGTGTACTCACTTTTGTGAGATACTGTATATACTGTATATTACAGATCAAATAATTTGATCTTTGTGCATTAATGTATATTAATGATATATATACCGTATATACACTATATTGTCCAAAGTATTGGGACGCCTGCCTTTACACGCACATGAACTTTAATGGCATCCCAGTCTTAGTCCATAGCGTTCAATATTGAGTGGGTCAACCCTTTGCAGCTATAACAACTTAAAATCTTGGCTGTCCACAGGTTTAGGAGTGTGTCTATGGGAATGTTTGACCATTCTTCCAGAAGCGCATTTGTAAAGTCAGGCACTGATGTTGGACGAGTAGGCCTGGCTCTCATTCTCCACTCTAATTCATTCCAAAGGTGTTCTATCGGGTTGAGGTCAGAACTCTGTGCAGGCCGGTCAAGTTCCTCCACACCAAACTCGCTCATCCATGTCTTTATATATATATATATATATATATATATATATATATATATATATATATATATATATATATATATATATATATTACAATAATAGAACTATTGTTGTTCTCACTAAATGTTATTGAGCTACGGATTATGTCAGGCATGTACTGGCCATTGGGACCACTGGGAGTTTCCTGGTGGGCCGATGGCTCAGTGGGCTGGTTTCAGCGACCAACAGCCTGTCAAAGTAATGGCTGCGTGGCTCGCGCAGCCATTAATTTGAGCACTGCTGTACTGCCCAGGGCTGGCCCAGGTGGCAATTAGAGAAGGGTGGCAATTCAGGGGATAGTGGGAGCGTGTTGTGAGCTTCAGTGTTCAGAGCGGCTTCTCTGCTGTTACTGTAACTGCAGGCTTCTTATTGTTGCCGGCCGGCACACCACCTGTAGCACAGAGAGCCGACCGGCTTTTGGAGCACTTTCTTTGGCTTTGGCTGTGATAGGTGTCTGATAGGTCACGTTGGTGGACGGGGACAGAAGTCCTCCGACGGCTGCTGCCGTTCCATCCTCCGAATCATCCCTGGTGTCAGTGTGTGGGCAGCGGGTGACAGCTAGCAAGGTCAAGCTGCCCTAGAAGAGGGGATCCGCACACTGCTCCATCCAGCATGCCTGAGCGAGCTTGTGACACACACTGCTTCTCCCGCCCCTTTCTCCCTGTCCGTGTGCTGCAGCTATGAAGAGGAAGAGGGGGCAGGAAGATTAAACAAGCAGCCGACAGCCACATTAAAGCCGCTGACTGTGAGCCCCCCTGGACCATCCAAGTAAGTGAGCTGAGCACTGTCACTGACCAGACCCTGACCCCTCTCTCTCTGACTCTGCTGCATCTGGTGGCAGTCGACGATGACAAGTGACACGCTGCATCTGGTAGCAGGTGATGGTGGCAAGTGACACACTGCATCTGGTGGCAGTCGATGGTGGCAAGTGACATGCTACATCTGGTAGCAGGTGACGGTGGCAAATGACATGCTACATCTGGTAGCAGGTGACGGTGGCAAGTGACATGCTGCATCTGGTGGCAGTCGACTGTGGCAAGTGACACGCTGCATCTGGTGGCAGGTGACAGTGGCAAGTGACACACTGCATCTGGTGGCTGGTGACGGTGGCAAGTGACACGATGCATCTGGTGGCAGGCGACGGTGGCAAGTGACACGCTGCATCTGGTGGCAGGTGACGGTGGCAAGTGACATGCTGCATCTGGTGGCAGGTGACGGTGGCAAGTGACATGCTGCATCTGGTGGCAGGCGACAGTGGCAAGTGACACGCTGCATCTGGCAAGTAACACGCTGCATCTGGTGGCAGGCAACGGTGGCAAGTTACATGCTGCATCTGGTGGAAGGTGACGGTGGCAAGTGACATTCTGCATCTGGGTGGCAGGTGACAGTGGCAAGTGATAAGCTCAGGATTCCCACTGATTCTGCATTATAGTGAGTTTAACTTTCATTATATATTACAATGTAGTAAAAGAATTAATAATATTTGATCATCCTGACACCATATTAAGCATGGTGTCGGGATGATTTCAGTGCTAGCACCAACCATTCACCTGACAAATCACCCCCACCGCTGAAATCCCCGTCAACCCTGAGACTACATTACCCCGCCCCCCCCCGCTGGTCCTTGACAAAATTGTCCCTGAACAGCAGTTTGGAAATATGGTCACCCTACTGGGGGGCAGGGTGGCAGATTTACCCCGGCCCACTCTAATGCCCCATACAAAGGCCGCACCGCTTCCCTCAGATCCATTTCAAACTCTATCCGTATCCAAGTCCATATACATATCCATATCGTGCAGAGGTGCCCCTGTTCTCACTCATTCAGCGTGGGGGCAATCTAATACAGGAGGTGTGTTACTGGCCAGATCACCAGGAAAAAAACAGAAGGAAACAAGCCTAAAAAACCTAATGGAGCCACCACATCTAATGATTTCTAAGCTGCAATATATTGCATTTCTAGTTTTAGGTTTAATACAGCTTTAAGTCTTAGTACTGCTGCTAGTAAATCAACTTCACTATGTAATCAACACTACACTTTAGGCATACCATTTGCATTGAATTTGGAAATAGAGTTCAAACTTTTAGATCCTCCTGGCTAATGCAATGATGTTGTTTTGATGAATGGTCCGGACATCCATCTTTACTCAAAGACACTGTATTAAATGCTGCAGAGCACTTAGGCAAATAACTGTTGCACATATTTTGATGCATGGGCATTAGGATCACCCAAAGGATACTTAAATATTTACCATGCGATGTGATTTCTAAACATGAAAGCATACTAGCCATTTTGTTTGCTTGTAAATTACATTAGTGCACTCACGGGACTGCAGATATCCCACTTCAACAAGAGGCTGGAGAGGGGCACAGCGAGAAAGAGGAATACAAAAAAACGCATTCCCTTTGATGTTTTAATCCTATCAAATCATTATGTACTGTTGCTAAAGAAACATATCCCTCTTAGGTAAACACATGCACACACATACATACATATTAAAATTATGATTTTTATTAAGTAGGTTATTAGCGCCATAGACAGACATTGTGAGGCTGAATGCATGCCACACGTAGAATGGTAAAATCCCACTAAGCTCAGTTTTTAAAGGCAGTGGTTTAAAGAGGTTGTAAAGGCAGAAGTTTTTTTATCTAAATGCATTTGATGCATTAGGATAAACATTCTTCTGTATGTAGCAGCCCCCCTCAGCCCCCTAATACTTACCTGAGGTCCCTCTCTGTCCACAAGTGTCTCAGCCGTCCAAGATTCACCATCCTGATTGGCTGAGACAAAGCAGCGGTGCCATTGGCTGCCACTGCTGTCAATCAAAGTCAGCTAGCCAATCAGGGGAGAGAGGGGTGGGGCCGGGTCAGGGCTCTGTGTCTGAATGGACACAGGGAGCTGTGACTCGACTCAGGTGCCCCCATAGCAAGCTGCTTGCTGTGGGGGCACTGAACAGGAGGGAGGGGCCAGGATCACAGAAGAGGGACCCGAGAAGAGGAGGATCTGGGCTGCTCTATGCAAATTCACTGCAACAGAGCAGGTAAGTATAACATGTTTGTTATTTTTATAGGAAAAAAACCAAGGCTTTACAATCACTTTAGTAATGCATGGAGTTATTATGAATGTGTATAATTTTTTTTTTTTTTTAAAACAACTCCAAATATATACCAAGTACTGTATTACCTATGGATCCCTTAACTTTCCATAATATACTTTTTCAGTTGATTTGGTGATAGTATATATTTTTATATATTGAGTTGTCACACGCCAGATTAAAGTGTAAATCAGGTTTGAAGTTGAAAAGTTTTGTGAGTAAGCAGATGAACAAAATGTGATGTACTGAGGTCACTTTATAGGTGGGAGGCAAGTTTAGGGTGGGGGGACCCCAAGTGTGATAATGTTTGGTAGTAAAATACATACAAATTTCTACTGGAGTAATGTCGGCCATAGATGGTTCAAATCTCAGACGGCTCAGCAGAGACCATCCTTTTTCTTTTTTTTTTTTAATCAGATATTTTCTTTATTGTTGTTTTACAAACAAAAAGGAAAAAGTGTTTAACCACTTGCCTACCAGGCACAAACACCCCCTTCCTGACCAAGCAATTTTTCAGCTTTCAGCGCTGTCGCATTTTGAATGACAATTGCACGGTCATGCAAGGATGTACCCAAATAAAAAATTTTTCCCCACAAATAGAGCTTTATTTTGGTGGTATTTGATCACCTCTGCGGTTTTTTTTCTTGCGCTATAAACAAATTAAGAGGGACAAGTTTGAAAAAACGCAATATTTTTTAAACAAATATTCCTTCCCAAGAAGCACCTATAGGACTTGAAAGTGTGTTAGTCCCATCACACGGAGATCATATATTTTGTTCCCAGAAGAACATATATTTTTTACACAGAACCTACATTTTCTTCCAGTGCACTATAGGGACTTTGAAGTGTGTTAGTCCCATCACACAGTTTAGTCATCACACAGAGATCATATATTTTGTTCCCACACTATAGGACTTGACCCATCACACAGCCCTATATTACCCCTTCCAGAAGCACCTATAGGACTGAAGTGTCGGGTTAGCAGTCCCATCACACAGAGATTCATATATTTTGTTCCCAGAAGACACCTATAGGACTTGAAGTGGTGTTAGTCCCATCACACAGACCTAATTCATATATTTTTGTTCCAGAGGACGCACCTAAGGACTTGAAGTGTGTTAGTCAATATAGGACTTGAAAGTGTGTTAGTCCATCACACAGAGATCTAATTTTTTCCCATATAATTTCCTTCCCAAGAAGCACCTTTAGGACTGAGTGTGTTAGTCCCATCATATATTTTGTTCCCAGAAGCACCTATAGGACTTGAAGTTTGTTAGTCCATCCACAGACCTAAATTTTCTTCCATTTATATATAATAAATATCCAATTATTTTATAGGACTTTTTTTTAAACAAATATTTTTCCTCAGTTTAGACCGATACGTATTCTTCTACATATTTTTGGTAAAAAAAAAACGCAATAAGCAATATATAAAAATATCCAATTATTTTTTTTTTTTTTAAACAAATTTTTTCCTCAGTTTAGACCGATATACGTATTCTTCTACATATTTTTGGTAAAAAAAAAAAAAAAACGCAATAAGCGTGGGTTTGCGCAAAAGTTATAGCGTCTACAAAATAGGGGATAGATTTATAGCATTTTTATTATTATTTTTTTTTTACTAGTAATGGCGGTGATCTGCGATTTTTTATCGTGACTGCGACATTGCGGCGGACATATCGGACACTTTTGACACATTTTTGGGACCATTCACACTTATTCAGCGATCCGTGCTATAAAAATGCATTGATTACTGTATAAATGTGACTGGCAGGGAAGGGGTTAACACTAGGGGGCGCTGCAGGGGTTAATATGTTCCCTATGTAAGTGATTCTAACTGTGGGGGGTGGGGACTGACTGGGGGAGGGGACCGATCGGTGTCCCTATGTACAAGGGACACACCATCGGTCTCCACTCCTATGACAGGACGTGGATCTGTGTGTTTACACACACAGATCCACGTCCTGCTCAGTTACCGGGCAATCGCGGGTGCCTGGCGGACATCGCGGCCGCCGGGCACGCGCATCGGGTCCCCAGCTACGCGGCGGGCACGCGCGCGCGCCTCCCGCGGTGCGCGCGCCCCCTAGTGGCCAAAAAGCGAACGCCGTCATATGACGGCGGCCCGCCACAAGAGCTGCACCGCTCCGCCGTCATTTGACAGTGGGCGGTCAGCTATAGGTTAAGGGCGTTTCTGTTTTTTGTTTTTGTGATAGTTATTATATAATATATAATGATTACCATTATGTTACTTGGGGTGTATGTGTGTGTATTGTTTTGTCTAATTACTTTGATTGCTGAGACCGTCCTAGATTCAAACCATCTATGGGCAGGCTGATTGTACCCAAGTCAATCCATCAATCGACGTGGGTACAACCAGCATGTTGGATTTTTGGCATGCAATTATTGCTATAGCTGTAAGCAATATGCACAGTGTTCTATAGCCGGGACTTGTGGTTTCAAAAAAGAAAGTTGCATCATTTATTGCCGTCCTAAGGCTAATCTTACATGCGTACATTTCTTCCATTCAGCTTGTGAGCTAAACAAGGAAAATCTAAAAGATCTGAACTGTGTGAATATAGGAATCTCTGCTGCCAGCTAATATATACCCAAATGCTTGAATACCCAAACAGTGACTGCATCTGATAGGGAGCAATCACTGTTCAGAAAGGCAATTTTCCACCCGGCTTCTTTGATTTTCTTGTGAAAGTCTGTGTCATCAGGGCCACACAAGGTCGTGTATGGACAGCTTAAATGAGCAGATCTAGAAACGTATGCACAGAGACCCAGACTTCCTAAGAGATAAAAGTCACCAGCATCTATCAAACATTACATATCTGTTTTGTATGGGCTGATAATTTAACTCAACAGCCACTTGAGTTAACAGAGCAAAAAAAAAAAAAAAAATGTTTTAATAAACACAGTTTATTATTAATCTTGCAGCATTTTACATTGGGGCTATCAATAATGTATTTGGCACATGTCAGCATAACCAAATCTTTTCATCATTAAAAATATTTGTGCCTTACCATGAATAAAAATACCAATCCTGAGCGCCCTCATTATGAGGGACAAAATTAGAAAGACAGGCAGTGAGATAAGAGGATCTGCAAGACACAATCAATGTGCAGCACTACTAAGCAGGGAAAAAGAGTCGGCATATGGATTGAACATTTTTTTTTTTTGTCATATATAAATATAATTACAAATTATCCACAAACATGATTTTGATATATTAACACACACTGAAAAATAGTTATCTCTTTCACTTGTATATTTTAAAAGAAAAATATAAAGAGAACAATTCCCCTAAACAGATCACCCTCAACGTGCAAAGCGTGCCAAACATTGCACAGATGGGGAAGTTTAAAATGAAGAGCAATGCATCACAGCACATATACACATCAGCACACCCAAAAGCATGCGTAAATGCATGCAGAGGAGTATAAATGCAGCCTAACAAAAAGTCAAAAGCAAACAAAATAAACTAATACATACAGTATGTTTTATGAGTAACCGTACTCGTATGTTTCCCTCTGTTGTTTTGCGTGTATTCTAGTGCTTTGTTCGATTTAATCTGTAAACGCTTCTATAGCCTCTTTGCTGTAAGATTAGACACATAGCCAAGGAAACAGTGTAATTATTCCCTACAAAAGATTTCTACATCCTGTTCACTGCAAAGCTACACAGATCTTGGAAGGTTTTTCACCCTCTACTTATACTAAATAATTATACCACATGCAATGGCAACTTTTAAATTCATAAAATGGAGTTTGGATTTGGATTTTTTTTAAGACAATTACTGCATTGCAATGTACACTTTATTTTTTAAACTTACCTCCTTTATAGCTTTCTTTAACATAAATAAAAATGTGCCAGTGGAACAATTAAAACCACTTGAGCATGTGCTGCTAACACCCTCCCCTAGATTTCACTTACTTCACCTAGCAAGAACTAACTGCAACTTGACATAAATAATGTTTGAATTGAAGTTCCAACACTCATAATCATAACTGGATATCTATTCTAGCGGGGCGATGATGCAGTTACAGATAGTGTAAGGTCTATTTTAGGGACACACTTGTTGACCTTGAAACTCAGCTGCTCATTAATATTGTAAATCATAGCTACGAAGTTCCTTTTAAGTAGATCCACTTGGTAGAATTGAATCGTGTTCATTTTGGCACCTTTTTAGTATTACTAGAGGTCAATTCGAACTGCAGGACCCATACTCCAGGGCCTAAGATGAACTGGGAGGGCATCATCTTGTAACTTAAGCTCAATCCAAATAATATCATCTAGCCTTGTGCAAAAATAACACATGTAACATTTGTGCTGCTTAACTGTCTTGCTTGATATATATCACATGTGTAAATTAATATGTAGCGGTACCCCCATAGAAGCTGCTGAGTATTGTGGTCCACCTGTCACCCTGCCCAGCCCGGCATTCACCTCTCAGACAGTCCGAGACATAGAACAGTCCATGTACTTGGTTTTTCTATTTTTGTTGAGGGGATTCAACTTGGATGGGGTAAGGGAAGTATGGGATGCCCAGTAGAATTAGTAGAACTTGCTTGGGAAAACTATATACACTCCATTTCGCCTCCTGCACATCGCTTCCTCTCTAATAATCATTCCTTTCTCCTCCTGCACATTGCTTCCTCTCTAATAATCACTTCTTGATGTTTCAGGCACAGCTAGCACAAAGTGGTAAGGCCTGACACTGGCTCAACCAGGCCTTAGCAATTGCCCTTTGCAGGCAGGGACCACAGGCCCCTATAATGTAGCAGAAAATATAAAGTTCTTGGTGCTATCTGTGCTACGTGCAGCTACAGAGCCCAGTAACCCATCCTGGCTGCAGCCGCCCTTCTCTACTGCCCATGACACCACAGTCCACTCCTCTGATTCTGCACCTATCCCAGACTGCATTCTCCCAGTCATCTCAGGCGTGCCTCCCCAGTCCTCTCAAGCCTGTGCATGTCACTCACCAGCCCTCCTGGCTGCGACCAGTTGTTCCTCTCCCTGGAGACTTGCCCGGCAGTGCTCTCTCCTGCTGTCCTCTCTTGCTCCTCCTGTGCCTCCTGTCCAGGACAGCTCCATGGTTTCTTAAAGGGCCCCATCCGCACCCAGGCCCAGGCCCAAGGTCACCCCCCCAGACTGGGGAGCTCCCTCAAAGGCCCCAACAGACTAGCACTCCAGCTCTTCCACCCCAACAACTCCTCCCCAGCTGGGCTTACCCTGGGTATTTGAGCAGGCCTGCCCCCTGCCAATCCAAATTGGGGATTCATTAGGGTGCCCTAGAACACCCCAGGTGGCTCCTTCCAGCCTCTCTTTCTAGAAAGTACTAGAAGATTCTAGAAAGAGTCACCCAGCACTACCCTGCACTACCCTGAGCCACTCCCAGCCCAGTTCAGATCAAATCAAACAGTGCTGGCTGCCATCCAGGCCTGCCTAAATTTACCTGTCCTACAAAAATCCTACCTCTAGAACCTACCTACCTAAAGGGTGCTGCAGATATATTATTTGTTGTACGGCTCTCTTGGAGTCCTAACAAGTAACAGCATAAACCCCAATTGAAAAGTCCTAAAAGATCACTAAACCTAAAAATAACGGAATTTGGATCCGAAATTCGTAAACGAAATTTCGTATTTCGTACAAAATTCAGAAGCAAAGCAATTCGTATTTCGGATCCTCCCAAATGTACGAATTTAAGGAAATATGTACGAATTTTTGATTCGTACGAAACGAATCGCACATGACTACTATTCTCCTGAAATGGTTAAACACTCATCCATTACAGTCTACCTGTACTTTTCCCATGTAGGGCATAGCCACTGGTTCACGTTATTGATATCCAGTAATGAAATTTGCCTGTTGAACTGTTCCATCTACAACCAGGAACAAAGAGAGGAAGCCCTGTTTAGTTTAAATCATAAAATGGCATAGTAATTGAATATCAAGAATCATATAAATTGTTTATACTCCCAATTTCCTTTGTTTCTTGACAATATATGATGTATCTATTTGTTTTTGGATATTTAAGAATTTCTTTTTTTTTCTTGTTTTCATAATAAAAAAAAATAAGATTAAAAAAATGATTCTATTCAAATAAATTAATGAAAATTTAATTTTTAGGGCCCCTTTGATACAGTGATAAATTTAAATTTGCCCTGACATCTCTTGCAAGCTATTTCAGAAATGGCTATTTATAAAATACTTGCTCTATATACCATATGAGGAATTTTCAAAGCATGTGTGCATAAAGAAAATTGGTATTTTGGTAAAAGGCAAAATTGGAACCCCCCCCCCCCCAACCGCATTCTTGTATTTGTCCTTGCAGCTGTTGTAAACTATGAAGCTCAAGAATACTTTCAGAATGTGCTCTAACAATAAAGTTTATGTAAATGCTAACAATGAACCTCTTGTATTTTATCCCATTTGGTCTGACCAAGTGTTTTGTTATATCTGATTAGTACAGTGCCTTGAAAAAGTATTCATATCCCTTGGAATTTTCCACATTTTGTCATGATACAACCAAAAACTTAAATGTATTTTATTGAGATTTTATGTGATAGACCAACACAAAGTGGCACATAATTGTGAAGTGGAAGGAAAATGATAAATGGTTTTCAAAAATGTTTACAAATAAATATGTGAAAAGTATGGCGTGGATTTGTATTCAGCCCCCTTTACTCTGAAAAAAAATCTAGTGGAACCAATTGCCTTCAGAAGTCACCTAATTAGTAAATAGAGTCCACCTGTGTGTAATTTAATCTCAGTATAAATACAGCTGTTCTGTGAAGCCCTTTTTTTTATAGAACCTTAGTGAACAAACAGCATCATGAACGCCAAGGAACACACCAGACAGGTCAGTGATAAAGTTGTGGAGAAGTTTAAATCAGAGTTAGGTTATAAAACTAAAAAATCCTAAGCTTTGAACATCTCATGGAGCACTGTTCAATCCATCATCCAAAAATGGAAAGAGTATGGCACAACTGCTAACCTACCAAGACATGCCCGTCTACATAAACTGACAGGCTGGGCAAGGAGAGCATTAATCAGAGAAGTAGCCAAGAGGCCCATGGTAACTCTGGATAAGATGCAGAGATCCACAGCTCAGGTGGGAAAATCTGTCCACATGACAACTATTAGTCATGCACTCCACAAATCTGGCCTTTATGGAAGAGTGGCAAGAAAGAAAGCCATGAGAAGACCCATTTGCAGTTTGTGAGAAGCAATGTGGGGGACACAGAAAACATGTGGAAGAAGGTGCTCTGGTCAGATTAGGCCAAAATTGAACTTTTTGGGCTAAAAGCAAAACGCTATGTGTAGCGAAAAAACTAAGACTGCACATGACCCAGAACATACCATCCTGAACGTGAAACGTGGTGATGGCAGCATCATGTTGTGGGGATGCTTTTCTTCAGCAGGGACAGGGAAGCTGGTCAGAGTTGATGGGAAGATGTATGGAGCCAAATACAGGACAATCTTAGAAGAAAACCTGTTAGAGTCTGCAAAAGGCGAGACTGGGGTGGAGGTTCATCTTCCAGCAGGACAACGACCCTAAACATACAGCCAGAGCTACAATGGAATGGTTTAGATCAAAGCATATTCATATGTTAGAATGGCTTAGTCCAGACCTAAGTCCAATTGAGAATCTGTGGCAAGACTTAAAAATTGCTTCACAGGCACTCTCCATCCAATCTGACAGAGATTGAGCTATTTTGCAAAGAAGAATGGGTAAAAATGTCACTTTCTATATGTGCAAAGCTGATAGAGACATCCCCAAAAAGACTTGTAGCTGTAATTGCAGCGAAAGGTGCTTCTACAAAGTATTGACTCGGGGGGGGGGGGGGGCTGGGCTGAATACAAATGCACCCCATACTTTTCACATATTTATTTGTAAAAAAAAAAAAATGAAAACCATTTATAATTTTCCTTCCACTTCACAATTATGTGCCACTTTGTGTCAGTCTATCAGGTAAAATCCCAATAAAATACATTTACAATTTTGGTTGTAACATGACAAAATGTGGAAAGTTTAAAGGGGTATGAATACTTGTTCAAGTCTCATCAGCCCTGGTTAAGCTCACTTCAGTAAAATACCTATGGAGAAAGGGGGATGTGTTCTTGCTGTATTCCTAACACACTTCCTGTCCTAGAGTAACAATATGGCTCCTCCATAGATACAGGAAGTGTGTTAGTGGCAGGATTACCTGGTGAAATTAAAAGGAAATTGAGGAAAATGAATGCAGTCACCACAACAAAGGACCGATAAGCTGCATTATATTACAGGTGTATTCTTCGGTTTAGATACACTGTGGCTGTTCTGACTTGTGTAGAGGAGAATCACATTTTTTTTTGTAGCTTGCACTACTAATTGGCTGTTTTGGAAACTGCTGTCCATGTAGATTACTTTTTACATAAATACCTTAAATGATTTATATAAAATTGCACCCCTCAACTTATTAGGTGATTAGGTACTAGAGGGCAATATGGGCTGTATGTAAAACATGCCAATACTGTATATACAGTAGGATCCTATATAGTAATACCCTTGTTTACTACAAATGTTGCATATGTTGTTTTCATTCTAATTCATATTGTAAAATATTTACCACCAATCTCAGAAGCCCAAAATCAAAATGTGAAGGGGGTAAGGGACCACTAAACCCAATATCCAGAACATTAATGGAGGATTTCAACACTACCTCTCACAACATTAACTTGAGATATTTTTTTTTTAAGTACATAACATTTTGCTGTTGTCCTTATGAAACAGTTGCAGTTTAAACTCCATTTTATAATCTGCAATAGAACAATGACAGCTGGCAATGAAGCTACAAGTCTATAAATCACTCTGCAAAAAGGCCTTTTCAAACGATTACAGAAAACTGCAATTCTACCACTTTTTACTATGTTTAATACACAATCCTATTTTTAAAAAGTACAGAGAAAAGTGGAGCAACCGTCATATTTGTAGTGAAGATTGGAAAATAAAGACAAACTGCTGGGGAGGGGAGCAAGGACATTTAGGCTGACCACATCAAAATATTTTTTCTCTAAAAATTATTTATTTGAGGATATAGAATAGGATATCTTTAAAGACAAATTGGTGTGTTTTTCCTAATTTGGGTGGAAATGACAAAAACCTTTTACAGACAACATTTACTGAGGATTTGAGAAATACTGCATATTTGTTTATAATAATAATTATTATAATTTATCGTAATTATTAATAGGACCTATGTCTCCACACAGGCTGACTTCAAAACACATGTTTCTGGGGTCCCTCCTCACTGAGAAGGTACTACCTTTTTTATTTGGGTAATGCCGCGTACACACGTTCGGACTTTGTCCGCCAGACCCAGTCCGGCGGATTGTCCGCCGGACCTAGTCCGGCGGGACTTCCCCACACACGCCCGGACTTCAGAGTGTGTGACTTGCCCACACACGCCCGGACTTCTCCAGCGGACAATCCACTGGAAAAAGTCCGCGGGAATGAACGGACTTTCCAATGAGCGGCAAGTCCGTTCATTTCAAAAGTCCGGCGGACTAGCTTACTAACGACGGGATTGTCCGCCGGACTGCCAAGTCCAGCGGACAATTTTAAAACAAAACTTAAAACCTAGTCCGCCTGACTTTTAGCGCCAAAAAGTCCGCCGGCGCCCACACACGAGGGGATTGTCCGGTGGACTTGAGTCCAGCAGACAATCCCGCGGGATAGTCCCTTCGTGTGTACGCGGCATAAGAAAAAGCAGGTCCAGGAATAGCACATTTTCTAAGCATGCATACCATATAATGTATACTTGTATGCCCAGCCGATAGATACAGTTGTGGTAAAAAATAATAGCAAAGTGTTTAAAAAAGAGAATAAAGCTTAAAATCCTTATAATATCTTATAATTCCGTACAAATACATTGGGAACACTGCACAGTCTATTCCAAATCAAAGCATGAAGGAAGATGTTTCCAATTTGTTATTACATCACAGAAAAAGAAGAAAAAGCAATACTAGGCTTTTCTAAAAAAAAATAAAAATAGCAGTGTCTGCATTTTTCTTTACAAACTCAAACATTTACTGTATAATCTGAAAAATGTTTGAAGATTTAGCTTTCCTGTGAATCACTGAACTAATATTTAGTTGTTTCTGAGAACTGCCTCAAATCTATGTTGCATGAAGTCGACCAACTTCTGGCACGTGTGAACAGGTATTCCAGCCCAGAATGATTGCACTACATTCCACAATTTCTCTGCATTTCTTGGTTTTACCTAAGAAACAGAATTTTTGATTTGATATCACCCCACAAGTTTTCTATTGGAATAAGGTCCGGAGATTGGGCTGGCCGCTCCAAACAGTTAATCTTGGTTGGTATGGACCAAAGATGCTGCTCACTTACTGGTGTGTTTGGGGTCCTTGTCTTGTTGAAACATCCATTTCAAGGGTATTTCCTCTTCGGCATAAGGCAACACGACCTCTTCAAGTATTTTGATGTATTCAAACTGATCCATGATCCCTGGTATACGATAAATAGGCCCAGCTTCATAGTATGAGAAACATCCCCATATCATGATTCTTGGGCCACCATGCTTCACTGTCTACAGAGTGTACTGTGGCTTGAATTCAGTGTTTGGGGATCTTCTGACAAACTGCCTGCGGCCCCTAGACCCAAAAAGAACACTCTTGCTTTCATCAGTTCACAAAATGTTGCACCATTTCGCTTTAGGCCAGTCAATGTGTTCTTTGGCAAATTGTAACCTCTTCAGCATGTTCATTTTTTCAACAATGGGACTTTGCGGGGGGTTCTTGACGAAAGCTTGGCTTCACACAGGCGTCTTCTAATTGTTACAGTACTCACAGGTAACTTTAGACCTTATTTGATCACCCTGGAGCTGATCATTGGCTGAGTCTTTGCCATTTTGGCTATTCTTCGATCCATTTGAATGGTAGTTTTCCATTTAGCTGAGCAGCCTATCAGTTTCTGCACTTCTTTATATGTTTTCCCTTCTCCAATCAACTTTTTAATCAAAGTACGCTGTTCTTCTGAAGAATATCTGGAGCAACCCATTTAACTCAGATTTTCTGAAAGAAATGCACTATACCCAGAATGTATAAAATTAGCTGCCTTCGTCCTTAAAAAAAGGCCACTTTTTTTTATCACAGACTGAATGACCTCACTAATTGAACTCCACACTGCTATTATTTTGAACACGCCCTTTTCAATTAATGATTCAATTACACAGAATCAGCAACATGCATGTCATGACTGTTGGGTCTGTTGGTCTTCTAGTACTCTACTACACCTACTAGTAAATTATTTGCCATGTAGAAATATAATTTATACCAAAAACATATTGATCTGGTTAGTGATGTTGGACTGCTATTATTTTAAACACAACTGTATATAGAAGCAATCAGGGGCGGACTGACCATTCGACCACTCGGGCACTGCCCGTGGGCCCCGGCCACTAGGGGTCCCCATCAGGGTTGCCAGCCTAAGTAAAACCAGGTACAGTATGTAAAAAATCTGTGTTTTTTTACATCTGTTTCTGAAATGTCCCTTACCGACATCCTTTTGGTCTAAAAATCCCGAGATTATAGCTGCCCCACCTCTCCAGTACCTTCTCAGCCAATAGAAACATGTCTATGTATACAGTGTGTACATGTATGTGTATACTGTGTGTGTATATTGTGTGGCCCCATAATCTCTGATTGCCTGGGGGTCCCATAATCTCCTATTGCCCGGGGCCCCATGAGTTGTCAGTCTGCCCCTGGAAGCAATGCAGCAGCAGGTGAAATTT
Source organism: Lithobates sylvaticus (assembly GCA_028564925.1). Classification (NCBI taxonomy): domain Eukaryota; kingdom Metazoa; phylum Chordata; class Amphibia; order Anura; family Ranidae; genus Lithobates; species Lithobates sylvaticus. Next base: position 407,194,647 of record CM053028.1, read on the forward strand.
CCTTTGCCAGACAGTCATCTGCTCGGTAAGTAATGTACTAGTAAAGAGGCCTATTGTACCAGTTCGCTTATATCACCTAGCTTCTCTTTTAGCTGTGTTCATAATAATTGGGCATGATTGTGTAAAACCACTTTCTCTCTCTAAACATAAATGCATTTGGAAAAATCCCTCTATATATTTTAATCTATCCTTAGCCACATATAAAAGTCACTATGGCTGTTATTTCTTCTCCTCTTGTCTTAGTGTGACAGCTACATGATGCTTAGTTCAATCCCCAAATGGGTAAATGTATGTATTCACAATGAAAGCTGAGATAATACATGTACAATTATACATGCTCTGAAGCATTTCTATTTTACATGCAATCTCTGACATATATAATTAAACATGAGGTCACGGAAAAACACAATGCACTTTACATCACTTCACCTAAAGCCAAGGATTTTAAAGGTGGGGACACCCTTGCTGACACCTATCTGTCACATTGGCTTTTCCCCAAACTTGTCTGGTGTCACCTTAATGTCAGTCATTGAATACTATGACACTAATGATAGAACACTACTTACTGATGCCCTCTGTCATTGCTTTAAGTTACTGCGTTCCACCTATTTAATAAAACAACACAAAGCAATGAACTAACCAAATTTCAACTGACTTTAGTCAAATCAGCGACAAATCAATTCCGGTTGGTTAATATATATATATATATATATATATATATATATATATACTGTAAATCCTGTGTAATAATAACAGCAATGGAGGTTATTTACTAAAACTAAAGAGTGCAAAATCTGGTGCACCTCTGCATAGAAAACAATCAGCTTCCATTTTTTTTTTTTTTTTTTTTTGTCAAAGCTTAATTTAATAAGCATAAGTTAGAAGCTGATTGGCTGCCATGCACAGCATCACCAGGCTTTGCACTTTCAAGTTTTAGTAAATCAACCCCAATAACTTGAAGTTCTTTTCACATTGTTCTTTACCTTATTAAAGAGGAACTGATCTCTGGAAGCTGAGCTCAAACAAAGGGCATGTTAGAGAGCAAAGGATTAGTTACAAGTATTGTCTGTGGTCTCCCTCAAACAAATCTGACCGTTAATACAGACTTACAATGTTTCGTTTTATACTGTGTCTCTGTGTAGAGGCGGCCATCTTGGTAGAGGCAGGGTTTTGTTTCTCAGCCTTCCACTAGGAGAGCAGTAAGCAGCACATTAGTGATATAACCAAAACTTACTCCAAATCCGATGAAACCAGCAGTCAGAGGCACAGTGCCTTAGACCTCATACTGAAGATATACAGTTATAAGGGTTTTGGCACAGAAGCACAGAAGAACCCTGTTTTCAGGGCACTGCTTAACCGCTTGCTGACCAGCGGGCATCATTATACTGTGGCAGGTTGGCACGGCTGCGCGAATCGCCGTAGATGTACGTTGGCTGCTTTAAAAGCAATAGCAGGCACGCGCCGCCGGAGCCGATGTGCGTGGCCGGCGGCCACGATGTCCACCAGCCACCCGCGATCGCTTTACAGAGAGCCAGAACGGGGATCTGTCATTGTAAACAAACAGATGCCCATTCTGACAGGGGAGGAGAGAGAGATCTGCTGTTCCTAGTGACCAGGAACAGTGATCTCTCTCACTCCCAGTCAGTCCACTCCCCCACAATTAGAAACACCTCCCTAGGGAACACTTAACCCCTTGATCGCTCCCTAGTGTTAACCCCTTCCCTGCCAGTGTTATTTATACAGTAATCAGTGGCTATTTTTAGCACTGATCACTGTATAAACGTCAAAAAGTGTCAAAAGTGTCCAATCTGTTCGCCGCAATGTCGCAGTCCCGCTAAAAATTTATGATCATCGCCATTACTAGTAAAAGAAAAAATTATAGAAATAAAAATGCCATAAATATATCCCCTATTTTTTAGATGCTATAACTATTGCGCAAACCAATCAATATATGCTTATTGCAATTTTGTTTTACCAAAAATATGTAGATATTGGCCTAAACTGATGAAGAATTATTTTTTTTTTAATTTAAAGATATTTATTATAGCAAAAAGTAAAAAAAAATATTGTTGTTTTTGTTCAAAATTGTCGGTCTTTTTTTGTTTATAGCGCAAAAAAATAAAAACCGCAAAGGTGATTAAATACCACCAAAAGAAAGCTCTATTTGTGGGGAAAAAAAGCCATGAATTTTGTTTGTGTACAATGTCACATTACTGCGTAATTGTCAGTTAAAGCGACGCAGTGTCGTATCGCAAAAGATGGCCTGGTTATTAAAGGGGTAAATTCTTTCGGGGCTGAAGTGGTTAAGCACAATACCACACAACTGACATCATACAGTTGCAAGTGGGTTTTATGGCATGGACTATTCATACAGTAATAGCATATATGCCTCTGAAGAACCTATTGTGACAATATTACAAAGAATCCACAAGTAGTAGATATGTAACACCAGAATGTTAGTGCTGTTGGCCTACTGGTGAGTTCTCCATAGTAGTATGTAAAGAGTGCAAGACCACAACCACTATGAGCGTATCATGGCATGTAACTCTAATTATCTAACATCTTTTGAATCTAAATGGTCAGCCTGGTCTCAAGTGTATTTAAGTTATAAAAAAACTTTAATGGAGATAACGAATTTTCAATTGTACCTGGTGCACACTGTTTTGTTATGATGATATGTAGTATTTTATTTGTACTTTTATTGTTAGTTTCACATTTTGTTTTTCGTTTATTACTACTTCATAAAGTATGAAAATACTCATACTCAGTAACATACAGCTCATTGGTATGGATGCCGAGATTGTTGTTTTCCCCTAATGTCTTGTTATTCTTGGAAACTTTTTCTTTTCTCAATAAAAATTATTGGAACATAAAGAATGCAAGACCAGTTTCTAGAGATGGAAGGAGACATCCTAACCAGGATCACAGACAGGAGCAGAGACTCAAAAAGGGATTAGGCCCAGTCTCATCCCATGTTAAACTAAGCCAGAGGCACTCAGTTTGTTGGGTAAATGGCACATCATGCACACCGGATGTTTTTTCTAACTCCTAGACTCTTTTCCTCCTTGCAGCAGAGTTTTGGCAGAAAAAACGCTTGACGTTTGTAAACTCATGTAACGCGTTTAGGGGCATCAAGCACTTGGGCATTCATTAATTTAATTGGCCAGAACAATAATTCTGCCCATTGAAATTAATTTACACTCAAGCACTAAAAGTGGCTAGCGATTGGGCACATTTGGACATGTTTAGGCGCTTCAAGCTTTTTTTTTCTGTCAAAAACGCTGCTCCTGGATGCACTGGCTGTGGGATTTCAGGGGCAACAGAAAAAACATCCAGTGTGCATGAGGTCTTAAATGTTCAGTCTATAAATTCATTAGGAAATTCTGACATTACTGGAATTAGATAATAATAATTTGTGGCTACAGAAATGTCAAATTGTTTAGTAAATTGAATGGCTGTGAAGGCTAAAAAAATTGCTTTTATATATATATATTTTTTTATAAATAAAAAATGATTACAGTGCCATCATCCATGTACAGAAATTGAACGGACAATGTCAATTAAACAGTGTGTGCTTAGTATCCAGGAAAAATATGCATCTTAAAATAGTAGCATATTAACTTCAAACATTGCAAATATTTAATATACCTTAATAAAACAATATTGTTTTTTTTTTGTTTTTTTTTGCAAACCATTATTAGAAACTCAGTACTGACAAGTAATATATTGATGACACATAAAAAAAACATATATCGGGAGGTGTAGCATTTGGTAAACAAGATATAATTATTTTGGTACGCCACATACAAATACATTGTTTTCTTTAATAGGCCTCATGCACATGGGCTTAGGAAAATAGGCAGCATTATTTCTTCCAGAATTTGGCAGAAAAACTGCCTCTAATGTTACAATATGTATGTGCTTTTCTGCACATATGTAATGGTTTATGCAGGTATGGCGTTTGAGTGTAAATGCATTCTACTGGCCAGAAAATTAATTTATTCTGGTCATTGGATTACATTTACATGCATATGTATGTTTTTTCCTGGTCAAAAGCCTTTCTCATGCCTTTGGTGTTTTTTTTTTTTCCTGCCTGTAACTGTTCTTTTTCAAATACTTCTGTAAACACCTATGTACAGTATTGCATGACCACATAGGCTACCATAGAGGTGGTTTTATAGGCATTACAAAAAAAACTAAATGCCTGTATAAGTAGCATTTTTTAAGCTCATGTGCATGAGGCCTTGCTATTATTCAGGATTTATATACTGCCAACAGATTTCACAGTGTTTTACAAAATTAAGGGCGACAATACAGAAACAATCCAATACTGGAGGATACAGAGGTCCCTGCTCATGAAAGCTTACATTCTAAATTATAAATAAATACATAAAACATTTCTAAAATTATGCAGCATAAACCACAATAGTCTGCATTGCTTGTAACTGTCTCATTGAAACATTCACAACAGTCACTGCATAAGTAACTTTTGCTGGCTGTGAACTAAAATGTAACCATTTATAACAGAGACGTTAATGAGAGTGGATCAACTGTGATTTATTCTGGTCTAGTTTCCTGCTAAACTAAAAACAATCCAAATATGAAGTTGAGGCTTTGTCATGATGTCCTCATATCATCTGGATTCCTAAAAAGGCTTAAATTGCTGCTCAAGTGTCAGCTGTCTACAGTCATGTTAAGGTTTCCTTCAATTTCACACAGTGGTTAGAAGGGTAATTGGGTTATTGGTTGGGCGTGTGCAGAAGAAGCTTAACCTTAAATGGAAGACTGTGCATAGACTTCAGCAGATGGATGGATTTTCCACTGGATAGACAACTTAATTATTGTAATAACAGTATTTAAATAATATTTAAAACAATCGGAAGCCCCTAGCTGTCTTTTTTTACCAAGAAAATTGCCAGCAAGTCTCCAATTTGTGCAGCTGGTGCATATTTTAGGGAACTGAATGTAAAGAATATATACACACATATAAATATATTGATATTCCTTATTTTTGTTTTTTAGTGGGGAAGACAACACAGCACCAATATAAAGTATTTGTAAAGTACTGAACATTAAATTGCTAGTAATATAAAATGTTTGGTGTGCACAATGAAACACTATAAATCACTGACATTTCTTTAAAGAACCAAGCTTTGCTAAGATAACAGTTAATGAAGGAAGAGATACAAACACCAACACATTTCTATTCTAGTTGATGGACCAACAGGATATATACTTCAGATAAAAGAAAATATTTTCAATGTGCATTTTTGGAGTAACATATAAAGAAATGTAGGTCGGTTTGTTGGCATAGACTTCGAAGCACATATAAAAGGAGCATAATGACTCATCCAGTCTGTGAATACCTAGAGAGACTAGCTATTCAGGTGGGAGGTTGTGAAAGTAGAGGCCAGAAGTGTAGGAAAGTGTAAAGAAGACCAGGTTGGGGGAAAATTTTTGTAGAAACTTTAGGGAATAGGTATGGAGAGGAACTAAAACGTGAGTGTCAGGTGTCCAGGTGAGGCAGACACAACTCAGATACACTAGGATATTGGTCATCGTTAGGATATACAGTTGTGCTCATAAGTTTACATACCCTGGCAGAATTTATGATTTCTTGGCCATTTTTCAGAGAATATGAATGATAACACAAAAACTTTTCTTTCACTCATGGTTAGTGTTTGGCTGAAGCCATTTATTATCAATCAACTGTGTTTACTCTTTTTAAACCATAATGGCAACAGAAACTACCCAAATGACCCTGATTAAAAGTTTACATACCCCTGTTCTTAATATCATGTATTGCCCCCTTTAACATCAAATGACAGCTTGAAGTCTTTTGTGGTATTTGTGGATGAGGCTCTTTATCTTCTCAGATGGTAAAACTGCCCATTCCTCTTGGCAAAAAGCCTCCAGTTCCTGTAAATTCCTGGGCTGTCTTGCATGAACTGCACGTTTGAGATCTCCCCAGAGTGACTTAATGATATTGAGGTCAGGAGACTCAGATGGCCACTCCAGAACCTTCACTTTATTCTGCTGTAGCCAATGACAGGTCGACTTGGCCTTGTTTTGGATCACTGTCATGTTGGAATGTTCAAGTACGTCCCATGCGCAGCTTCCTGGCTGATGAATGCAAATGTTCCTCCAGTATTTTTTGATAACATACTGCATTCATCTTGCCAACAATTTTGACCAAATTTCCTGTGTCTTTGTAGCTCACACATCCCCAAAACATCAGAAATCCACCTCCGTACCTTTCATCATAGGCCTTGTTGACTCCTCTTCAAATGTAGCGTTTATGGTTGTGGCCAAAAAGCTCACTTTTGGTCTCATCACTCCAAATGACTTTGTGCCAGAAGGTTTGAGGCTTGTCTCTGTGCTGTTTGGCGTGTTGATGGGGCCTGAGTATAGAGAGTAGGGATGAGCCGAACACCCCCGGGTTCGGTTCGAACCAGAACCTTCGAACGGACCGAAAGTTCGCGCGAATTTTCGAACCCTATACGTTATAATGGACGCGAACGTTCGAAATCAAAAGTGCTAATTACAACGGCCAATATGCATGTTAATGTCATAAAACAGGTTTGGGGACCCGGGTCCTGCCCCAGGGGACATATATCAATGCAAAAAGAACTTTTAAAAACTAACGTTTTTTCGGGAGCAGTCATTTTAATGATGCATAAAGTGAAAAAAAAAAAGTGAAATTTTCCTTTAAATATGGTACCTGGGGGGTGTCTAAAGTATGCCTGTGAAGTGGCATGTGTTTCCCGTGTTTAGAACTGTCCTTGCACAAAATGACATTTGTAAAGGAAAAAAAGAAGCCATTTAAAACCACTTGCGGCTTTAGGTTTGATCTTAAGTAGAATCTGAACAGGTACATTATGAAGTGTAGCTCCATCCCAAAAAAATCTATTTTTAAGCTTTTTGGAGAACATAGGGAGGGGTTATCACCCCTGTAACATTTGCTGTCTTTGCACATCTGTTCAGAACATGTCACCTCACTTTCCGTCCCAATGACAAATGTTTTTGGAAAAGTGGGGTTTTAATTGAAACAAGGATTGGTGATAAAGTATCAGTAGAGAGGAGATACCTTTTTCCCAAATTAAGTCTAACAGGATAGAATTTTAAGTTAATAGATCAAGATTTGTAATTGCATGCACCTGTTGAACAGGGCAGAAAAATTGGGGGTGGTGGTGGTAGGGGAGGAGAGAGAGATCTGCTGTTCCTAGTGACCAGGAACAGCGATCTCTCTCACTCCCAGTCAGTCCACTCCCCCACAATTAGAAACACCTCCCTAGGGAACACTTAACCCCTTGATCGCTCCCTAGTGTTAACCCCTTCCCTGCCAGTGTTATTTATACAGTAATCAGTGGCTATTTTTAGCACTGATCACTGTATAAATGTCACTGGTCCCAAAAAAGTGTCAAAAGTGTCCGATCTGTTCGCCGAAATGTCGCAGTCCCGCTAAAAATTAATGATCATCGCCATTACTAGTAAAAAAAAAATTATAGAAATAAAAATGCCATAAATATATCCCCTATTTTTTAGATGCTATAACTTTTTCGCAAACCAATCAATATATGCTTATTGCGATTTTTTTTTTACCAAAAATATGTAGATATTGGCCTAAACTGATGAAGAATTGTTTTCTTTTAAATTTGGGAATATTTATTATAGCAAAAAGTAAAAAATATTGTTGTTTTTGTTCAAAATTGTCGGTCTTTTTTTGTTTATAGCGCAAAAAATAAAAACCGCAGAGGTGAATAAATACCATCAAAAGAAAGCTCTATTTGTGGGGAAAAAAGGACATCAATTTTGTTTGTGTACAATGGCCTGGTTATTAAAGGGGTAAATTCTTTTGGGGCTGAAGTGGTTAAGCACAATGCCACACAACTGACATCATACAGTTGCAAGTGGGTTTTATGGCATGGACTATTCATACTATTCATACAGTAATAGCATATATGTCTCTAAAGAACCTATTGTGACAATATTACAAAGAATCCACTAGTAGTAGATATGTAACACCAGAATGTTAGTGCTGTTGGCCTACTGGTAAGTTATCCATAGTATTATGTAAAGAGTGCAAGACCACAACCACTATGAGCGTATCATGGCATGTAACTCTAATTACCTAACATCTTTTAAATCAAAATGGTCAGCCTGGTCTCAAGTGTATTTAAGTTATAAAAAAAACTTTGATGGAGATAACGAATTTGCAATTGTACCTGGTGCACACTGTTTTGTTATGATGATATGTAGTTTTTTTTATTTGTACTTTTATTGTTAGTTTCACATTTTGTTTTTCGTTTATTACTACAGGGGGTCCCCGACTTACAAACATCCGACTTACAAACGACTCCTACTTACAAACGGAGGGAGACAACAGGAAGTGAGAGGAAATCCACCCCTAGGAAGGGAAATTCACTCATGTAAGAGTTAATATGGGAAAAAGGTGTCTCCATTGATGCTTTATCACCAGTCCATGTTTCCCTAACAACCCAAAATTTTCAAAATCCAATTGTCATTGGGACAGAAGGTGAGGTGAAATCTTCTGAACAGGGGCACAGACAGCAAAACAAATGTTACAGGGGTGATAACCCTTCCCTATGTTATCTAAAAAACTTAAAAATAGATTTTTTGTCTGGAGCTACTCTTAAAAAATGTACCTGTTCCGACTTACAAACAGATTCAACTTAAGAACAAACCTACAGTCCCTATCTTGTTTGTAACCCGGGGACCCCCTGTACTTCATAAAGTATGAAAATACTCATACTCAGTAGTACTGAGTATACTCATACTCAGTAACATACAGCTCATTGGTATGGATGCCAAGATTGAAGTATGTGAAACAACTTAATCTCACAAGTAGAGTTAACATTGATCTAGCAAGTCTTGGATATTACTGTGTTTATTGGACATTGTCATGTTTGTTGTATTCCCCTAATGTCTTGTTATTCTTGGAAACATTTTCTTTTCTCAATAAAAATTATTGGAACATAAAGAATGCAAGGACAGTTTCTAGAGATGGTAGGAGACATCCTAACCAGGATCACAGGCAGGAGCAGAGACTCAAAAAGGGATTAGACCCAGTCTCATTCCATGTTAAACTAAGCCAGAGGCACTCAGTTTGTTGGGTAAATGGCACATCATGCACACCGGATGTTTTTTTCTAACTCCTAGACTCTTTTTCTCCTTGCAGCAGAGTTTTGGCAGAAAAAACGCTTGACGTTTCTAAACTCATGTAACGTGTTTAGGCGCATCAAGCACATTCATTAATTCCATTGGCCAGAACAATAATTCTGCCCATTGAAATTAATTTACACTCAAGCACTAAAAGTGGCTAGCGATTGGGCACATTTGGACATGTTTAGGCGCTTCAAGCATTTTTTTTCTGTCAAAAACGCTGCTCCTGGATGCACTGGCTGTGGGTTTCCAGGGGCAACAGAAAAAACATCCAGTGTACATGAGGCCTTAAATGTTCAGTCTATAAATTCATTAGGAAATTCTGACATTACTGGAATTAGATAATAATAATTTGTGGCTACAGAAATGTCAAATTGTTTAGTAAATTGAATGGCTGTGAAGGCTAAAAAAATTGCTTTTATATATATATTTCTTTATAAATAAAAAATGATTACAGTGCCATCATCCATGTACAGAAATTGAACGGACAATGTCAATTAAACAGTGTGTGCTTAGTATCCAGGAAAAATATGCATATTAAAATAGTAGCATATTAACTTCAAACATTGCAAATATTTAACGTACCTTAATAAAACAATATTGTTTTTTTTGGGGGTTTTTTTTGCAAACCATTATTAGAAACTCAGTACTGACAAGTAATATATTGATGACACATTAAAAAAAACATATATCGGGAGGTGTAGCATTTGGTAAACAAGATATAATTATTTTGGTACACCACATACAAATACATTTTTTTCTTTAATAGGCCTCATGCACATGGGCTTAGGAAAATAGGCAGCATTATTTCTTCCATAATTTGGCAGAAAAACTGCCTCTAATGTTACAATATGTATGTGCTTTTCTTCACATATGTAATGGTTTATGCAGGTATGGCGTTTGAGTGTAAATGCATTCCACTGGCCAGAAAATGTATTTATTCTGGTCATTGGATTACATTTACATGCATATGTATGTTTTTTCCTGGTCAAAAGCCTTTCTCATGCCTTTGGTGTGTTTTTTTTTTCCTGCCTGTAACTGTTCTTTTTCAAATACTTCTGTAAACGCCTATGTACAGTATTGTATGACCACATAGGCTACCATAGAGGTGGTTTTATAGGCATTACAAAAAAAAAAAAAAAAAAACTGAATGCCTGTATAAGTAGCATTTTTTAAGCTCATGTGCATGAGGCCTTTCTATTATTCAGGATTTATATACTGCCAACAGATTTCACAGTGTTTTACAAAATTAAGGGAGACAATACAGAAACAATCCAATACTGGAGAATACAGAGGTCCCTGCTCATGAAAGCTTACATTCTAAATTATAAATAAATACATAAAACATTTCTAAAATGATGCAGCATAAACCACAATAGTCTGCATTGCTTGTAACTGTCTCATTGAAACATTCACAACAGTCACTGCATAAGTAACTTTTGCTGGCTGTGAACTAAAATGTAACCATTTATAACAAAGACGTTAATGAGAGTGGATCAACTGTGATTTATTCTGGTCTAGTTTCCTGCTAAACTAAAAACAATCCAAATATGAAGTTGAGGCTTTGTCATGATGTCCTCATATCATCTGGATTCCTAAAAAGGCTTAAATTGCTGCTCAAGTGTCAGCTGTCTACAGTCATGTTAAGGTTTCCTTCAATTTCACACAGTGGTTAGAAGGGTAATTGGGTTATTGGTTGGGCGTGTGCAGAAGAAGCTTAACCTTAAATGGAAGACTGTGCATAGACTTCAGCAGATGGATGGATTTTCCACTGGATAGACAACTTAATTATTGTAATAACAGTATTTAAATAATATTTTAAACAATCGGAAGCCCCTAGCTGTCTTTTTTTACCAAGAAAATTGCCAGCAAGTCTCCAATTTGTGCAGCTGGTGCATATTTTAGGGAACTTAATGTAAAGAATATATACATACATATAAATATATACATATTCCTTATTTTTGTATTTTAGTGGGGAAGACAACACAGCACCAATATAAAGTATTTGTAAAGTACTGAACATTAAATTGCTAGCAATATAAAATGTTTGGTGTGCACAATGAAACACTATAAATCACTGACATTTCTTTAAAGAACCAAGCTTTGTTAAGATAACAGTTAATGAAGGAAGAGATACAAACACCAACACATTTCTAGTTGATGGACCATCAGGATATATACTTATCAAAAGATAATATTTTCAAAGTGCATTTTAACATATAAAGGAATGTAGGTCGGTTTGTTGGCATAGACATTGAAGCACATATAAAAGGAGCATAAGGACTCATCCAGTCTGTGAATACCTAGCGAGACTAGCTCTTAAGGTGGGAGGTTGTGAAAGTAGAGGCCAGAAGTGTAGGAAAGTGTAAAGAAGACCAGGTTGGGGGAAAAAATGAGTAGAAACTTTAGGGAATAGGTATGGAGAGGAACTAAAATGTGGGTGTCAGGTGAGGCAGACACAACCCAGATACACTAGGATATTGGTCATCGTTAGGATATACAGTTGTGCTCATAAGTTTACCCTGGCAGAATTTATGAATTATTGGCCATTTTTCAGAGAATATGAATGATAACACAAAAACTTTTCTTTCACTCATGGTTAGTGTTTGGCTGAAGCCATTTATTATCAATCAACTGTGTTTACTCTTTTTAAATCATAATGGCAACAGAAACTACCCAAATGACCCTGATTAAAAGTTTAAAAACCCCAGTTCTTAATACCATGTATTGCCCCCTTTAACATCAATGACAGCTTTAAGTCTTTTGTGGCATTTGTGGATGAGGCTCTTTATCTTCTCAGATGGTAAAACTGCCCATTCCTCTTGGCAAAAAGCCTCCAGTTCCTGTAAATTCCTGGGCTGTCTTGCATGAACTGCACGTTTGAGATCTCCCCAGAGTAGCTCAATTATATTGAGGTCAGGAGACTCAGATGGCCACTCCAGAACCTTCACTTTATTCTGCTGTAGCCAATGACAGGTCGACTTGGCCTTGTTTTGGATCACTGTCATGTTGGAATGTCTAAGTACGTCCCATGTGCAGCTTCCTGGCTGATGAATGCAAACGTTCCTCCAGTATTTTTTGGTAACATACTGCATTCATCTTGCCAACAATTTTCACCAAATTTCCTGTGTCTTTGTAGCTCACACATCCCCAAACATCAGCAATCCACCTCCGTACTTTTCATCATAGGCCTTGTTGACTCCTCTCCAAATGTAGCGTTTATGGTTGTGGCCAAAAAGCTCACTTTTGGTCTTATCACTCCAAATGACTTTGTGCCAGAAGGTTTGAGGCTTGTCTCTGTGCTGTTTGGCATGTTGATGGGGCCTGAGGATAGAAAGTAGGGAGATTTTGGGGGACATAAGAGTATGCATAGTGATTCCTGACAATTTTATATGTTTTATGTGAACCATTTAATACTGTTTCAAGATTATTCATCCATTGCATTCCTTAAGGTGCATGGATTACCTGCCAGAATCTGAAATGTTTAAATAATCAATTTATCTAAAATGTATATATCTGTTTTTGGTGGCTTTTGGAAAGTTATAGCACTTCAAAATGAAGCTAGGGGACCCTACTGATCTGAACTAAGCACCTGGGCTCCTGTGTTTGTACACTTGCTATGTTCATTACAAGGACATCCCTATAACCAACTTGGATGTATTTATCTCATATTATCTTACAGAAAATGCAAAGTGAGGGGCTGAAACTAAAAAACGGTAAGTAGAAACACTCAAGTCCCTTAAGTGCACAGTAATAGAGGCAAGTATTATGGGAGGAAGATCTCACTGTTCAAGTATCAAAGACAAGGAAGAAGCCAGAGGCTGACTTAGCTTATCAGGCACCACTTATAACTATATTTCACTTCTGAGTGGACAAATTCTTTAAAACAGCAGTGAATTAACTAACTCATAGCAATCAATGATTACAGTTTTATAATATCTAATTATGATAAAAAAAAATAGCCTACTGTACTTTGCTCAAAGTCTCTGTAATTCACACACTGATGATTCCAGATCTAGCTAGAGCTTGCTTCAGCCATGCAAACACCAAGAACTTAAGATAATTCAGTAAATAAAGTAATTATACTTGGGGAAAGTACAAAATATGATCACTAGCATTATTATTAGCTTTATTTACATACCGAAATCACTTCTGTGTCAGTAGGGTTGAGTATAAAATAAACACAGAGTACATAGTTAGTAACAAATAACAGATAAGGGCGATGAGGGCCCTGCTCATTTAAACAATCTAAAAGTAAACACGGTAATATGAAAAGACCTTCCATATATTTTCTGAAGGATATTCTAAAATATGCACTTAGCGGCCAAGGATAGATCAGTAATACAACTTGGCATTTCTTAGCGTCAATGTGCTGTGGGGAGCAGATGTCACTAAAAGATCCCAAAAAGGAATAGGTGTTACAGACATGTTAAGATGTACTGTAAGCAGCAGGATAGAGCACTGGTGCCCAGTTGTGGCAATTTGGTACTTTATGTTAGGGAAATGCCTCCCCCCTTTTTGCTGGGTTTAATAAAGAGTACATAGAAATTGCACCAAATACATACTACAAGTACTACTGCAGAATACTGTACTGCCAGAAGTGCTTGACTATACCTTGACATCTGCACTGCCAGTATCAGTAAATGAAAAATAATAACTTCACTGGATTTTACTAGTTAAATGATTTGGTATTATTTTTTCTGTGTTGTCCATTTCTTTTACTCTTTAATGTATATTTTTTCAGATTATTAAAAATTGATCTTGTTATAGGAACATTTTTTTTATTGAGGCTGCATAGAGAACATATAGAGAGTATTGTAATAATAGCCATGATCTATAGCAGTCTAATGTAGTGTGTCCCCAGTCTTTGACCATCTCCTGCAGCAGTCTCCAAACATTCTTGTAGCATGTCCACAGTCTCTAATATTTTTTTGTAAAATGCTCATAGTTATAGTTATACAGTATATAGATATATATATATATATATATATATATATATATATATATATTGTATATATAGAAATAGAAATTGCCAATGAAGCATTCTATATCTAGTAATTTGACCACCAATGGGACAGAGCATGTCACCAACTATTAAGCTGAGTGTAAAAAGTCACTGAGCCAGCGCATCCACGGGGGGTGACCAAGATGGCCGCATAGCCTAGGACCTCCACAGCGCTCCGGTCTTCTACTCCCCACCACAGCCGTCAGAGCCTGCACAACGGCCCCACAATATCACTAATCGAGCGAGCAAACAGCCAGGAATCACCCGATGTCAGCGGGTACAGCGAGGCGGGATCTCTCCGCACAGCTGAACTCGGCAGCACAACAGTGCGGCCGTTCCAAGATGGCAGCCACGGACATACGAGGCATAGCCCCAGAGCCAGAGGAATCAATAGCTGACCAGTATAATGGGAGCCCCCCAGCCAGCTCAAAAGAAAAGGGCACAGTGAGTACCTCTCAGCAACCTGCTCCTTTCCCTGCATCCGCAAAATCTCTGATCGCAAGTTCAGTGGGAGGCCTAAATCTCACTCCTATGGGGAATCTTTTAGCCACCCCTGGGACATGGTAGCAGGGTGTGCATGATTGCCCCCACACCCCAACTGACTTTTCATCCATGATGTCAGCTTTTTCTACTATGCTCTCCAGGAGTCTCGCCCCAAACAGCAGCGCAGATTACCACCATAATTCATGCGGATCTTCAGCAAATAGGGTCATGGATAGAGGTCATAGAAAAAAGAGCAGACCAGGCAGTCGCCAGAATAAAACAGAACTCTGCTAGAATCTCAGATATTCAGGACCAATTAGAAACAGCTCTATCAAATATTGATGACCTTGAAAATAGATCCAGACCTTATAATATCAGGATCAGTGGTCTTCCAGAATTGGTAAAAGAGGTCCAACCAGCAGTCCGCACATTTATTAAGGCCCTGATCCCTGACATCCCAGACCATCGATTGGAGCTTGATAGGGCGTATAGAGCCTTACAACCCTTATGCACAGATGGTCTGCCTCGAGATATTAAAGTAAAGGCCCATTTCTACGCCATGAAAGAGGAGGTGATGAAATTGACTCGCAATTCCTTGGGATCCTAGGTCACCCTGTCTAGATCTTCACAGATCTTACCCCATTCACAGTCCAAAAATATTGATCCCTCAAACCTCTGCTACAGGTTCTGGCCCAAAAGGATATCACTTACAGATGGTCCTTCCCTCTGCGTCTGAATTTTTCATATCGTAACAAAGCCCACTCCTTCTCATCTTTTCCATAAGGCAAACGTTTGCTCTTGCAGTTGGGTTTAATCTCCCAGGAGTTCCGACAACCACAGCTCAACAGAGGAGCCCCATCTTTCAAATGTCCTTCTCCACCGAGTCCTCTAATTCCAGTTTTGCAGAAGCAGAAATCAAAGAGGTCAAGGGACTCTCACCCCCCATGTTGCCGATATTTGAACAACAAGCCCTGTTTATTAGCTCAGTTCTATTTGGAAATACCCTTTAGGGTGGCATGTCCTTATCACTTACCATTTTTCCTAGCACCCTGAATGACATGAAGAAGGTTCCAGAAATCCTAAGGGATTCCTTTCTGGAAGCAGGAGCTTTTCGAGGATCCACCATTTGTTATGGTTTAATGTTTAGTTTTATTGTTAATCTGACTTTTTAGTATACAGCAAAACAATCTCTACTCCTAGTGTTTAGCGTTAACCACTAGAGTTTCAAAAGGGGCTGTTACAAATGGGTTTGTCCCCCTACAACATGTAATTTATGTATTTTTATTATTATTATTATTATTATACAGGATTTATATAACGCCAACAGTTTACATAGCGCTTTACAACTTGAGGGTAGACAGTACGAATACAATACACTTTAATACAGTAGGAATCAGAGGGCCCCGCTCCTTAGAGCTTACAATCTAAGAGGGACGGTCAAGAGATACAAGAGGTAATAACTGTGGGCGATATGCTGATTGAGAAGATAAATGTACAGTTGTTAGGTGGGGCCAGATAGGCTTCTCTGAAGAGATGAGTTTTCAAGGAGATCATGTTGGTCCTGCGTGGTTATCCTTGCGTCCTACTTGGTCTGCGATTGGTGACCCCATGTTGTTTTATCATGTGGGGTGGCTCGTTTTTGGCAGGGAGGAACATGGGGGTGCCTGCAGGGGTCCAATTGTTGTCTCAGTAGCATAATTGTGGCTCAGACTTTAAACAGTTATATTTAATTTTTAAAAGGTGGGGTGACCGGAGCGTATGCAATGCACCCCCCTCTGATGCCGAGAGGCTCATCCTTTTCCTCTTGGGGTCAGATTATTTCTCCCTAACCAGGGGGGATTTTCTAGTGCTACGGATACGGGGAGGGAAGTGGCGGGTTCCTTCCTGGCCCTTTTGGGATCTGGGGTTTTATTTATATATTTTGTTCACTAATGTCTGCCCTTCTTATTCCTTTTTCCCTCTTTACCTTTCTGCTTGTCCTCCCTCTGGACACTCACTTTTCTTTATTAACAAGCACTTCCTGGAGCTCTACCATCTTCCACTCGCTTGAACGGGACATCAGAACCTTGGTAGAGATATCGCACTGCCAGAGAACAAATCCTCTTGTAGTGAGATTTTTGTCTTCATTAGCCTTCCCTCTGATCCATGATTGGTGCAGATCCCATAATCTAAAATTACAGATTGTCTCACCTAATGTACAAGGGCTTAACTCACCTGTAAAACGTAGAAAATTACTCCAACTATATCACACCTTAAAAGCTGAGGTGGTACTCTTACAAGAGACTAACTTCCCAGCCTCATACACTCCCTCATTCATCTATAGGAGTTTCCCACAATTCTATCTGGCAAACACAGAAAATAAAACGAAAGAAGCGGCGTTTTGCTTCGCCAAACATATTCATTTTTCTCCCACTAAGGTTTTTAGAGACCCTGAAGGCCTGAAGTGATGAGAGGGAAAATTATCCAGATCTCTGCTCAGTTGAAACGCGAACACGGAACTGAAATTAGGAAATTGACAGAGGAATTCCTCCAGTCCAGTAAACGTCACAAAAGCAATTCCACTCCTGAGAATCAGACCCATAGGAACCCTGCTCGAGTAAAACTTAAAAACTTGGACTAACTACTATGGCTGAAGAGCATTTAAGATGGACTGGTGCAAAATTCTACTCACAAAAAGATAGGATTGGCTCTAAATTAGCAACTAAACTTAGCCCTAAAAAATCTGCACATTATCCTTTCCCAAAATCCGCACCTTACCGGCGATCTGACCCAAAACGCTATTAAGATCATGGTTACATTCCATGATTTTTATTCCAAGATTTATACTGATCCCCCCTCCACCAATCCTAGTAAACTAGAATCCTTCCTTCATGATATACACCCAAAATATCACGCAAGCAGGGGGAACTTCTTGACGCACCCATCTTCTCGGAGGAGATTCTGGAGGCAATCAAGTCTTCCAAGACAAACTCTGCCCCAGGACCTAATGGTTTATCTGCGGGTTATTATAGGAAATTTGGTCCTTATTTGGCCCCATTTATGGCTTAATTTTTCAACTCTCTTTGGGAGGGATCTCCCCTGGTCAATGAATCAAACTCAGCCTTCGTCTTGGTCATACCCATACCAGGGAAAGAGATGAGTGATGTCAGTGACTATCACCCAATTTCCCTTATTAATAATGATCTTAAAATTGTGACAAAGATACTGGCAGTGAGACTTTCCAGCTTTATCGAAGAACATATCAATAAAGACCAGGTGGGATTCATCCCGGAGAGTGCTATTGACATAATCTCCCTTCTACGCTCCCGTTGGGATGGATGCGCTCCTCAAGAAGGTTACCTGTTATCCATAGATCTTCAGAAGGCATTCGATTCAGTATCTTGGCCTTATATATTTGGATTCTGGAAAGATGGGGCTTTGACGCAAACATTTTGGGGATTATTCATGCGTTATACTCTAATCCTAGCTTGCAAATTCACTTGTTGGGTCACTACTTAGATGCGTTTAGCATTCAAGAAGGAACTAGACAGGGCTGTCCTCTATCCCCCCTAATATTCGCAATCGCAATTGAAACCCTGGCCATTGCCATCAGATCACATCCTGAGATCAGAGGGGTAATGTGTGGCCCAAATGAACATAAATGTGCGCTGTTTGCAGACGATATGCTTTTATTCATCACATCACCCCTAATATCAACTCCAAATGTAATTAAGCTACTTCAAGATTTTGGTGCTATTTCAGGCCTTAAAGTTAACGTAGCCAAATCAGTAGCATTAAACGTTTTAGGAAATTCAAAAATTCAAAAATTTGGAAATTTGAATATCAAAATACCAAAAATAAGAATGAAAAACTGAACATTCAAAAGAATGAAAATCTGAAAACTCAAAAACCAGAAAATCTGAAATAATAACTAACTAATAATACATATTTAATTATAGGTATTGGAATTTCCTTTCAAATGTGTCTGTTAGTGAACGTATAACGAATGCTGTATCTAAATGAATAGAACATAACGATCTAATAATAATAAATAACAATAATAAAACCTTTTTATTATTATTAATATGTTCCATTCCATTTGTTTAGACGCGGCAATAGTTAATTCGGATAATTCGTAACTTCAGATAAATTTGTATTCGTTACGTTCACAAACAGACAAATTTGAAAGGAAATTCCAATACCTATAATTTAATCATTTTTATTAGTTAGTTATTGCTTCAAATTTTACTGATTTTCTTTATTTTTTTTCAGATTTTCAAATTTCTGAATTTCCGAATTTTCTAATTCTGAAAGTCCAAAAATTCTGAAATTCGGAATTCTGAAATTTGAAAATTCTGAAATTCGAAAATTCTGAAATTTGAATATTTGGAAATTCGGAAATTTGAAAATTCAGAAATTTGAAAATTCAGAAATTTGTAAATTCAGAAATTTGCAAATTCAGAAATTTGAAAATTCAGAAATTAGAAAATTCAGAAATTTTTAAATTAGAAAATTCAGAAATTTTTAAATTTGAAAATTCAGAAATTTGAAAATTCAGAAATTTGAAAATTCAGAAATTTGAAAATTCAGAAATTTGCAAATTTGAAAATTCGGAAATTCGGAATTTGAAAATTTGGAAATTCGGAATATGAAAATTCGGAAATTTGGAATTTGAGAATTCAGAAATTCCAAATTTTCGGATTTCCGAATTTTCGAATTGCCGAAAAAAACGAATGAAACGAAAACAAAAACTAACACATTTTTTGTCAGTGCACATGTCTCGTGTGAACCCATAGGGGTGGATTGGGGACTAACCTCGGGTGGACTGGATCCAGACTATAAATATGGCTCATGGTGGGTCTATCTGTTCGAAAATTTCCTAGATAATTTTTCTAAGTTAATTTAGAGATATATATATAGATGCTAATCACAATATTTAGGTGTGATAAAAGTTATTGGCTCTCTAGGAACCATAAAAACAAACCTGTTAGCGTTAGTACTATATATCTTGTCATATATTTTATATGTATGTTTTTCTCTTATTTTTGTGAAAATTTATAACAATATTGAAAAAAAAAAAAGTCACTGAGCCAAACAGATGACACCCTTGATTTTAAAATATGTTCTTGTATTCTTAATTGACTTGTGATATGTGAAATTAAATTGTGCAATGTAGCATGTCTAACATAGGACACAGTGTTTCTTACAAATCAAGTCTCCTCTTGACCTGAAGAACAACTGGGGCCCAGGTTGTGAAGATACCATGTTAACAGTGTTTGATTTCCAGTTGCTTTTGTGCTTGTTCATTTTGCCACTCTTTACTGTGCACTGTGAACTAGACACAATGCCACTATGAGTATGCTGCTGTGCATGTAAAGCATGTTACTTTACATGTTATTTTGGTAATTATCTATTTTCCATACTCCATTTGACTTCACAAAATACTACAAATGTCAGGCCAGAATTACTGTATAAAACACATAGGCATTTCAGGAAGTCTTTGTTTTTCCTTGTAATGTTATACTTTAGCTACTGCAGCTTCATTTCCAACGTTTTTATGCACCAAATTAGTATATTTCTACCCATGATAGATAGATACACTATATTACCAAAAGTATTCAACACACATGAACTTTAATGACATCCCAGTCTTAGTCCGTAGGGTTCAATATTGAGTTGGTCCACCCTTTGCAGCTATAACAGCTTCAACTCCTCTGGGAAGGCTGTCCACAAGGTTTAGGAGTGTGTCTATGGGAATGTTTGACCATTCTTCCAGAAGCGCATTTGTGAGGTCAGGCACCTGATGTGGACGAGAAGGCCTGACTCACAGTCTCCACTCTGATTCCCAAAGGTATTCTGTCGGATTGAGGTCAGGACTCTGTGCAGGCCAGTCAAGTTTCTCCACCCCAAATTCACTTACCCATGTCTTTATGGACTTGACTTACTTACTGTGCACTGGTGCAGATCATTTGGTGGAGGGGGGAATATGGTGTGGGGTTGTTTTCAGGGGTTGGGCTTGGCCCCTTAAGGTGTCAGCATACCAAGACATTTTGGACAATTTCATGCTCCTAACTTTGTGGCAACATGACTGCGCACCAGTGCACAAAGCAAAGGCCATAAATGGATGAGCAAGTTTGGGATGGAGGAACTTGACTGACCTGCACAGTCCTGACCTCAACCCGAAAGAACACCTTTGGGATGAATTAAAACGGAGACTATGAGCCAGGCCTTCTCATCCAAATCAGTGCCTCACCTACAAATGTGCTTCTGGAAGAATGGTCAAACATTTCTAGGGACACACTCCTAAACCTTGTGGACAGCCTTTCCAGAAGAGTTGAAGCTGTTATAGATGAAAAGGGTGGGCCAAGTCAATATTGAACCCTACGGACTATGACTGGGATGCCATTAAAGTTCATGTGCGTGTAAAGGCAGGCATCCCAATACTTTTGGTAATATAGTGTAGATAGATAGTCATGCTTCACTGGTAAAATTATGGGTACAAGCTTAGTTCTGAATATTTTTCTATGGTATGCTGACATTTCAAGCTATGATTATTATAATATGCATCTGGTCTGACTAGAGATCAGGAGAATCAAATGGTGGCAATTTTTAACACACATGCAGAGTTCTAGCTGATGACAACAACTACCCTATGCAGAAAAATATGATGACCTAATGGCACCATGAACAAAATTATATCGATGTGTATGCTGCTTGTGCTTTTTACGAGGGTACATCCTATCCTTTTTTGCAGTGACAGTAAAGACCACTGGTTCCTAATGTAAGATGTAATTGAGGCAGCCCCAGTCCTGGCTTCTATCCCAATTTATTCTTCTAGTACAACAAAAACAACAAAAACACATCCCATATAATACTTTGCTGAACAGAAAAATTATTAGTCTGTTTTTTGCATATCTATCAGTCGTGGCCTCCAGTTGTTGCTCTCACACAGTATTACTCATCTTCCATATTTCTCCTACTTTTTGTTAATACTTTATGTTTCAGTAACTATTTAAGCCAATCCTCCTTTGCTTGAACATTTCTAAGGTAGCAACAGCACTTGTAGCATGTGCAGATATCTTGTGGCGCCTGCAAGTAATTGTATTAGTCCCTGTGGACCACCCACGGAGATTCTAGGCCAAGCCTGTGCATGGCACCTCATATTTTTCCCAGTTTGAGATTAAGTCCTATCTTCTTCAGCTGTTAACCCCTGCCTCTTTTCATCCAATTGCTGCTTATCTACTGCTCTCTTGGCATTTGACAGTTTTAGGACATGTCAGGTTAGCCTTAAGAATTGCGTTTTGTGTCCAAATACCATCAAATTAATTCAAATCTGTCCTGGAAAGATGAAATGTGGCAAAAGGCAATAAACACAAATATTAGTACTAACACAATTATACACATTATCCTATGTGGGTTTTTTTCAATTCTCACAATTTAGGTTTACCAAATAGGGATAAGCTTCAAGTTGGGATCAACTATGAGTTTAACCCAAACTCAAGCTGTTTGCAATTCGCTAAACAGGAGAACTAAATGGCCAGATTTGGCCAATCCATGTGAGCACACAAAGCCACTCATTTATTAGAAACGCTACTAATTAACAGCTTCTGACCACCCGTTGACCAAACTATAAACTATAAACTGAATATTTGGAGGCTCCCTTATCTTAAAAACCCTTACCAAACCCTTATCAGGTAATTTAGCATGGCTTCCCAGAAAGGGAGGGACAGCGAAAGTGTGTTTTTTTTCTTCTGCGGGGCATGTAGCTTGGTATGTTTCAGGAAGGGAGGGGGTGCACACTTGCTGCCCCCTCTTTTCTGGCTAACCTCAATAAGTCTAAAGATTGGAAGGTTACCTTGCAGAGGGGCCTCCTTGTCTCAATATCATTGTCCCAACATTGATGGGAACAAGGTCCTCATCCCCACATACCAGGCCCAGTGGAGACTTTAAACTAAGGAGCCCCCCAGATATTCAGCCCTCCCCCTAAGGGGTACATAGTACCCCTTGTTACTCATTCACAAAAATGACAAAGTGATCTGTTCCACAACGATCCTCTCCCGTTGCACTTCCTAAAACAACATCCAGCTGGCTCGCTGATTGTGTCACGTACCTGGTGGAGATCGAGCTGTAGAGAGGGCTTCTCTTGCACCTCCTGTCCAATGTCCCTGATAGAGATGACAGGGAGTGAAGGACACGGAGTGGCACGAGGGCCAGTTTAGCAGGTGACACCAGCTGAGGCTTGACAGGAATCCGATGGCCGTAGATCACCAGACAGGTACTGGAAACTGGAACAACATGTTGCTGGATCAGCAGGCAGAAGTGTTGCCAGAACACAAGCCAGGGGGTCATCAACAGCCGGGCAGAGCAGGTACAGAAACATGAGGCTGGGAAGAAGAAGAAGCAGAGACAGGATACAGGCTGGGTTTGGTACACAATCGAGGAGCAAGGTACAGGCGCATGAGACAGGAGCCGAGTCAAACACAAGCCAAGGTCACAGGTAGGCAGGTGAAAGTCCAAGGGAAGGTACAGGAGAAGCCGGGTCAAACACAAGTAACTGGAATAGATTCAAGCACAGGTTAACAGGAACAAGCTGAAAGACCACTCAGCAATGTGTGTGTGTCATTGCTTGGTTTAAATAGGCTGACTGGCGCCAGAGCGTGCATGCGCGTGCTCGCGCCCGTGCACGCTCGCGCATGCGCCAATACATGCTTCTCCTTGTGCATACCCTGGTATGGCCGTGCCTGCATGCCAATGCGTGCTTGTCAACCGGGTTTCTCTTAAGATTGTTAACAAACTAGCCAGGGATGCTTGCTGAGGTCATTGACCACATATGGTCATGACCATATGTGGTCATTGATTTCAGCCTGGATCTCCCCACTGCTTTGTCTACATTTGGAGGCAATAATGTTTTGTTTTTTCTTCAAGACCTACTTCTCACTAAACAGTATTTCAAAAATAAAATTAGCATTTTGCCATATGGCAGGGCCAATATATCCATTCACTTTTTTTTATGAAAAGCTTGCAAGTTGAAATTGGCCTTAAAATTGAAAAAAAAAAAAAAATGAAAAAAATGTATAATGTGGTTCCCATGGACTTCAATGGGGTTTGGGCACTATGTTTAGCATTTGTGGATTTCAGGCTGGGTTTGCAAATTCTCTGACTTGCAGCAAACCTGCTATTACAACTGAATAAAATCAATCTTGTATTTGTAATTTTCTTCCCCCTAAGTTTAATTTAAAAAAAACATGGGAGCCAGAACAATGAAAACTGCATCTTGTTGAATTTCATGGTAACACCTGAGATTGTTGATCCAGTAAATTCTTTGGGGGGATCAAAAAGGAATTTACTTTTCTCCTACCAAACTGGACCATGCTTTTTAGCCCCCGTACACACGGTCGGAAATTCCGGAAAATCCGCCCGTGTGTGGGCTCCATCTGACTTTTTCTGTCGGAATTTCCGACAGAAAAAATTTGAGATCCTGCTCTCAAATTTTCCGACAACAAAATCCGATCAGACTTTTTCCGATCGTCTGTAGAGAATTCCAACGGACAAAGTGCCACGCATGCTCAGATCAAATTACGAGACCAAAGCTATTGGCTACTAGCCTCTATGTAGTTACGTCGTACGCAACGAACGTCACCACGTTCAGAATGATTGGATTTTCCGACAACTAGGAAAAAATCCAACGGATTTTGTGGTCGGAATTTCCGACCGTGTGTACGGGGGCTTAGGGGTGTTTCCTCCAGATAGGGGCCTTCTTCTGGATCAACTGTGAGTTTAGGATTTCATACATGGAGGTTTCTCTTTATTCTATTTAATTGTTATTCTATTGTTTTTCTATTGGTTGAACTACATGGACTTGTCTCTTTTTTCAATCTAACTATGTAAATATGAAACATGAAATTTTCATGAATGAAGTGAAATGCATTTATCCGAAATAATAGGCAAATAGAAGAAAAAACAAGGATAGTGTCTACCCTCTATCTTTACATAATTTTATTTGCTCAACAACCACAGTTTACAGATTAAACTTACTAATACCACCAACATAGACAAGTCCCCAATTTCAAAGCCGTAGGCAGCTCTATTGGACATATGCCTGCTGACAAAATAATTAAAAAGCTAATCTTACAGTCGACAATCAATCCTAATATGGAATCTGCGCTAGCCAGGAAACTATTCCCAGTGGACGTTTGTGAGAACATGCAAGGTAAAATAGAAAATTGCTTAAAAATGTGCTCATGTAGATGTGTAATGAAGTTTATTTGATATTAATAAAAACATTTAACCATAAGGCTCACTCTATATTTCTCTTTTAAGACTTTTCCCGAGCTACTGCTGCATAAATACAGCTGAAGTATAATCACGTTCCTGCACAGATACTTTGAATAGGGTTCATTAGCATATCATTTGTATTTTATTTACGCTAATCATTCTCAATTTTTATTCTATAGCTACATTTTTCACGGGTCATTATTCCGTGATAGCATCATGTAATTTTCCTTACTTACTATGATGTTCACAATAATGCTGTGTTAATTCAGATTAATATCAAATTAAAACTATATTAAGGCAAGCATCTGATTTGGTGGGAAATCTATTGAAAGAGCTTTGAGCTGTAATGTGGGGCAAACCATTGAATCTGGCTATTTCAAAACTATCTAGAGTTCTATATAAAACTCAATGCATCTAGTTGAATGTCGCTGTTATGCCTAATTAATATATGCCATGCCACTGTCCAGTCTATTGCAACAGCTTGTCAGTAAACATTAATATACATTATATATACATTGAAAGCAAAAATAATTGCAGATTAAATTCTGTAAATTCCATGGGAAGCTGAAGCATGTGAACCCGCAATACTTAAGCATTTCAAGCTTGCTCTATGAAACAGCATAGCATAACCACCAATTATAGATAGTGTTCACTTTTTATTGTAGTCAAACCAATTTGAGCTGATCTTGGATTAACAGGTGTAAGAAACTACAATTAAACTTTGCATCTGTCACCAAAAAAAAAAATCCTTACTTGTTCTAACTTTTTCTGTTCTTGAATTTATGAAATTGTGCCTTTAAAGTTTATGTCCAAACATTACCCAAATTTACCCCTAAACTCCCCTGTTGTTCTCCCTCTCTAGCATTATTTTATTTTACCATGTTCCTGAAGCACAAAACAGCTTTTATTACTCACTGTGACATCATCACTAGGCTTATAAAGTTCTTGTAGGAGCATCTGCTGTTAGCTCAGCTCTAATTATTGTAGGCATGCACCCCAGAACTACATCTTCCTAAATCCCTTTTCCTAAACAGTGTGTGGGCAAGATTTTGGAAGTCAAGGCAGCAGCATTGTTTTTCTTGAAAATAAATCAATGTATACAGTACATGGAAAGTACAACAAGGAGTGGTCTGGCAGGCTGGGCTGATAAAACTGCTAAAAGCTGTATTAAACCTAAAACCAATAATGTAATATATTAGGCATCTTGCCCTCTGTTTTTAACCTGGTGATCTAGCCAGTAATGCACCTCCTGCATAAGAGTGCTACTATTCTGGATGAATGGGCACAGCAGCACTGTCAGCCTGGGGGGAGGGGTTTGTTAAATGCAGTAGCAGATTTGCATACACTAACTGTCAGGGCTGGGCTCAGCCCTTCCTTCTCAGAGCAGGCCGCTCAGCTGTTGGTTAATTGCCTGCTCTAAATCTTTCCACAGTGACTCACTTGATGAGTTGATGATATCCTGTTCGTCTGTCCTGCTTAAGCTGTTCAGTTCAGATCATCTCTGCCTTCTCCTTGGTCAACATATCCAGAGACTCTCTCCTGTGTACCTGTTGAAGACTCATTTGGCTGGCGTCCCTTCTGGTTCCTGATCCTGCTTGCTGTTCCACTACGCTGATTCTCTGGTTTCCTGATTTCCTGGCCTGTCCTGAAGTACGCTGATCTCTGACTCCCTGACGTCCTGGCTTGTCTGACTATTTGTTCCGGTTACCGAACTCTGGCTATGATTTGATCACGTTGCTCTGTTTACCTTTCACTATAATTTTAATAGGAAGTTGTCAGGTCACATGCCAGCAAAACCTAAGTGAGGCTTGGTTGGCAGGTCACATGTCAGCAGAACTAAAGTGAGGCTTGGCTGGCAGGTCACATGTCAGCTGAACCAAAGTGAGGCGTGGTTCACACTATGGGTGCTATTTTGCCCTTACTCTATTTGAATAAATCTGATCATGCGCCTGACAGGTCACATGTCAGCAGAACTAAAGTGAGGCTTGGCTGGCAAGGTCACATGTCAGCTGAACCAAAGTGAGGCTTGGTTCACACTACGGGTGCCATTTTGTCCTGACTCTATTTGAATAAGGGTGATCATGTGCTGACTGACCAGAATGAGGCTTGGTCCACATCATGGGTGCCATTTCGTTTGTGACGAAACGTTGGGTTAAGTGAGGGACAAATGATGTAGTGGAGTGGACGGAGGAGTGGCCATCTTTTGTCGTGTTTCTTCCATCTTTTATATGTGGCTGCTGTGCTATACCATTGGAGCATACTCTCTAGCTAAAGGCCTTACCACTCTCTTTACAGAATTTGTTTAATTGCAGTGTCAGCAGCTCATTTATTGAGTGTGGTGGCACAGTATTTTCCTTCACTATTTTTATTATTATTATTAATTATTAACAAGTGTGATTTATAACTGCACTTCTGTCTCGGTCTGATTCATGGTTTCTGACAGTAGGCGAAGACCATGAATTCAGAAGATGCCGTCAATCCACTTGTTGGTAATATTTTTTCAAGGTTGGATGAGCAGGATCACCGTATGGATCAGTTTGCCATGGCGTTACAGATGCTCCTGAATCGCACAGCTCACCTGGAATCTCCCACTGTGGCTGCTCCTGTACAACCTGTGTTGCCGGCCGTCCCTGCTGCTGCTCCAGTCTCTGTGCAGGCACCCATCTCGAGCATTACCTCTATAATAAGTATGTCTGGTTCCACTCAACTTCCCCAGCGATTTGGGGGCGATCCAGTTCAATGAAGAGGGTTTCTCAATCAGGTTGAGATATACTTCGAGATGCTGACCCAGGCGTTTCCCGTAGACAATAGCAAAGTAGGTTTCATGATATCTTTGCTTTCTGAGAGAGCCTTGGCCTGGGAGATGCAAAAAACCCTTGTCCTGAGTTACCCAGAGTTTGTGGCTTCCTTTAAAGGGTATTTGACATTCCTGCATGCTCACCTTCTGCTGCCAAGTGCCTCATGTCCATGAAACAGAGTACGAGAACTGTTGCCGATCACTATCCTCCCTGCCGGGGGAGTACCGCAATTTTATTGATGTCTTTGACAAAGGTCAAGCCAGTAGTTTGCCTCCACACCGGGCGTATGATTTCGCAATTGACCTTCAACCTGGTGCCATACCCCCTCATGGCCGGGTTTAACCTTTGTTGGTCTCTGAGGATAAAGCCATGAAGGAGTATGCTGCAGACGCACTTTCTCGAGGATTCATCCGCAAGTCCTTGTCCCTTACTGGTGCTGGTTTCTTCTTTGTAAAGAAGAAGAGTGGTGAACTGAGACCTTTGTATTGATTATAGGGGTCTCAATCATTTCACGATTAAGAATGCTTATCCAATTCTGTTGTTTACGGAGTAATGCGGTGTACACACGCTCCGACTTTCCGGCGGGATTGTCCGCCGGACCTAGTCCAGCAGACAAACCCCCGGACTTTCCAGCAGAGGTACGCCGGACTTTCCGAGGGCATGGACTTACCCATTCACCCTAGGAAAAAAGTGTAAATAAAAAAAAACGACACAATTTTTTAAAATATTTTATTGCACAGCTCCGGGGTCTTCTTCCGTCTTGGGGGGTCTTCTTGCCGGACTCCTCCGCTATCTTCTGCTCTTTTACCTAGCTCTTTCATGAGCGGAGGAGCCCGGCTTTCTCCTTTGTCGCCGCCGTCGTCGTCTAGGCGTCTCGTTCTGCCTTCGGGGGTCTTGTCCCGCTCTTCTGTTCTTCTTGCCGCTGTCGTATGTGTTTAATACCAGAACAGGCCATTATGAGTACCTCTTAATGCCATTTGGCCTTTGCAACGCTCTGGCAGTTTTCCAGGAATTTATCAATGATGTCCTCCGAGATTTGTTGCAGCTATGTGTGGTGGTTTATCTCAACGATATCCTCAATTTTTTCAAGTGCCACCACACAGATGTCTGTCGTGTGCTTCAGAAGCTGAGCGAGAACAATCTCTATTGTAAATTGGAGAAGTGCGAGTTCCATCATGAACAGGTTAAATTCCTGGGTTATGTAATTTCCACTGCCGGTTTTCCACTCCCGGAAAAAATACGTCCTCTGCAACATTTTCTTGGCTTTTCCAATTATTATCAAAAGTTTATTAGTAACTTATTGTCTCTGGTCAAGCCCCTGAGTGATATGACCATAAAGGACGGTAACCCACAGAGTTGGTCTCCGGAGTCCATTAAGACCTTTGAGAGTCTCCGTACTGCTGTTCTCCAGACTTACTATTCTCCCAAGGCTGCTAGCCACCCTGGGAAGAATCAACTCTTTTGGGCCATTTCCCAACAATTCTGGTGGCCTAGTCTACATGCTTATTTAGCCGCCTTCATAGCTGCTTGTTCCGTGTGTGCTCAGAGTAAGTCACCACAACACCTTCCAGTGGGCCTCCTACAACACATACCCAATGGAGAGAGGCCTTAGACCCATCTATCCATGGATTTCATTGTGGAGTTACCCAGCTCTCAGGACAACAAAGTTCTTCTTATGGTGGTTGATCGGTTCTCGAAGAAGTCTCATTGTATTCCACTTAAGAAGTTGCCCACATCTAAGGAACTGGCTTCCATTTTTGCTTGGGAGATCTTTCGCTTACATGAGCTACCCAAGGTGATCATCTTGGACAGGGGTAGTCAGTTTGTGTCCCGGTTCTGGCGAGCCTTTTGTGCACAGTTGGGAATTCAGCTTTCTTTCTCCTCTGCATATCATCCGCAGTCTAATGGGGCCACAGAATGAGCCAACCAGTCCTTGGAGCAGTTTCTAGATTGCTATATTTATGACCATCATAACAACTTGTCCGCCTATTGGGCGGAGTTTGCTCACAATAGGGCCTTGAATTCTGCTTCCCAATTGTCCCTGTTTATGGCAAACTATGGTTTCCAACCATCCATGCTGCCTGACTCATTTGTTCCACAAAGCATTCCTGCATTAGAAGAGCATCTTCGTGGTCTTTGTGCCACTTGGATACAAGTCCAGGAGGCCTTGTGACATGCCAGTGATAGGTACAGACTTCATGCTGACCGCAGACGCCTGCCAGCGCCTTCCTACCAGGTTGGGGACAGGGTCTGGCTGTCATCTCGCAACCTCCAACTCCATGTTCCCTGCCTGCTCTAAATCTTTCAACAGTGACTCACCTGTTGATGATATCCTGTTTGTCTGTCCTGCTGGTTACTTAAGCTGTTCAGTTCAGATCATCTCTGCCTTCACCTTGATCAACACATCCAGAGACTCTCTCCTGTGAACCTGTTGAAGACTCGCTTGGCTGAGTTCCTGATCCTGCTTGCTGTTCCACCATGCTGATTCTCCGGTTTCCTGATTTCCTAGCCTGTCCTGAAGTATGCTGGTCTCTGGCTACCTGACGTCCTGGCTTTTCTGACTATCCGTTCCGGTTACCAAACTCTGACTATGATTTGACTACGGTCTATGGTCTTACAGATACAACTGGCCATTTGAGGGCAACCATAATGCTACTGCAGCCCGCGATGGAATGGAGTTTGATACCCCTGCCTTACATTTAGTGCAAGGTCTTGCCCTGGGTTTTGGTAAGAGCAGTATGCCTATTTGTCACACGTTCTAAAAGAAAGAACCTTTCCATCTACATTACTCTACTGTATATAAAGGTTACAAACAGTTTACAGTTTCCCCTTACCAGGGTTTTACAATGCCAACTAAAAGAATACAGTGCAGTTTTTTGATTCAACCCCTTCTGCACATGAAATCTAGTATAGTGAATAAAGAGCTTTGCTTGGAATTTCATACAATGCTCAGTACCTTAAAAGCATACATATTTTGCATAGCATGAACTTATTTTGTAATACTTTTTATATTAAGGTAGTGACAAACAGCTTGGAATTACAAATTCAGGATATCAATTTCTAGACAGACTCACAAGAGAGGGTAATAAGCCATCCCTGCACGATATTGTCCCTAATGATCTGAAACCGTGTGATCCTTGTGCTGCCATAGAAGTGTATGTACAGTGTGTATCGAGAAGATTTATATAGGCTCATTTGAACTCTGGAGTAAATGTCTACTTGAAAGAGAATTACTGCATATTTTTAGGCAGTGCTAAATTTCCTCTAAATGGCTGTATTAATACTGCATGATGCAGTGTGTGTATATGACTTTGTTGCTCCTAATACATATTAAGGAGCTGACATTCTTAGCAGAGTTTTATAGGTAACATATTTTTCAATGAAGTGTTTTCAACCTTTTTATCTCATTACCGTTTTCTGTGTTGGGTTCATATAGGTAGTGATTTTTCTACTACCGTGTTTAATTGCAATTTTCAACAGTGTGAAGTATAGCAAATACATCAAGGAAAGTGTGAAAAGAAACCACCCCAACTGCCTATGAGCTAAAAATATATATTTTTTGACAAGTTGCAAACGTTTATTTTAAGATAACTCTTACATGAGGAGGTACAAGGTGCATTATGCCTTAAAACAATAGGCAGCAGTCATTAAGACTGTAACCAAGACCGAAAGGAAAATGGTATTCATAGTTTCATAGTTGGTAAGGTTGAATAAAGACACTAGTACAAACTGTGTAATTGGTGTATGTGTGTTCATGTCAATAATCATCTCCCATATACCTGTATATTGTATTCACTAAAATGCTAATCCAAGAGTCTTTCAAAACTATCAGTACTTCCTGCCGACACCAATTGTGGAAGAGAGTTCCACATTCTTACCACCCTGACAGACAGTAAAAAAACTCCCTACACAGCTTAAGGTTAAACCACTTCTCCTATCTAATTGAGTGGCCCTGTGTCTTTCTAGACTCCCTGAGATTGAATAGTTTTCTTCCTACACTGAGATCATCATTTAGGTATTTGTATATCGCTATAATATCTCCTCTCATGCGTCTCTTCTCCAGGGAGAATACGTTTAGTGCTTGTAGTCGTTCATCGTAATTGAGGTCCACCAGTCCCCTTATTAATTTAGTTGCCCTTCTCTGGACTCTCTCCAGATTCAGCACATCCTTCCTGAGGATTGGTGACCAGAACTGGGCGGAATACTCCAGATGTGGCCGAACCAGAGTTTAATAAATTGGCAGGACTATTGTTTTATCTCTGGTATAAATTACCTTTTCAATGCATGCTAATAGTCTGCTTGCTGCAGCTTGACATTGCATGCTATTGCTCAGTCTGAATTCAACTAGGACCCCCAGGTCTATTTCCATCCTGAATTCCCCCAGTGGTTCTCCCGCTAGTGAGTAAATTGGGTTTTTATTTTTAACCCCCAAGTGCATTACTTTTCAACATTAAACCTCATTTGCCTACCCCTTTATTTTATCGCGGTCTTCCTGTAAAGTTTCTATATCCTGCATATTTCTTACTCTGTTACTATGACTCCAAAATACTGGGGTATCACAAGAGGCAGTAAATGGTGAATTAGGTGTGTGGGTGATTTTATGGGGCGTTGTAAAATCAAAACAGACCATGCATCCTCTAAATGCTACAGGAACTGTTTTCACATGACCAACTTGTTATTCCTATGGCATACCTCTTCGTGGTGTTGGTTTCTGTGAATGTTAGCAAAATGGCAGGCAAAGATTACATATCTGTAAAACCAGAAGATACTGTTAATAGAAAAATGATAAATCTGATTCCTCAGACAATTTTTCCTCGGGCACCTTTTTAAAATAGTGCCCACTGTGTTGAGTTTTAGAGATCTTACTGTTAGGATAACTGCACATTATCAAAAAGGATAGATAAATTATCAGGTATAGCCAGGTCTGAGACTTCAAAACATCAGCATAGGTATTTGCCTTCAGAATTTCCTGACGTGTTTTGCACATAGGTGCTTATGCATAAAGCTTTACTAAACTATCTGACAGTTTACTATATCTTCAAAAATACAAAAAATATTTTTGTTTGCACTTTGTGTGAAAAAGTTTACACAGAGCAGCACCGTCTGAACATCAGAATATTGGATGTCAGAATCTATATACATTTAGGTCCATATAAATTTTGACATATGCACAATTTTCATACTTTTGGCTCTACATGCCACCAGAATAAAATGAAACCGAAACAGTCCAAATTAATTTGAAGTGCAGACTTTCAGCTTTAATTCAAGGGGTTAACCATAAATATCAAGTACAAATTTTAGGAAATGCAACCAGTTTTATACAGTCTCCCCATTTTCAGGGGCTCAAATGTAATTGGAGAAATGAATATAATCATAAATAAAATGTAAATTTTTTATATTTTGTTGATAATCCTTTACTGGCAAAGACTGCCTGAAGTCTGGAACCCATAGACATTATCCAAGACTGGGTTTCCTCCTTTCAGATGCTTTGCCAGGCTCTAGCTGTCTTCAGTTGTTCTTTGTTTGTGGGTCTTTCTGCCTTTAAATTTGCCTTCAGCAAGTGAAATGCATGCTCAATTGAGTTGAGATCGGGTGATTGACTCGGCAATTGCAGAGTATTCCACTTCTTTTCCTTCAAAGGCCCCTGGGTTGCTTTTGCAGTGTGTTTTGGATCATTGTCCATCTGTACTGTAAGTCACCTTCCAATCAACTTTTCTGCATTTGGCTGAATCTGGGCTGACAGTATATCTCTAAACACTGCAGAATTCATCTGTCTGCTTCTGTCTTCTGTTACATCATCAGTAAACACCAAGGACCCAGTGCCACTGGAAGCCATGCATGCCCATGCGATCACACTGCCTCCCCCATATTTTACAGATGAGTTGTGTGCTTTGGATCATGAGTTGTTCCAAGCCTTCTCCACACTTTTTTCATCCCGTCATTCTGGCACAGATTAATCTTAGTTTCATCCGTCCAAAGAATGCTTTTGCAGAACTGGTCTGGCTTTTTTAGATGTTTTTTGGCAAAGTCTTATCTGGCTTTTCTATTCTTCAGGCTCATGAATGGTTTGCACCTTGTGGTAAACCCTCTGTATTTGCTCTCGTGAAGTCTTCTATTGTTTGTAGACTTTGACAATGATACGCCCACTTCCTGGAGAGTGTCCTTCACTTGTCTTAATTTTGTGAATGGGTTTTTTCTGTATCATAGAGAGGATCCTGCAATCATCGACCACTGTTGTCTTCTGTGGACATCCAGGCTTTTTTATGTTGCTGAGCATTCTTCTTCACTCAGAATGTACCAAACTGTTGATTTGGCCACTGCTAATTTTGCTGCTATCTCTCTGATAGATTTGTTTGGTTTTTGAAGCCTTACAATGGTAAATACCTGAAAAAATCTAGAATTGTGCCTGTGTCCAAAAATATATGGACCTAACTGTATACACACATACAAAGAATGTGCAACCACGCAAATAATACACTCACAAAGTTTATGGATAGTTGAAGGTTTTCACCTTTTCCTGGACTTTATTGTTTTTTAAAAGATTTTCACATCACTGATGTCTTCATTTGATGTTTATCGACTTTTATTTGTGTGGATGCACACTCATTTTATGTGTGTATATATAGCTTCCTATATCTTGCAGACAATATATCTGTACTTAAAGTGGTTCTAAAGGTAAAACATTTTTACCTTAATGCATTCCATTCATTAAGGTCAAAAATGTCTCTGTAGTTTTATCGCCCCTCCCCACACACCTCACTCAATCCAGCACTATGTCCGTCTGCAGTGACTCTCTCTTCTCTCTCTGCTCTCACAGGACACAGAGGCAGCAGTGGGAGCCATTGGCTCCTGCTTCTGTCAATAAAATCCTGTAAAGGAAGAAGTGGGGGCAGGGCCAAGAGATGTTGTGTGTGTCTATGGACGAAACACGCTAGCACGTGTGCCCCCATGGTACAAAGCTTGCGATGGAGGCCAACAAATGAAAGGAAGACCAGAGTGCTGTCAGGGGTCCCCAGAAAAGGAAGCAAGGGACCATTCTGTGTATTACCTTTGCACAGAGCAGGTAACTATAACCTGCTTATTATTTTAGGTTAACAAAAATTTACTTTAGAACCACTTTAAGTCTGCAAACTTGCTGTGACCATTAGAAAGTAT
The DNA here is from genome assembly GCA_028564925.1 of Lithobates sylvaticus. Classification (NCBI taxonomy): domain Eukaryota; kingdom Metazoa; phylum Chordata; class Amphibia; order Anura; family Ranidae; genus Lithobates; species Lithobates sylvaticus. The sequence goes on from CM053028.1 coordinate 407,229,525, forward strand.
TCTATCCTCTCTGATGGACATATTTTTTTTTTAAATTATGGAGAATGCTGCAAGAGGTGTTGGGGTATGAACAGGTGGGTAGGAACACACAAAATTTCAAGTTCGACAGGAAAGTATTGGGAATTACGGCAGGAAGATGTCAATGTTGGAGTATCCAATGTGCAAGAAGCCAGAAAATTACTAAACAATTAGGTTCTACCTAAAACTAAATTGGAGAATGCTGCAAGAGGTGCTGGGGGTAGGCACAGGTGGGTAGAAACATCCAAGATCTCCAGGTGGACAGGAAAACATTGGAAATTATGTCAGGAAGATGTCACTGTTGCAATATCCAACGTACAAGAAGCCAGAAGCTGACTAAACCACTAGATTCTACCTAAAACAAAATTATTACTTTTGGATGAACTGACCCTTTGGAGGAAATAAACACATCTGAAAAAGTGAAGGTGGACTGCTGCTTCTGAGAGTGTTTTGGGTTGATCACATATTTTAACTAGAAAAATACATGACAACCTCTATAACTGGTGCCAATTCCAGTTGTAAACTGAAAACTATTGCTGCTAGACTTTAAAATAGTATTAAACCCAAAACCAAATGGTTAAGGCAGGAAGGTGTAGATACTTTATCTAAGTAAAAGAGGCTCCAAAAAGAAGGACCAGTATTTCCAAAGCTTCTGGAGTAAATCCAGCCATACTTACTGCAAGAAACGGCCAGTTCATCAGGGACCAGCTGAATTTCAATCCATGTATCGATCGACTTGGGTACAAACAGCCTGTCGGATTTTGTTTTCATGTGATTATTGTAGTAGTAGTCACTGTATCCTGCGAGCCATTGTATTCAAGGCTCCCCGTGTATGCCCCCTGCCGGCAGAACACAATAGTGTTGATTCTGTTGATGGGGGGAATCAAGTGACTTTCATCTATGGCTTGCTCAAATTGATCAAATTATCGTCTGTTTTTTGTTGCATAGTAGTCTCATATCGAAAGTGAAGAGGTTACTCAACTTATGAAAATTCTCATATGATAGAATACAACTTCAGAAGTGATTTATTGTGGTGAATTGTTTTGTAAGGAATTCTTTCATTTCGGGGCATGCGTAGTCTTGCTCTTTTCTTTTTTGGACAAAAACTGTGCAGTACTATTTAAATGAAAATCGAAAGTCGTGTTCACATACAATAAAAATTTTACAGCATGCACCTCCAGGTTTAGTCATCAGAAAAGTTGGAATCGGCTGCCGAAAGCACTATACTAACGATCAGATAATGATCATGCGTCGTACAAAATTTTACTTCCGATTTTCTTATTGTGTGGACAGGCCTTAAGAGCACAGTCTGGATCTGTTAAGAGGAAAACTTTAAAGTAATGTTAGAATGAGTGTTTTATAAAAAGAAAAGCATATATGTAGAATCAAATAGTAGCAGATGGAATGGTTTAACAGAAACAAAAGAAAACACAGGTATATTGTTTTAAAAAAAAAATGATTAGCATGGGAAATAGACAGACTAAAAAAAGAGCGCTTAGTCTTTATCTACTGTAAACATTTGTTTATTTTATATTGAACCCTCTGAATTGTATTCATTCATAGTTTTAAAGCAAGGAAATAGTGAGACATCCTTACTGCATTTAATTGTCGGAATTCATAATTAGGCAAGTTTTATAGTATAATACATATATGTTTTGTAATTATTAATCAAGATGTGTTGTGATGTCTTGTATGGACCATGAATAGCAGACGTTTCTGGGCAATAATAACATGTCCAGAGACTCAGCATGTGTTACTTTTTGGATATAGATGAGTATTTGCTTGGGAGTGGCAGGCTTTGACAGCGTTATGATTGTCAGCACACGTGGCACATCAAAGGAGCCTTCCTACGGCCTAATGGCTGCTGGAGCTAAGGCTCTTTCTGGACACAGTGTGGATCAGTTTAACTAGATTGTTTCCAACTAAACAGTTTTTGAAACTTTCTCAAAAATGATAATTCATAATGTACTGTCTCTCTCTGAATAATACACATGAGCCTAAAAGTTCTGAATGATTTGTAATGACAGGATTTTTTTAATAGCGTATTAAACTTCTTGAGATGGTATTTTGAAGTATTTCTTGAAGTGGAATCAGGAACAATAAAGGTTGACCTTAACTGTGGAAGCTGTGCCCAAATAAATAGCAAGGGGAGAGCATAGAACCTTTCCAGATGTTCCCAATAACATAACCAATCAGGGGCGGACTGACAACTCATGGGGCCCCCGGGCAATAGGAGATTATGGGGCCCCCAGGCAATCAGAGATTATGGGGCCACACAGTATACACACGCACAGTATACAATCACACAGTATACACAGACATGTTTCTATTGGCTGAGAAGGTACTGGAGAGGTGGGGCAGCTATAATCTCTGGATTTTTAGACCAAAAGGATGTCGGTAAGGGACATTTCAGAGACAGATGTAAAAAAAAACACAGATTTTTACATACTGCCCCTGGTTTTACTGAGACTGGCAACCCTGATGGGGCCCCCTAGTGGCCCAGGGCCCTCGGGCAGTGCCCGAGTGGCCGAATGGTCAGTCCGCCCCTGTAACCAATCCTACATTTTGTAGCTTGGGTCCACTTTAAATGGCTTTATATTAATGCTGTTTTTTAATTCTCATTGGTGACCAAGTAAATGCAATAGTTTAATGGAAACAGTAATCTAAAGGAATATACTACTCTCCTTTTATGATATAATTGTATAGCAAAGATAAAGTAAAGTACTTTATTACTGCATATGTAATTCAAAGTGGGATCCATAATGCATTACATACTCCTCTTAAAAGAAAAAAGAAGATATATTAGAAAAAAACACATAAACATTAGTACTATTAGCCCTTAAATGTACTGTCATACATAAGCTACATAATGGTAGTAGTCTGTTTCAAAGAAGTGCCAGTTCACATGAAATTATGACTTGAAACAGCTGCAGTCTTTGCATTAAATTTAGTGTCATGGCATTTTCTACCTCACCTGGCCCCCACAGTAAATCTCCCAGCAGTGTCACATGGCAAACCCTGTTAAACAATTCATTATCTTGATTGCTGAAGGAATTGATAGGTCTATAAATCACTCAATTGGGCTACAAGCAAACTGGCAGAGAATGTATACATTTTAAGAATTGCCTGTATATGCTGTTTATCTACAAATAAATGTCTATATGTACCAATTTCATTTGCTATATGCTAATAATTGTGTTGAGTTGCAAAGCACCAGTTTACAATTCATCAGAAAGTTGAGGGCCAGACAGTGGTAAGTAGAGGCAAAAAATGTCCTGCCACCAGTGCTCAGTGAGAGTAAAAGAAATGTTGCAGCGTTGGTGGTCAATGGGAGTAAATATGCCTTGAAATAAGAGGTCAATGGGGGGAATAGTCCCAGTGTGATCAGAAGAAGAAAAAACAATTGTCAGGCATTAGAGATCTTTGGTAATAAAATTCCCCAGTGTCAGGAATCATTAAAAAAAAAAAACATTCCCCAGCGTCAGTGATCAGCGGAAGGAAAAAAATGACCTGGAGGTCAGGGGGAGGGATAGTGCTCATTTTAGTGGGATTAAGACATTTCCATTCCTATTATTGGTGTTCAGGGTTCATTTAGCTTTGTATAGCTCTATGTCCCTTGCTGCTTCTCTACTTGCTGCCTTGGCCTGAAACTATAAAGTCTTGCCATCATGGCCCAGAACTAGACAAGCAAGGGGTAGGAGATCACTCTGCCTGACAGTGCTGGCTAAGCTACAATGCCAGGTGTTTAAATGCTCTAACTTTGAATATAGCAGATCCAGATTGCTGCAAAACACAAATAATCTGAGCTTTGCACATGAGAAATTACCTTAACTGAGGAAAGGAAGGGTGGGTAGCAAAAGTCTGTTGCCAGCAAAATAACTCTCCTCTTTTTGAAATAGCTAACATGCAGCTAATTTGCAGGAGGTACTATCCATATAACTGAAATGTTTTGGATATTTTTTGTCCAGTTTTTGTGATGTACTGTATTCATTCTGGACTCTGAAAGCATTGGTGTAGTCTCCATTTCTTGAAAATTCTTGGATTTCATCTAAGACACTTTCTAATGCTCCTTGGTGTCTAAAAGCGTCTTAACAAAAGCCTTTGCAATCTATGAATCAGACTATGTTTCGTACTGTGAAACTGAACTAACAGGGGATAAAGTACCTATGATCCATACCCTAAAGTCAAGAATAAGAAAAATAGAGATTTTAAACATTTTTTACCCAATCTGAAAAAGTGCATCTAAAAAAAAAACATCCATACAATGCCACTGTATAGGATATCTAGGTGGAACAAGCTATTCATGCTTTATTGTAGTCATTGAAACATGATGTTTTTTGATGGTTTTTCTTTTCCTACCCCTCAGAGATTTTTTCTTTTTTTTTTTTTTTGTTTTTAACATTTTACTTTCTGCTAAAACTTTTGTGAATCAGTACTGCTTAGACCTTAAAGAAATGGACACCCCCCGAAAGCTCGTCCATGAAAAATTATATGTTAGTGCAAATAAAAAAAGTATCACGGACAGTACTCAATTTTCTCAAACACTGAAACTTTAGCAAAGCTAATATTTTAGTTTGTTTAGACAAATTTTGGTGAGATCTCTGCACTTGAGTTTCTGGATATGCATACTTGTTGCAGCCATTATGAGGAGGTACTGCTCTTCCTGTTGAATTTGTTTTTTCTTTGGGGGGTAATTGATATTCACAAATTATGACTGGTAGATTTTGCTGTTGACCTACTCAAGACATAAAGCAGCCCACAGACTCCATCTAATGTCTATTTTTGGTAAGTAAACCCTTTGATACAAATTTTGAAAATGTAGGTATCTAAAGTAATTAATGTGAAGCGTTTCTGCTCAAGGCTAGTGAACAGCAGCACTTAAAGTGTTTCCTATGGCGTTCCCCATTGTGATCAATGTGTGAACAGCTGTTTTCCTCACTGGCCAAGTTTGCGAATGTATTCTTGCTCCAAAGTTTGGCTATGGATGTAAGGCACTATGTGTATGTATGTATGTATGTATCTACAGTAGGTGAAGATCTTGAACTCCACTTATGAATCTGAACAGATTTCCTTCTTGACTGAAACGTTTGTTAGTCTGATAGCCCTCTGCAAATTGATACAGGTATCTCAGCCCATAGCTTTATATGGTTAGGCTTTTTAATTTGGTTAGGTTATTAATTAATATCAGGTTATTTAAAGCCGAACACACCATTTTAGATTTACATACTGTAAATAGTCAAATTAATATAACAAATGATATCACCAGAAGAAGTGCACATTCAAACATATGTTTGTATGTATGCGCATTAAATGCTTACAGCATTATCATTTGACTAATCAACAGTTCAAACTGCCACCATGATTTATATGTTTAGTCTTTTACCCCCAAAAAGAACAGGGTGGACATTTTCAAAATACTGCATAACTTAACTAAGCCTCTTAATAAATGCAGTATGAACTCTCTTTGGTTTCAATTACACTTGCAGCCGGGTGCAGTTAAAACAGGCAGATTTACCACAGTTTTACCACCACCTTCCTCCCTCTTATTCTAGCATGGTGGCTGGAGGGGGCTATACCCATACCAAAGTATCCCAACAGTAGCAAACAATTATACCCCCTGTTGCATTTGGCAGCAGTACCACAGTGAAATAAACAGCACAAAGCATCATATTTTATTACCCAATAGTTTGTATATTATATCACTATATTATCTATTTTCTCCTCACATGTATACTGTAGTGCTATAACACTCATGAGCATAGGGAAGCTATTTTCTAAAGGGATCACCTTTCGATATCAGGTGGCATAGTCAAAACTATTAAAATGTATTGGTGTCCCCTGCCTAAGGGGCTAAGGGGCTCACTAAGTCCATGCCAATGCATTCAAAACAGTATCTAGATAAATAAATGCAGTACCACAGGCTCTGAAAATGGGGTGTTGGGGTAAGTATTTGTCAGGTATATCCTGAACTGGTAAAAATATTGTAAGCCCCCGTACACATGGTCAGACATTCCGATCACTAAATCCGTCGGATAATTTCAGACGGATTTGTTCCGAAACTGGTGTTGCACACACACGGTCAGACAAAGTTGTCAGTAAATCCAATTATTCCGAACGAGGTGACGTACAAAACGTACGATGGGACTACGTACAGGGCAGTAGCCAATAGCTTTCGTCTCCAAATTTCTTCTGAGCAAGCGTGGCACTTTGTGCGTCAGAATTCTCTACACACGATCTGAAAAAGTCAGATTGGATTTTATTGTCGAAAAATTTTAGATCCTGCTCTCAAGTCCACTAGAGCCCACACATGATCGGATTTTTCCGACAACATAATCCGATCGGACTTTTTCCATCAGATTATCTGACCGTGTGTACGGGGCATAAGACTTAGGCTGCATTCACACCTGAGCGTTTTGTAGCTTGAAGCCTGAAGCTACAAAACGCTAGAGGGGAAAAAATACATTATTCTCTATGGAGATGGTTCCAAAACGCCTGAAGCCCTACGCCTGAAGCTCAAATAAGTTCCGGACCCTTTTTTGTCGCGCGAATCGGGCAGATTTGGACGTTTTTATTCTTTTTACATTGGTGACCTTTTGCTCTGCACAAAATTCGCGGCAAAACGCGGTAAAAAACGCCGCGAATCGCGGTAAAAAACGCTGCAAATCGTGGTAAAAAACGCCGCAATTCGCGCGATTTTCTGCCTGAAAAGCTACGCTCAGGTGTGAATGCAGCCTTAATGCTGAATTTTAGCTGCCCAGATGTGAGTCCCATATACTTGAGAATTAATGAAATGTAACTCTTTGCACCTACAAAGACCAGGGAATCACCATTTGTTATACCACTCCTACTCTACTTGGTGACTATGTACAACAGATTATGATTCACAATGAGTGGGGAACCAAATATTTTCCCTCCCAGGTTGTTGTGAATGACTGTTTAAGATTGTGATCTTCTCCCTGGCAGGGACCACAGTAGGGTGCCTCATTTGAGCGTTAAAAAAAAACTTCTTGTAAGACCTCAAAATCCAGTAGTTCTGGCTCATAGGAGGAAGCCTCAGTATCTAATCCTGCAAACAGTGCCAGTGGACCTGAGTCAGTCTCTGTAGGTTCGCATTTCTTCTGAAGCCCATTAAGCTCATTCTTGGGCTGAAATATAGCATTAGACATTTCATCAGATAATTCTTCCTTTTTAGTGGAGCCTTCCAGGACCGTCAACTTTTGTCTATATACAGTAAATCACAGAATACAGTACAATCTCACCCCCATCAACAGTTCATATAGCAAACTTTGAATGTGAACACAAGTGTTGTGCTATTCTTAAATAAATTGTAACAATGTGCACATAAACAATATATGTGAAGAATAAACAATAAAATTATAGAAATACACAAAAATGTGTCTCCAATACAGAATCTGTACAAAAGTCCTCCTATGTAACAGCGTGAATTAATATTCAGATACAGACCCACTCCATCTATGTGCCACACGTGAAGGCCTACTATTGCAAAATGACCCCCAATGTATGAGTGGTTAGAATGTGCATACAGTGCCTTGAAAAAGTATTCATACCCCTTGAAATTTTCCACATTTTGTCATGTTACAACCAAAAACATAAATGTATTTTATTGGGGATTTTATGTGATAGACCAACACAAAGTGGCACATAATTGTGAAGTGGAAGGAAAATGATAAATGGTTTTCAACATTTTTTACAAATAAAGTATGGCATGCATTTGTATTCAGCACCCCTGCGTCAATACTTTGTAGGACCATTTTTCTCTGCAATTACAGCCTCAAGTCTTTTTAGGTATGTCTCTACCAGCTTTGCACATCTAGAGTGAAATGTTTGCCCATTCCTCTTTGCAAAAATAGCTCAAGCTCTGTCAGATTGGATGGAGAGCGTCTGTGAACAGTAATTTTCAAGTCTTGCCACAGATTCTCAATTGGATTTAGGTCTGGACTATGACTAGGGCATTCTAACACATTAATATGCTTTGATCTTAACCATTTCATCGTAGCTCTGGCTGTATGTTTAGGGTCGTTGTCCTGCTGGAAGGTGAACCACCGCCCCAGTCTCAAGTCTTTTGCACTCTAATGCCGCGTACACACGATTGGAATTCCAGCCAGAAAAAGACAGATGAGAGCTTTTCATCGGAAAATGCGACTGTGTGTAGGCTCCATCGGAATTTTGCTGGCCGAATTTCCGACAGCAAAGAATTGAGAGAATGTTCTCAATTTTTCAGACGGAAAAGGTTTCTATTGGAAATTCCGATCGTCTGTAGCAATTCTGACGCGCAAAATTCCTACGCATGTTTGGAAACAATTCAACGCATGCTCGGAAGCATTGAACTCAGCTCGTTGTCGTGTTGTACATCACCACGTTCTTGACGGTTGGAATTTGGTGGGACCGTGTGTAGGCAAGACAGTTTGAGCGGAATTCCGTCAGGAAAACCGTCAGAGCTTTTTCCGACGAGAATTCCGATCATGTGTACGCGGCATAACAGGTTGTCTTCTAAGATTGCCCTATATTTGGCTCCATCCATCTTCCCATCAACTCTGCCCAGCTTCCCTGTCCCTGCTGAAGAAAAGCATACCCACAACATGATGCTGCCACCAACATACAGCGATATACAAGGTAATACTGACATATAATCACACACATAGGTTGGACTTTTTTCAATCTCACCTACTGTGTAACTATGTAACTCCTTGTATATCAAGGGATATCAGACAGAAATAAGGTGAAATCACTCAATGGGGACATAGGCAGCAATGAAAACACATTTACTAGTAGAGTAATGAAGAGTTAGAATTTAATTGCTGGTGGCACATAAATGGTGCTATTATAATTTTGTTGCAGCTATCTTTTTGCTCAGCGATTGCCATCAGCCATATAGACCAGCGCTGCCCTTGACAGTAGCTAGTCCTTTATCCGTTACTAATCACCGTGTGGTCTACATGAAAACAAGTTAGTGTTCGGTGGCTGTGTTCTTTCTTCTCTTCCTCCGGCAAGGCTCTAGGTTGGATGTGATTGAATGGATTCAGAAGAACTACTGCAGTTTGGTCTTTCACAGACAGCTTAAACAGCTGACATATCTAATTTCACATCACACTAAAGAGGCTGGAGGATCTTCAAAGGCCTTGTGAAGCATCTATGACTTTATTGCACAACACTAATGATGCAGGGAGTGACACTTTTTATGTCTATTTTACAGTGTATTGACTGTGTTTTCTTCTCTTTAACCTGTACAATTTCAGGTATCCCACTCAGCACTAATGTTTCTTTTTTTTTTTTCTTTATTTTCACTTGTTAATCCTGCCAGTGATAGACTTCCTAGGGTGGCAAGGCTCATTCAATGTAGTGTATCCATGGAGGAGCAGCATTGTCACCCTAGGAGGATCACTTCTGGTTTGAACTACATAACGCCTCCCCTTTGCTTCATCTCCATTACTTAGGTAGGAGGTGTTCTGCAGTTCACAAAAGATAGCTTGGGAAGCTGATAACATTTTTTGAGAATTCAAAACAGTAGACTTGCAGAAAATGTATTTAAACGTACTGAAAAAAAAAAAAAAAAAGAAATCGAATTCAGTCTTCACATTGAAGAACTGGTAACCTGCAATATATTACATTTTTGTTCTTGGGTTTAGTCACTTTGAATTCAGTACACATATATGCCAATTAATGCAAATTAAAGGACAACTTTAGAAAAGGACAACAGTCCCGACATGAATCAAGATGGCCAAAGATCCCTAAGAGTATGTAAACCCAATATTTAATATTCCTGATATGTGCCTTTGGTACCATGTACTTGTATGAAAAAGTACCCTGATCTCTTTGTATGAAATTCCTGGTGCTCATGCTAATCCCTCTGCTTTCCTATTAAAAAACTGACCACACTGGGCATGAGGGTACAGCATGGTTAGTTGTCCTCCAATGGTCAGACCTGTCCTGACCCCCCCCCCCCCCCCTCCCCGTATAGCTGTTCACTGGGAAGACCAGTGTGCTGCTGATTTTTCTCCTTCAGTTCTCTGAGCTCCTTATGTAGCTGAGAACAGAGATTATGTGACTTATAAAAAAGGGGGGAAAAGGGTATTTATAATGTTATGTAGATATATATATATATATATATATATATATATATATATTGTCAGGAGTTCACTGCAAGTGTAGAGCTTTAAGGACACCACCACTCGCTTTTTTCCATTTCAGGGCTGGGTTTGCCCACTTTTATTTAAAATAAAGTTCAAAACAAACACAGTAGATTCCCTCGCAGGGATATTCGGTATTTCAGTCCTGCTACCGAAATAAATGATATTCAGCCCTCCTGGCTTATAAACGCAGTTCTCCTGCTCAGGCCTTACAATTTAGGGCCTTGGTCTGTCACCCACAGCACCTCCGTGCATACAGCAAGTAGCCTCATGCTACACTGGCTCCCACCTCTCTCTCCTAGGTGAAGCCCTACTGACTCCCATGCCCAGACCTCCTGTCTGCAGGGTGGAGTCATCTCCAACTGGGAGCTGGTCATGGTCATTAATTAAAGCCTAGAACACAGCTGACTTATTAGTGAACTGGCTGTTTATTAGACCTGGATCCTGGCAAGGTACCACCCTGCTACAATATCTCTATATATATATATATATATATATATATATATATATATACACACAATTGCTTTGCCTATCATTTATATTTTAAACTGAATAGGTTGTTTTACAAGGTGAGGGTTTTACAAATACTTTAGACTTGGAGAAAGCTAGGGAGAGTTAACAGATAACCCCCCCCCCCCCCAAAAAAAAAGGGGGAAGACTTGATAGACTACTCTGCCTTTTTCTGCCGTCACTTCTCTATATTTTCTATGTTTTATCACTGGAGGGGAGATGAGTGCTGGAGGGTTTAATTCCACTCATAGGTGTCGCCAGGGGGTGGCTATTGAGGCTGTAGCCCCAAATCTGGAGCCCATAGCCCGAGTCTCTAGCTGCCGGGGTCCCTGCCTAACCAGCAGGTCGCGGCTGCGGTGGGCGGGCTGCAGTAGAAGTGGATGAGAGGAGAGAGACGAGCGGGCGGACGAGCAGAGATGACATCATCTCTCTCCGCCCGCTCCACATCACCACTCTTTTTTTCTTCCAAGAAGAACTTTATTGTAAATAATAAGTACAACAGGTATGAGAATGCAATAGATTATTACATTGTGCGCTAGAAAACATAAAATAAACATCAACAAGTTGCGACAATGCGGATCGCTGATAATAAACAATATCCCTGAAAATACAACTTAAGTCGGGAATGCTGTCAGCTTAGTTACATGCAAGTATATAAAACGTATAAACCATAGATGAAAGAGGGGCAACGGCCCCAGAGTCGTGTGAAGAGAAAACGAAACCCATGTCTTGGGAGGTAGAAGTGTTACTTAGCACAGGTGTGCGGATGGAGGGAGTGCCACTGCCTTGTCAACCGTAGTAATGAGGGTTGATTCCGGGAATGCGGTCTCGGACCACTGGCATTCCAGGACATATCATTTATGGGAGGCGTGGGCATGTGAGTATCGAGGTAAACCGGGGTAGTAGGATAAGGTGTGTAGGTGGGATGGGAGGGAGAGAGGTTGTGGATATACAGAAGCGTGATCGTACCCTATGCATCTTGTACATATAAAAAGGGGTAGCAGTATATAACATGTGAATAACGGAGTCAGGATGACCAAAATTGGTCGGGGGTAAATCCCTAACTTGGGTCATGGGTGGCCTGGGATCCGTGTCTGTTTGGGGAGAGTAGATCTATGTATTTATTCGTCGTGGTGAAATGTTGCCAACAGGCCCACACAGTTCTAAATTTTGAGGGTGAGTCTTTGGACTGGTGGATCAGGTCCTCTAGTTCCGCAACCTTGGAAACACGTCTAATCCAGTCCGCAGTTGTGGAGGGGTTAGGCGACTTCCAAAGAGCAGGTATGCAAATTTTTGCTGCATTTATTAAATGCATCGCAAGAGATCGGTGGTAATGTCTGAAGGGAATGGAGGAATGGTGGAGGAGCATTTGGGCAGGCGTAAAGTCTATTTGATACGTGGTGATCTGTGAGGTGAGACGGTGGACGTCTTGCCAGAACGGTTGGAGGGAAGGGCAGGACCACCATATATGTAACATAGAACCTTCTCCATCAGAACACCTCCAACAGTTCGGAGGAGTGGTCGGTGATATTTTATGAAGTCTAGAAGGGGTTCTATACCACCTAGAAAATATTTTAAAGCCATTTTCTTGCGCCGTGACATTAGTAGTGCCCTTGTGGATATGAGCGTGGATCCGATCCCAGTCTGCCACAGAGAGATCTAGAGATAGTTCCCTTTCCCACCTCTGTGTGGCAGGGTTGGACCTAGAGTCGGTGTCAGTGAAAAGGAGGGAGTAAATGTCAGATATCAAGTGTCTTTGGGGTTCCTTCTTAGTATTAAGCGTCTCGTATGGCGTGAGTTGTCTACAGAAGTCCGGGCGTTTGGCTGGGTCATTGAGAAAGTGTCTGATTTGAAGATATGTCCATTGCGGGCATGAATGGTCTGGGTCTCATGTAGGTACTTCGGCACGGGTGATAAAGGAATCTCTGGAGAAGAAATGTTTAGCCTGTATGTCTGCATGGGGCCAGAAGTCCGCTAAGAATGTGTCGGACATACCAGCTGGGAATCTAGGGTTGTGTCTGACTGGAGTCAGTGGGCTCTGTGGAGTAGAGATGTGATGGGTTTGACACGCTTTTCGAAATATATGTAGAGTATTAGCAATGAGTGGGTGTAGTTTACATGGTTTGGTGATGTCGGGTGGGGCGATCCAGGGAAGTTGGTGAATAGGGATTGTGGTAAATTCATTTTCAATTTTTATCCAAGCTTTAGAATGTGCATGGACATTCCAGTCTACGATTCTGGTCAATTGGCAAGCCCAATGATATTTAACAATATCAGGGAGACCTATGCCACCCTTCAATTTTGGGACAGTAAGCCTATTCAGACTGAGTCTCGGCCTATCCTTGCCCCAGAGAAATGCAGTACAGGCCGTGCGATAGGAAGTGAAGAAGGCTTGGGGTAATTTTATGGGGATCGTCTGAAGGACATATAATATTCTGGGGAGGATGTTCATTTTGAGTATGGCAGCCCTGCCAAACCACGAGAAGATACCTGTGGACCATGACATGAGGTCCTTTTGGATACGTTGTAGAATGGGTACATAATTTTTGGCGTATAGGTTCGACAAGTGTGCGGGGAGGGAAATCCCTAAGTAGGTAATGGCGTCTCGGTTCCATTTAAATGGGTAGTTGGCTTGACAAAGTGATACTGTCTCTTGATTTAAGGAGATGTTTAGGGCTTCAGATTTCGCTAAATTTATTTGGAGGTTAGATAGAGAGTGGAATGTCTTGAAGTCCGCCAGCAAGTTAGGTAGGGTGATGTGAGGGTCCGTAAGAAATAAGAGGACATCATCCGCAAATGCAGAGAGTTTGTATATGTCGTTCGAAATTTGTACACCTTTGATGTCTGTGTTAGTACGAAGTCGTTGGAGGAGGAGTTCTAATGTAAGTACGAATATTAGGGGTGACAAGGGACAACCCTGGCGGGTTCCATTGGATATGGAGAAGGCATCCGACAGGTGGCCGTTAACTCGCACTTTTGCGGTGGGGGAAGAGTATAGGGCCATGATAAATTGGAGCATGCGATCCCGGATCCCAATCATTTTGAGAGTTTCCTCCATGTAGTCCCAGGCCACCCTGTCGAATGCCTTCTCCGCATCCAGGGAGAGAAAGAAGCCCTGCTGTTTAGAGGTAGATAGCCAGTGATGGATGTTGATGGCTTTAATAGTATTGTCTCTTGCCTCTCTACCAGGTATAAATCCTACCTGATCGAGTGAGATGAGGTTAGGTAATAGAGGCAAGAGACGGTTGGCCAGAATCTTAGCATAGATTTTTAAGTCAACGTTGAGAAGGGAGATTGGCCGATAATTAGTCACTAACGTCGTGTCCTTGTTCGATTTTGGGATTACTGTTATGTGGGCTGATAGGAGGTCCCGGGGTGGTGGATTTTCTGAGGAGATAGAATTAAAGGCGTTCAGGAAGTGGGGATTCAGTGTGTCAGCAAAAGTCTTATAGTACCCTGTCGTCAGTCCGTCCGGGCCAGGGCTCTTACCGGGTTTGAGTTGTTTGAGTACCGCGTTCACTTCGGCGGAAGAGATCGGTTGATTCAGGTTAGTGGCTTCTACGTCAGATAGGGAACGGGGGCAGTATTTAGCAAGAAATTCACGCAGGATTTCCCTCCGCGATGTGTCGTCTGAGCGGGGGTAAATGGGGTGTAAGTTGTAAAGTTTCGTGTAATACCGCACAAATTGGAGAGCTATTTGTTCGTTGTCAGCCGACTGGTGTCCTTGTGAGTTTGTAACGGAATGTATAGTCGAGGAGGCTTTTTTCGCCCTAAGTGCTCAAGCTAGAAGCTTACCGGATTTGTTACCGTATTCGTAGAAAGTTTTTTGGGAAAGGATATAGTTTCTCCTAATTTGTTTATTTAATATGTCTAACAGTTCCTTGTGTGCTTGGAGCAGTTCGGGGAGAGAGTCTAAAGCGAGGGAGCGTTTGTGAGCTCGTTCCAGTGCCCGTATCATGTTCGATAGTGTGGTAATATGTGCCTTTCTGTCTTTGTTTCTTTTGGCTGAGATCGCGATGAGTTCCCCCCGTAAAGTACTTTTGTGGGCTTCCCATAGAACCATAGGGGAGATCTCCGGAGAGATATTTTCTCTAAAGTAAAGAGCCAGTCGTTTTGTTATGGCGGCCGAGACGCTTTCATCAGTGAGGAGGGACGGGTCCAGGCGCCAAATGCGCGTTCTGGGAGAAGAGTGTGTGATAATCAAGGAGATCGAGATCGGGTGGTGGTCTGAGACATACATGGGATGAATCAAGGCGGACGTCAGTGTGGGTAAGTCAGTTTGGGAAATAAAGAGGTAGTCCAATCTTGAGTAGCGATTATGTGGGGTAGAATAAAACGTGTAATCCTTAACGTTTGGGTTGAGCGTACGCCATGTATCATGAAGGGATAGGTCTTGTAGACGTGTCTAGATCGATCTGAGTGCCCTGAAAGGCAAAGTGGAGGTGCCCGATGACGTGTCGTGAGACGGATTAAGGGAGACATTAAAATCCCCTCCCAGGATCAGCATACCTTCTTGGAATGTGGAAAGGCGGTGAAGAGTGTTAGTAAAGAAGGAAACTTGACCCTTGTTGGGGGCGTAAACATTGGCTAGAGTAACCGGTTTACCGTGAAGCGAACCCTTAATGAAAATGAATCTAGCCTCTACATCAATGCAGGTCTCTTTGACAAGGAACGGGCAGTTTTTTGCAATCAAGATTGATACACCTTTGGTTTTTGCAGCTTGGTTAGTGGCGTGGAAAGAAGTTGGGAAGCGTGCATTTGCGAGTTTTGGGATCGAATCGGATCTGAAATGGGTCTCCTGAAGGAAGGCAATACTTGCCTTATGTCTGTGGAGGGATAAAAGGACTTGAGACCGTTTTTCGGGCGTATTGAGCCCACAAGTGTTGAGAGAAACAATAGTTGTCTCTAGTTTGGGAGGGTACCTACTAGGTCCGGGCATGGTATGTGAGAACGCAACGTTCAGTCTAAAAGTGGACTCGGGTTGAGTAAGAACAATGTGGGGTTCGCGGAGTCTCACTGTACCAGCTACTCGGGGTATAGTATCAGGTTTATAGGGTTCGTAAAAGTGTAGTCTGGATCGTGTAGATGGGGTGATGGAGGGTGGGTGGTAGGGAGAGGACACTAGGGAGTGGGAGTAGGGGAGATCACGTGTGAGCGCGGGGGGGGTTGATAGGGGTCTGGTATGAGGATCGGAGGTTTGCAAGCACCAGCTTGCTAACCCAGGGGTACAGGCCTGCTGTATCCAGGAATAACCAAAATGGTACAGTGGCCATGTGATAGGGAAGCAAAATCGAAATACAGTCGGAATGCCACCGAGTGGGGGTTGGCTGAGACCTGAGAAAAATGGAGTGAGTTGTGGTTTCAATACTACATGCCGTATGGAGAGATAGGTGAAAAATTGGATTCTGAGGAGGAGTGTGTGATTGAATGCAGGCATCAGGGGGAGGCAGCAAGGGCTTGGTTACAAGAGGGATTCTGCCTAAAAGCGCAGAGGCCCAAAAGGGGATATCTATATGGGGACAGCTGCGAGAGACAGATAGAGGTCAGAGGGAGAAAAGGGTGGTTGGCTGAGTTCGGTCAGATGAGTAAATCCGAGGGATGGATATGAGGGCACACTCGGAGCACTGGACTGTGCTGATGGAGCGTGAGGTAGAGGGGGAACAGATCTATCTTATCGAAGAACCTTATGTTGAGTTAGTGGGTTCAGTATATACAGTGTACCTGAGAAGAGGCTCATCCCGTAAGTAGTCAGTGGATGTTTGTTTCCCTATAGGTGTAGGCGGCTAAGGGTGTGGACATGTAGTTCCAAAAATGGAGAAAAAGAGGATACCTAAGAGAGAAAAAAAAAAAAAAAAATGGGTGGAGCACATAGTGATAAAAATGCTATAGAACATCATTCTAATATGCATGGCGTAAATCATTAGCTTATTACACATACACTTATATGGGTTATAGAGGCAGGACCATTCATCTTATGTGAGTCCCCACTCCTGTACTCCGTGTGGGAGGGTGAGTTTAGTAATGCACACTATCAGGGAAGTTCTGTTCCAATTTAAGTACACCCCATTGCAAAGTGACATACTTGTGGACCTTAAGAGAGCGTGGGGTATAGATACAAGACCCCCTGTAAATTTCATGGTGGGGAGAACGTCCACGAGTGGGATTACCATTTGAAAGAAAACATGTGGGGGCTGCAAGAATGGGTGTGAATATATGCCACTTCCTCCCTGAGGTACGGTACATCCGCCACGTTTTGGGTGAAGGGCAGTGTTACATTCCAACAGTATATTCGTAAAGGCCCATGGGTGTACTGAAGTGCATGTCCCTAGCAGGGTGAGTAAGTGTACAGGAGTGGGGAGAAGAAGAGGATCTGCATGTAGTAACACATCCTGTCTACCTCTCCACCAGTGTATATTCACTGATGGTGGTAGCCAGGCATATGTAGATCGACAGCAGCCATGTTACGTAAGCTATACCAATAAGCCAACTATAACAGCTTGCGGAATAGGTAGGTAAGTAGAGCATACATCAATCAAAAAAAAAAAGTAAAGACAAGTAAAGACAAAAATAAAAATCAAAAATGAGAAAAAAGTCACGGTGTAAGGGGGGGCATGCTGTGAGCACTACACTGATGCATCGTGAGTGACACTTTCAGGATGGAGCTTGTATGAATACTGAGAACTGGAGTCAGGAATTCTCGTGCCCCTGTGGATTGATCGCAACATGTCCCCTGCTGATAGTCAGGCGGTTATTCAAGTTCAAATCCCCATAAAGAAAGATGAGCGGTGGGGGTCGGAATGAGCGTAAATATGGGTAATCGAAAGCCAAGGAAAAGTAAAAAATAAAAAATAAATAAGACAAAACAAAAAAAAAAGAAAGCACCGGGAGCTACTGTGAGCGTCGGGTGGCTCCGGAGAGGAAGGCCTTACGGGGAAAGCCTGGGGTGGTGCCTACGTGTCGAGGCCACGATCCTGGTAGGTAACAGTATGATCTGGATATCGGGCAGTGAGGGGGCTAGGGGGGATCAGCAGGGGGGGAGAAGGGTGAAACAGGTACTTATCTGACCGAACTGGAAAGATGGCAATGGTGCGAGGCGCAATCAGTGGTCCCGGTGTGTTCTCCTTGGTTGCGGGGCCTTCGTTGGGCTGGCAGCATGTGATCGGCCTGAGGCCTGTAGCGCGGGTCGGTGATCGGACGGGGAGCGCCGTCTTCTCGCACTGGATGCCTGTGTCTCCATGTAGTCGTCCTCCGGAGCGGGTCTTCTGGCGGTGCGAGGCCTGAACTCGGCGTACCAGTCTGGAGCCTCGGTGAAGGGAATCCCCAGTGTTGCGCAAAAGTGGTGGAGGTCTTCAGGCACTCGGAGGAGAGCCGAACGGCCGGCCGTGGAGGCCGAACGGGAATTTCCATCGGTAGGGTATTTCCTGCGCTCGGAGCGCTTCCAGGACCGGACGCAGTTCCCTGCGGCGCTGTAGGGTGATATTCGACAGATCCTGGAAGAGATGAATGGTTGCTCCGTTGTGTGTTAGTGGGTTGGCTGCTCGTGCTCTGCAGAAAATCTCCTCTTTCAGTCGATAGTCGATGACACAGCAAACCACGTCTCGGGGTGGGTCGGATTCTTTCCCTCTGGGGCGCAGGGCTCGGTGTATGCGTTCCATTCCTATCTGGGTAATCGGTGGTCTATTCAGCAGGTCATTGAAGAGGGCTGTTACCTCAGGCTGCAAGTGTTCCGCGTCTATTGATTCGGGCAGTCCTCTGATGCGGAGATTATGGCGCCTTCCGCGGTTATCCAAGTCTTCTACGTGTCGGTTAAGGTCCCTTAACTGCATGGTGTGGGAGTCGAGGACTTGGCATGAGCGTCGGAGCACCGAGGAGTGAGTTGCGGTGGTCTTCTCCACCTCCTGCACTCTCCCCGTTATCGCCTGGATATCAACCCGGAGGTCAGAGATAGCCGCAGTGAGGGCTGCAGTGAGGGTCTCTTTGATGTCTGTGGCAACCGAGCGCAAGTCGTTGAGGCTAGGCTGTTGCTGTGGTGTAAGTACGATCCCGCCATTGTCAGATGAGGTTCGGGAGTCAGGGCCTTGTGGTGGGCCTGCGGTCTGTGACAGGCCTCGTGATGACGCCATGTTGCCTGACTGGGACCTGAACATCTCCGGGATATTCATGGTTAACCGTCTGGCGGTTTCTCTTGGTGACCGGGAGCGGGAGGCAGAAGAGCCACGGGAAGAGGTTCCCATTGTTGTTAGGGTAGAAATTGGGGAAAAATCCTCCGTTGTAGGCAGATGAATCCCTCTTTCAGCAGGAGCTCAGAGATCAAGCTGCCATTCTCGCTCGAGGTCAGGCCACGCGCCCCCACATCACCACTCTTACGCTCTCACAGTTGGGCTTTATAGCGAAACTCACCCCCAGATATAATCAGCTCCACCTTCCAGTGATTTTGCAGTTACATTCTTTGCCAGCTGCTGTCATCTACTCCCCGGCTACTTCCGGTGATGTTTTCTTTGGCCTCTTGATTGGATGGTGGTGGAATGACATCATCCTGCACATGCGCAGCTCAGTGTGCATTCAAAGAAGACTGCAAGCAGGCAGGTAAGTGTTTTTCATGTCTCTTATACAATAAAGAGCTGCCTGCTGGCAGTTTTTAAATAGTTAAGTTTAGTTCCACTTTAAATAAATTATAGTTAATGTACTCAGAAATGAAAAAAAACATAGAGCCAGTAGGTTACATACTGTCCCTAAGTGTTTAATATTTGATTAACAATTACAAAGTGTATTTAAAAATGAAATCTACACTTTTATTACACAAAAACAAATATCATAACTACGCAGGATGTATGCAGGATGTACAGAGTGTTCTCAAGTGTTTCAGAATATGAAAAGGTTCTAGTAATTACCGGGTAAGTAGGATTGCACTACACTAGTATATATTGAATCTGTAATTTCATACTCAATGTCTTGCATCACATTAAAAAGAGGAACTTTGTTCTGGACTCTTGTTTCCTTAGTTACTTTCGAGGTTACATTTATTTTTCTCTGTGTCACAATACTACTTTCTTAAACATATGCTACATGACTATTCATTATTGATTGAAACATAAAACACACAGAACCTTTAAAGACTGAGGATGATAATACGAACATATGCCCCTTCTGCCTGTTATTGGCCTCCTCTATCATTTCAGGAGGAATGTATGTTACGCTCAATGTATGATATTTTTACGTGTGCATAGGAAATAAAAGGTATGTTGCACAGAGTTCTAAAACATATATTTCAAGTCTTTGTGATGCCAATAAGAAGACCCCAATCTCCAGCCTGGTCTAGCCAAGTTTCCTAATTCTTATGGAGAATCCACAATATGGGACAGTTGGCATGGAAATGCTGATGGATGCTTTCGCCACACAGTGCCTGCCTGCTAGTACCTTTGTTAGACAGAAAAGTGTATTTGTTGGGCCCCAGTGATACTAGTTTTACTTTGTTGTCAGGTTTGACTTGCTTGGCATGGCTAAAGCTGGCAATATTTTGCTTGAATTTTATCCAAAATTTGAGCCGTGGTCCAAATTCAAGCCACCATGACAGCCTTCGATTGAGAAATCATAGGATCCAGGGAGGAAAGAATCGGCTATGCAGTCCAATCAGCTGCAGTCACTATTTAGGTATACTGACAGCCGCAAGTGCCAGCTGTCAGAATACAAAAGTTGACAATGGAAGATTCGTCCATCAATGCTTTAAAGCCTCCATGGATTCTCCTCACTTAGCCAACTGGGCCGAACGAGAGAGATCTTTCATGTGTGGCCAGCTATAGTCTTTTCCCCAGATCTACCCACACACCTCTGTGGCCAGAACCCTTCTCTCTCTGGACAGGGGAATAATCAATGGATGGGGTCTGATTTCACCAGGGCCCAAAGACCGTTAGTAACAAACCAGGCTCAGTTGAGTGTTCAAGAGAGGTACCTTGTGGTGTTAGCCAATTCATATCACAATTTCTGTGTTCCAGTTGTGTTTGTGCATGCACGTTTTTGATACGTTTCAGTGTTTTCAATGCGTTTGGCTTCGTTCCATGAAGAAAAAAATGCAACCTATTCTACTTTTGTTGACTGCAGTGAAACGCACTGAACTGTTGTTAACCAGGGCCATTGAAATCCATGTTAAACACCGTCCATGTGTTTTTGATGCAGAATAAACATTTGCTGGAGTGCATCTGGTGTGAACCAGCCCTCAGACAAGATTTTCACATTCAGCTTAAAATGCCAAACAAGTTTGTATTATATATATATATATATATATATATATATATATATATATATATATATATATATATATATTAATATAGATAAATAATGCAGCGCTATGTGATTAAATCCTCAATATCACCATACCATAATCACTATAAATTCAATATAAAGTGCTATGTGTAAAATAAATAAATAATTGATTCATAAATATACAACATCAAATGATATGTGCATCACAGAACAATAATAACAGTGCTCCAAACAAAATCCCAGTACAAAGTGATAAAAATGCTTATATTAAGCAAGTCCACAGTGAAAGAAGTTGATAATGAAGTTCAATGATATCCAATATTGTGACTGTGTGATGGTGCTCCAAGCAATGATAAGGTGACTTCAAACACGTGATTCCCCCCTGTGTGATTGTGCTCACCTCAGGGTGTGTGACCGCACAACTAAGTTTTGTCTGGAAAAGCAGCTGAACCACCTCTGAGCTCTATGTGTAATGGTCTCTGTGGAATCCCCAGGTAAATCCAATAAAGCTTTCCTCGGTTCAAAAATTAAAAAGAGGCTGGATAGTGTAACATCGTTTAGACATGATAGTTATTGGAGAAAAAAACATCAGGGTACTCACACTTTTATGGTTCTTCCAGCGAACCAAACGACAGCAAACAGACAGTAAAATCCAATGCAAAAGGCTTGAAAACTTGTTTAACAGCAACTGTTTAGAGAGCGTGTGCGCTGACTCCTCCACCGTCCTGGCCCCTCCCCTACATGTGGCGACACAAGGTTTGCCATGTGTCTTCCTCAGGGGGATTTGGTTTGAATATAACTCTGGCAGCTCGCGTGTTCTTCCTCAGGGGGATTTGTTTTGTATATATCTCTGATAGCTCGCAAGATTCTTTGTTTATAATGTTTGTATTATTCAATTGTTAAAAGAAAAAAAAACATTGTTAAAGGGAAAGAGTTGCTTCCTCTTTTACACAAGCCCATTTAACATCCCACCCAGCAATGCACTGGCGTGAACAGAGCCTAATGAGATGCTAGTGCTGCTTCTTTCCCTGTTACACCACTATGACCATTCAGGTGAAAAAAAGACTCTCACACCCCAGTTAGCGAAAGACATGGGAAATCTTACATATTTTTTTTTTTTTTTTAGCAAAGTAAAATGTAAAAACTGCAGTGAAATCTAATAGAATTCTTGTACAGAGCTTAGACACCAAGACTGAGTTTAGCTGAGTTAGCATCAGTTAACTTGACAATAACTCTATGACTTATTTTTCCGATCGGCAGCGGATCTGAGAACTAGAAACACACATAGTTGCACATTCCTTGCATTGAGACCTCCCCCGCATTGCAAGGATAAAATGCTTGTTAGGTCTTGGGGTAGAACAATAAAGATGCAATACTTACCCTATTCCTCATTCACTGGCCGCCGAGCCCTCTTTTCTTCTCTCCTCAATGTTCTCATGTACAGTGCAGGACCATCGGGCCTGCATTGTTTGTGATGATGTCAGCGTGTGACAACCAGCAGAAGCATCTTGGAAAAGATGTTGTGGGGTACTGGTTGCACAGCGTAGAGGAAGCCTACCTGAATAAGGTTAGTGTTACAGTTTATTCATCAATTTCTAGATTCTAGATAATTTTACAAGCACTGAAGCCCCTTCCGGTGCCCAGAATTGGGCTTTAATTAATGTTGTCACAGCAAGGGACATTAAACATTTAAACGTGTACAATTGTATTGTGGTCATGTAGGAGTTAATATACTGAATGAGCCTAGTTTTAGAACAAAGAACTGTAGTTGGCTACTGTCACACTGTATTTATTTCATCTATAGGGAAACAAATTTACCCTAAACATATACAACATAAAGGACTATAAAAATAATAATGCCTATGACTATAGCGATCACTTTTACGCACAATCACTTCGGGCTGTGAAAAAGTATTGGTTTATGTCCCCCGTCTATGACTTATGTGTATGTGTGTGCAGTCATATGTTTTGTTATCCTTTTGGGATCTGTATAGGCTGCATTTCCTCTGGCACCCTACAGTGATTGAGTTATGGGTCTCCATTATGGAATCCGTTTTTCAATCTGGACTGTGTTTATATTTTAAGAGACCCCACAGGACTATAAAAGTGGTGCACATACTGTACCCTGTTAATGTTGTTTCCCATAAACCTTAGCAGGCACTGTTCTGCTTGTAAGAGAGCAGGCTGGTGTTTTGTACCAGATATACTAACAAAACTTCAAACATTATGAAAGAATAAAAAGTAAAGTAGGAGGGTGAGAAGCACCTCCGCAAAAGGCTGCCATTAATAAATATTATTTAGCTCAATGAAAGATATACTGTATGGGTGTACTGGCAACCAAACCTATAAGAGGCATGGGAAAGATTAGCTGAACTACATTTATTCCCTCTTGTGAAGACGTGATTAAGGGGGGATATGATCACCTTGAATAAATGCATAGATGGTCCATATAGTGAACCTGGTGCATGATTAATCACTTTAAAGCAAAGTTCCAGTCATTTGTTTATTAAAAGTCAGCAGCTACAAAAAGTGTAGACTTCAAAGACTTCAGGAGGGAGAGCTTCTGCTTCCAGTCGCCAAGTACAGTGGAACCTTGGATTACGAGCATAATACGTTTCAGGAGAATGCTTGTAATCCAAAGCACTCGCATATCAAAGCAAGTTTCCCCATAGAAGTCAATGGAAACTAAGATAATTCGTTCCGCATTGACTTCTATTGCATGCAATACCGCATGTGGCCAGAGGTGGTGGGGGTGCCGGAGAGGCTCGGAAAAACTCGAGGACAGTTCAGCTGAACTCGGAAAAGCTCGGAAACACTCTGGAACGGAGTATTTCCAAGTGTTTCCGAATATTTCCAAGTGATTCCGAGTATTTCCTGAATGGCTCTGAACGGCTCCAAACCGTTCCGAGTGTCACCGGTGCCCCCCGCACCTCTGGCCAAATGTGGTACTGCACACCACATTAGCTTGAATTCTGCTCGTTTTGCGAGACAACACTTGCAAACTGAGTCAGGATTTGTTTTAAAAAGTTGCTCGTCTTTCAAAACGCTTGTTAACCACGTTACTCGTTCACCAAGGTTCCACGTTAGCTAAAAAAAAGTGGGATGGATTCTTAAATGTGCAGAATATAACTGACTGCTAACATTTATAATTAATAACACCAAACATTGTTGATCCAGGAAAATTCAGTTTCCTTAGGGAATCAAGAGGGTTTTTTTTACCTTGTTGGTGTGAATTGGACTAGGCTTTATAGGGTTTTTTTGGCTTTTTTGCTGTATCCATCCTCCTTAACTCCTGGGTTAATCCTAGAAAGTTTATTTTTTAGATCGCAAGTAGCACTGCAAAACTACAAAATCTTGTTTACATATTGCTACATTTTATTGCAAAAGAGATGGCAATAAAAAGCTGTAAAAGCTTAGAAAAATAGATTATAAATAGCTTAAAAGTGGTCAAGTCAAAAATGATGACAACACAGGGACATCTTGTTTTCCATTTGATAAATAAGGACATTGTTTTTCTTATGCACACTTTTTTTGCATCAAGGTTATCCTATGTTACATGCAAACAAAATAAACAAAACCAGTTGATTTACCACTGCTAATTACTCAGCAATAGCAATATGAATTTGAAAATAATGCTCCTCAGCCTGCTCTACAGCAACATGAACTTTTCTCTAATGTGACAGTTTAGCTTTCAAATGAGATGATCAATGGGGACATGTTACTTTACTGGTTCTACAAAAAAATAGAGCTGCGTGATGTACCTATGGCTGCCTCATTACCCTCCACTAAAAATAACAAGATATCATTGAGCGGTGGTCTTCTTTACAACTTGGGCTCAGTCACACCAGCCCACATGCTATAATGTATACTTGCTAGTGTGCATTGCAGTGCAGGGCGGTGCGATGCGGTGTTACCACACATGGCACTGCTGCGTTTTTTTTTTTTTGTTATTGACGTGTTACAAAAATGCACATTGTGACACGCTACAGTGCAGTGACATGCAGTTGACCTGCACAGACACGAGTTGAGCTGCATACAATTGCAGGCATGCATTGCAACACACGTTAATGCAGCATTATGGTGTCAACAGGGCACATAGAAAACATTTGTTGTCTATGTGACCAGGCGTTGAGCCCGCATTGATCTGTGCACATCAATGCAGCTCAACAGGGATAGTGTGAATGAGCCCTCACACAAGTCCCCATCCACACCTGAGCGTTTTGTAGCTTGAAGTTCAGAACACCAACACTCTTAACAGACAAAATCCCATGTAATTAAATGATGGCTGTTCGTATACGATCTCCTGTGCGCCCGTAGCTCGACACTTGAAACTCCGAAAGCTACATGAGTTACTTTTCAGGTAGATGTAGGTGCTTTTGCCATCATAGACTTCAATGAAAACACCTGTAATTGTTCAAAAAAACAATTACCCCTAAGTGCTTTCATTGGCTTTATACAGGGGTCTCCAAACTTTTGAAAATTTCCTTAGACCTTAGGGGGCCCAGACTGTGGCCCATGGGAGTAGAGAATGGTATCAATGAAAAAAATAGTTCCCCATTGATGGTGTCAGTGAGAAGAATAATGTCTCATCATTAATGTCAGTAGGAGGAATAGTGCCACATATCAGTAGGAGAAATAGTCTCTCAAGCAGTGGCGGCTGCTCCATTGGGGGTGCAGGGGGCCGCCCCCCTAATCCATGCACCTGGACCCTAATCTACATGCAGGGCATGATTAAAGCCTGAGGCTCTAATTGGCTTCAAAAAAGGATAGGCTTCAGCCCACCCACTTGTGTGACAATAGCGAATTAACATTCGTTATCGTCTTCCTGCTTCTCCTCCCAGCCAATCAGGAAGCGGGTCTTAACTTGTCCCGATTGGCCAAGAGGAGAAGCGACTGTATTGACCGAGAGCAGAAGCAGGGGGAAAGCGCAGAGGAGGAGACGCAGGGGGAAGCGGCTGAAGCTGCCTGTGACTTGGATGGGGTAAGTGCGGGGCTGGTGGGCGGACGGGCGAGCAACAGGGGGAGGTTTGTTCGCCAATTGACCCAATGCAAACAAAAAACCTGTGTGCGCTGGTGTGAGTTGGGTATGGGCAGTACAATGCGTTGTGACAACACATGCCTGATGAAGGGTCCCTGAGCAATCTGGAAACATTGCTTTCCTGATCTCTACTATGTGATCATTAAATAGATAGTTCTGGTGCTATACTTCTGGTCCAGGGATTTCTGCTTGAAAATTTCATGAAAAAGTGAGTGTACTGTAATGAATTTTAATGTTTTTTACACTATGCATGAATCTATCCATTAACCATATAGGGAGTGGCATGGAGAGAGGGGGCGGCGCCCGTGTGCCCTTAATGGACGCCGCCCCTGATCAGGAATATGAAGTGTTGGGGTAACAAATGCTTTAAGTAGTGAGTTTAACCAGATGCCGGCTGCACGCTTTAAGAGCCGGGGATAGCAGGCGCGCGCATCACAGCGTGACCGTCCCGGCGATCGTGTCACGAAGCCTCAGAACGTGGAGGTGCCTATGTAAACAAGGCATTTCCCCGTTCTGGCTTGTGTCATGACAGAAATCTCTGCTCTCTGTCATTGGGAGCAGTGATCCCTGTCATGTGACTTGAATTCCACCCCCCCCACAGTTAGAATCACTCCCTAGGACACACTTAACCCATTCATCGCCCCCTAGTGGTTAACCCCTTTACTGCCAGTGTCATTTACACAGTAATCAATTCATTTTTATAGCTGTATAAATGACAATAGTGCCAAAATAGTGTCAAAAGTGTCTGATGTGTCGGCCATAATGTCGCAGTCCCAATAAAAAAATCGCAGATCGCCGCCATTACTAATAGAAAAAAAAAATGAATAATAAAAATGCCATAAAACTATCCCCTATTTTGTAGACGCTATAACTTTTGCGCAAACCAATCAATATACGCTTATTGCGATTTTCTTTACCAGAAAATATGTAGAAGAATACGTATCGGCCTTTTTGTTTATAGCGCAAAAAATAAAAAACCGCAGAGGTGATCAAATACCACCAAAAGAAAGCTCTATTTGTGGGGGTGCAACATCATACGACCGCGCAATTGTCAGTTAAAGCGACGCAGTGCAGAATCGCAAAAAGTGCTCTGGTCAGGAAGGGGGTAAAATCTTCCGGGGCTGAAGCGTTTAAGTAGATGAGGTTGTATAGCCTTATAAGAGGTTGTATAGCAGCCGGTCATACAGCATTTTATCCACACTAATTCATTGAGGTTTTATCGTAAATATATTTAAATGGCATTCCAATTTGGATTTAGATCCTAGCACGGGCACATCCACCTAATTGAATAAAAAGAGCTTTGCACTGCATTGGTGCTGATGTATACTTGTTATGCCACGTACACACGGTCGGATATTCCGATGGAAAAAGTCTGATCTGATTATATTGTCGAAAAATACGATCGTGTGTGGGCTCTAGCGGGCTTTTTCCATCGGAATTTTCGACGGAAAAAATTTGAGAGCAGAATCTCAAATTTTCCGACAACAAAATCCGATCGGACTTTTTCCAATCGTGTTTCGAGAATTCCGACAGACAAAGTGCCACGCATGCTCAGATCAAATTACGAGACCAAAGCTATTGGCTACTAGCCTCTACGTAGTTCCGTCGTAGGCAACGAACGTCACCACGTTCGGAACGATTGGATTTTCCGACAACTTTGTCCGACCACGTGTATGCAACACCAGTTTCGGACAAAATCCGTCGGAAAAAAATTGACGGATTTTGTGGTCGGCCATGTGTACAGGGGCTTAGATGCATTTTTGGACATGACTGTTGTCCTTATTTGACCTCTGCTGATCTATATCACGCTTCTCTGCATAATGTATTTTGTTTAATAAAACTATTGAACACAAAAAAAAAAGCTTTGCACTTTGAAATAAGCTGTGCTGGCGACACATCCATGTGACTACACAATGCACTTTTTTTTTTTTTTAAACTTTATTAAGGTCACAAAATCACACTTCAACTGTTTTCTATGTGCAGTTGCGTTGATCTATACAGATGAATGCAGCTCAAAGGATATGGTATGAACAAGCATTTTTTTTTTTCTTCACCTTCCGTGCTTATTATGCTTTAATATGTAATATTTCATGAATGTATAAAGATGCCCCTGGCCCCTTCTGCTTGTACATAGCAGACATTTTTTCCTTGTAGATGAGGTGTATGAGAGAGCAGCGCCTGGGCCTGTGCGGGTAATGGAAAGCCGTGCATGTTCCAGGCATGTGACTTCATTGTGTAAGACCTTTTGATATCCCTTTTTTTGGCCCCTTGCAGTGTGGCGCAAACTAAAGCTAGACACATAGCAGGAAGCTCTCAGGAAAGAGGGATAGTTGTTATTGCAAGTGTTTAACTGCCACATCTTTAGGTATAAAACACACAGCAAAGGGAAGCTGTTACAGACACATATGTGACACTTCCTCTGTTGATGAACATTTTAGAACAACATACAACACTCATAAAAGCTGTGTGATGTATTGCAGGAGGAAACCGGAGAAGTCTGCAAAGGGGAGGTAAACACTTTACACTCGTGTCTGCAACCACTGGAAATCCTGAAAATATATGAGACCTCATCAAACTGTTTCCAGGGAAGGATCTCAGGTTTAGGGCTACGTTCACATTAGCCTCCCGCGTTTGGGTTATTTAAACGCAGAGAAATTGATTTGGAAATTATAAACAAATGTTATACTTCCCAGATCGTTTTTTCCTGTGTTCTGTGTTCTAACGTGCATTTATATGCGCTTAGAAGCATTCCGAGGGCCTATTCCCCTGAATGCACAGAGTTTCTAACCTGGGCGCCATTCGATTTTTTTCTAAATGCAGCAAAACTGAACCTACTATTATTATTCTACAGGATTTATATCATGAAAACTGTTTGCCCCAGTGCTTTACAAAATAAGAGAAAGAGTAAAGTTATGCCGCTTACACACGATCGGAAATTCGGCCAGAAAAAGTCAGATGAGAGCTTTTCGTCGGAAAATGCAACCGTGTGTATGCTCCATCAGACTTTTGCTGGGCAAATTCCCGCCAGCAAAAGATTGAGAGCATGTTCTCAATTTTTCAGTCGGAAAAAGTTCCGATCATCTGTAGCAATTCCGACGTGCAAAATTCCAACGCATGCTCGGAAACAATTCGACGCATGCTCGGAAAGCATTGAACTTAATTTTCTCGGCTCGTCGTAGTGTTGTACATCACCATGTTCTTGACGGTCAAAAGTTTAGCAAACTTTTGTGTGACCGTGTGTATGCAAGCCAAGCTTGAGTGGAATTCCGTCGGAAAAACCATCCAAGATTTTTCTGGCGGAAAATCCGCTCGTGTGTACAGCAGGGTCCTGCTTACAAGAGCTTACCATCTAAATGCAAACTGTAAATCATACCATTAAAATACACTATATTGTCAAAAGTATTGGGAAACCTGCCTTGACAACCACATGAACTTTAATGGCATCCCAGTCTTCGTCCGTAGGGTTCAATATTCAGTTGGAGCTATAACAGCTTCAATTCTTCTGGGAAGGCTGTCCACAAGGTTTAGGAGTGTGTCTATGGGAATGTGTATGGCATTTGTGAGGTCAGAAAAGAGAAAGAACATGCATGTACTGGAGGCAGCTTCCACTCCCCCCAACAAGGCTAGCCCTGAACTTGTGCATAGCTCCCAACTGTCCCTGATTTTGAGGGACTGTCCCTGATTTGGAGCAATGTCCCTCTGTCCCTCTTTCCTCCACATTTGTCCCTCATTTTGGTCTGCTCTATATAGTTGTATATAAAATGCACTTTTTATCTTTCAAAAAGTGTTTGCCAGTGCTAAGCCTTTCATCCGAATTCTAAATTGCTGCATTTGTCAATTTTAAAAGCCAATATATAAAAAAAAGTTGTGGTAAAAAAAAAGCACTTGTGGATTGATTTAACCTTTTTTTTTGGGGGGGGGGGGGGGTTATGTCCCCTTTAAGAGGCGTGGCAGGGGGCGTGCCCTATGCCTACATACGTTTTCTAGTAGGTGTCCCTCATTGCCATCTCAAACTGTAGGGAGGTGTGCTTGTGGACTTTCCTAACTGTCCTATAAGGAGTCATGCTTAAGGACAATATTAATATTATCTATATGCTTGGGCTTTCTTTTTAATGTTTGAATTGGTTTCTTATCAGCGCCAGATTACACTTGTTTTGTTGCATTTGTGAAGTCAGGCACTGATGTTGGACCAGAAGGCCTGGCTCGCAGTCTCTGCTCTACTTCATGCCATGGGGTATATCTCCGCTCTACTTCATGCCAAAAGGTACTCTCTCAGGTTGAGGTCAGAACTCTGTGCAGACCAGTCAAATTCCTCCACCCCAAACTTGCTCATCTATGTCTTTATGGACCCTGCTTTGTGCACTGGTGTGCCGTCTTGTTGGAACAAAGAATGCTCCCACAAAGTCAGGAGCATGAAACTGTCCAAAATGTCTTGGTATGCTGATGCCTTAACTACTTGCCACCCGCGCTATAGCCGAAAGACGACTATAGAGCGGGCCTTAATTTCTGGGAGGGCGTCCATGGACGTCCTCCAGAGCAAGCGTTTTCTGCGCATCCCTGAGGGTTGCACGTGACGTGCTCTGTGATCACAGAGTCTATGAGATTCTGCTGATCACAGATCAGAGTAAGGGCTCGATCCGGCCCCTTACCATGTGATCAGCTGTCAGCCAATGATGGCTGATCACGTGATGCGGAAGCTCGGTAATCTGAAGGAACAAAAAAAGCTGATTACTGGCTTCTGTCAGAGGGACATCGGTCCCTCACACAGAAAGCCGCTGCTGCATTTTCTGTGCCCACCAGTGTCAGCTACCAGTGCCACCTATCAGTACCCACCACTGCCACCTACCAGTGCCCACAGTGCCACCCATCAATGCCCACCAGTGCTGCCAATCAATGCCCATCAGTGTCTCATAATCAGTGCCACAGATCAGTGCTACCTATCAGTTTCGCCTACCAGTGCCCATCAGTGCCCTCAGTGCCACCCATCAGTGCCACCTCTCAGTGCCATCAGAAGGCTGAATATGAAGGCTGTAGCCTACAATGCTGATCTATGCATTCCGGCGGCATGAAAGTGTCCCCACTGTCAGAATGCAATGTCACAGTGGGAGATCACCTCATCCACTTTAAATGTATGAATGGGGAATCAGGTCAGTTTTTTTTTTTTCCTGCCAACCTACTGGTTAAACAAAAAAACTGACTCATATATAAGCTGCCTAAGGGATATACTGTATTTGAAAATCTCTGGTAATTGGGTGGACAAATCCACTTAATTGCCCGTAATTAGTGTTTACCAGAGATGCATAGAAACAGACCAAGATAAAGAAACACACCCTCATTCCAATCATGCTTCATGTGATGATCTGAATCCTTGGGCACATCCATTGAGTCCACAGAGAATGTTTTGGGTCTAAACCACCCCTTCTCAAGACAGAGCTGTCCAGATTACATATGATAATTTTGCAAAGATATGAAAAGCAATATAATGTCTTGATAATTGACTTAGTCGGTACATGCAGAAAAAAGCGCCATCAGCCCGAAGGAAACCCATGGAGGCACAGGGAGAACATGCAAACACTGATCGAGTCGACAACCCTAGTGCCACTAGGTGGAAGTGCTAACCACTTAGCCACGGTGCGAATAACAAGGGCATGACTTGCACGTACTCAAATAGAAACTCTGTGGAATCAGCAGAGGCAGACTAAAACCATCCTTAGACGGTTCAAATCTTAGCCGGTTCAGCAGGAACAGGCTGAAATTCAAACCATGTATGGGCAGGATGAATGTACCCAAGTTGATCGATCAATCAAATTGGGCACAACCAGCCTGTCAGATTTTTATTGCAAATATTGCCAGCGGCTATTATAGCCGCTAGCTGTAATCACCGTGTTCTACAACACAATGGCTCCATGGGAGGGATTCACCCATCACTGACTGTGTTGAATCAAGCGATTTTCTTTCCTGCAACCTGTGGTTGCAAAAAGAAAGTCGCTCCATTTATGGTAGGCTTAAGGACATAAAATAGACAGTGCCAAGCTTGATAGGATTTAATGTATTTTTTACAACTAGGGATGGTGCATTGAATGCTATTGGGGTTTTATATTACATTGCAATATACAAGGGGTACACCAAGGCACAAGTAGTATGACTTTGCAGAGCGGTAGATGACAGTACTAGACAGCTCAGTACACAGTAGCACTGGAGTTCACAGAGCAGTGTATGAAATCAAAGAGACGTATACTGCTGTCGAGAAATTCACAGGCTAGTGTAAGATTTCACAGAGAAGTATACATAAGGTTATGTAAAGATCACCTGTTATTCATGCACAATTTAGGCAGCCAGGTTGTAAGCTCAACTTGCTTAGCAAAGCAGCATTTCCCAGGATCTGTCTACTTCTAAAGCCTCTGCTATACACACGAGGTTATATGGCGGCATCCTTATTACTTCAGCACCAAATGGCAATCTTGTGAGTGTAAAGGTGACAGGTCCCCTTTATACTAACATAGAGCAAACGACTATTGTGATACAGGCGGTAATGGCAACCAAACATGATTTTTCATGTTTCATACAGTAAGCCTTCCCACCCCTTTTACCACATCAGCCAGAAAGTTCTGTAGATTGTGGTTTAGTAGTCAGTAAAATTAAAAAATATTATTTTATTTTACATTATTATATTATTACATAATTTTTGGTGCTTCCATGCATGATTGCTCTATAAATGTAACACACAAGTGACATGGTGTGAGCATCTTTTCTCCAGTGATCCTTAAAGTGGTCATAAACCTCAGACATGAAATATGAACAAAGCTTATCCCTCTATAGTCTGCATTTGTCTCAATAAGGAGAACTAGGGTCATTTCTTTCTGCCGCTTAAGTCCTCTGCTATCAACACTTCTGACACCAAGACAAAAAAAGGTGACAGAGGAGGGAGCTCCAGCACATAGCTTGTGATTGACAGCCTCGGCTCTTTTCCTCTGTGCTGTGTGAAGGGGTGCATATGCCCTCCTTCCAATCAGCTCTCGGCGCTCTCCTCACTGAGTTCTGGAGAGTGTAATTTCAGCTGTTTGCCCCCTGTTTTCTGACAGCTCAAACAAGCTTTATAAATTCAGGACTTTAAATGGATGCAGAGAACATAAGACTGCAGATAAACAGGTATAACATATGTAGGATGATTTGTTTACTGGGTATATGTAAGGGTTTACAACCACTTTAAAGCTGAACTCCAGGCGTTTTGTTTTTTTCCATACAGTGGGACTGTGCCCACACTGCATGGGTAAACTGCTTGTTTTTGACTAGGGGATAGGAGAGCTGAGATATACTCACCTAATCATCTGATCCTCCCAGAGCAAGACCAGTCCCTACAGCACCTGCCCCCTTTACCCCCTGTGGTCTAGCGGTCTTCGTGGTAAAATTTTGCTGATGTCATCACTGGCTCTGGATGTGAAGATGTCAGGAACAGTCCACCGCTGGAAATGGGGGAGCGCCGTTTTCCAGAAGAATGAAGAATCAGGTTTGTATAGGCTCTGTGTGTTACCACTGGACAAAATGAGCAGTTGACCCATGCAGTGGTAGACCCATGCAGTGACAAAATGAGCAGTTGACCCATGCAGTGGTAGACCCATGCAGTGGTAGATCCATGCAGTGACAAAATGAGCAGTTGACCCATGCAGTGGTAGACCCATGCAGTGGTAGATCCATGCAGTGACAAAATGAGCAGTTGACCCATGCAGTGCAGGCACAGCCCCACTGCATGGGAACAGAGGGAAAGTGAGGTCTGCACTGATAACATTTGGATTGTGGGGCCAGCCCTTTGATGCAATGGTCACGGTTGTATGCAAGGTCACTTTTAAATGGGAGTGTACATGGCTCTAGTGGAAGTTTTTTTAATAAATTGAAGGTTTTACACTATATGAGCTTTTCCTTTTCTATGGTGATGCCTATGACTGGAGTGTATAAAGAAGAGAGAGAGCAGCAGTGATCTGGGACCCCCTTCCTTTAAAGGGGAACAAGCAAAGTATGACCCACATATAGCAAGATAATCATGGCTCTATCCGGTGAGTCTTCCCTGGTGAAGGTTGACATGTTGGTGATTTTCTTTACAGAAAGAAGTTAAACCATTGTGGGAACACTGGTGAAGGGGCTGATGGTACTTTGTCAATGGACACATTTTTGTTTTTATTCTTTATGTGAATAAGTATAGGGCACTTTTTTGTAAAATAATCCAATACTTTGGATAGAGGTTATTATTTGAAGCGTATTGCCTTGATAGCACTTGAGTAACTTAGAAAGCACTTTATGTTTGCACTTTTATATGCACTTCATGGTACATAATACATTTACATGGCCCCTTTCATGCAGGGTGGACTCCATAAAGCCCATACGCCTGCTCAGCAGGGGACCTCTCCGCTGATCCCCACAAAGCAGGTGGATGACAGGTATGTGTCCGCTCTGCATAGCGCAGACTCGCTGTTCTCTATGGGGCGGTCGGATGGAAACTGACCACCTGTCCATTTTGATTCGACTGTCATCCGATCTAATCTGCTGGGCAGATGGGGAATAGATCCCCCGTCCATCTGTTTTTGGCAGATGGGATCGGATCTGTGCTGGTGGGTGTCCACTGAAATCCGCCGCTCCTCAGAGAACAATGGCTGGTCTGATCTGGTCCACCTGAAAAACTGACAGGCATACCTGATCGGATCGCCTATGTGAAACCAGTCACATTTTGCATCACGAGTGACACATACTATTGTGTTTTGGGATAGCAGCTTTGTGTACATTGAATAGTTTTGAGCAGAGGTAGGCAACCTCGGCCCTCCAGCTGTGGTAAAACTACAAGTCCCATGAGACATTTCAAGACCCTGACAATAGAGGCAGAGGCATGATGAGATTTTTAGTTTCACCACAGATGGAGGGCTGAGGTTGCCTACCCCTGGTTTAGAGTAAGATGGCGCAGGTTTTCATTTGGTTTATGAAAAAAAAATGCGACCAGAGTTGGGCTGTAGGCTATAAACAAAACACTTCCTTGAGGTGACAACATGTGAGTGAATTTCTTTTGGATTTTATTCTATTCATGCCATTAAAGTTTTTAACTGCACAAGATTGTGCGTTTCCATGTGTTTTTTTCTTTCTCTGAAAAGAAGACACTGGAATTTTTCAGCCCTGAAAGGCAAAAAGTCTCCTCACAAATGCAAAGGAGGCCTATGGCTAGCAAAAGCATGATCCTGTGCCTCTGACTCAGCCTTCCTGCGATGGACTCATCAGACAATCTCCCTGGTGGGCCCCTCTTCCTATCATCGGGCCCCATAGCTGCCAAGTGGGTTGCAACGACTATAGTTACGGTACTGTTTTACTGCATATAGTGCCCTTTTAAATAGCAGATTGCTTTTTGTTATTGTTACAAAAACCTAGTGGGCCGCTGAGACCAATAGAGTGCCCTGGTAAGGTAAGGTAAGAACCAGAAGGTGTCTCGGTGTAAAAATAAAAGCTATAATAGTTATAGAACGTTAAGAGCATACTGTGTACCAGCACAAAGATTAGGCTTCTAATCTGGAACAGATGACAAAATACTAAAGCACTCACACTAAAAGTGTAATGAAGGAATGAAATTTCTAATAGAATTCTTATATGTTGTGCATGCTAATGCAACAGAAGCAGTGAATCCACACAGGGAAAGACCTAGATGATCAAAAGTCTGAAGAACAATTAGCATTCATGTTCTCATACTAATGGCCTTGTCCTCAGCTGAACTTGATTCTTTAAAATGGCACATGGAAACCCTACTATAATTTAAAGGGCCCCACCGCCCATCTGTATTTTGACATCTGTTCTGAACTTGCTAGCCTAAGGGTTTGGCTGACTGAACACTTCCGTTCTTAAAAATCGTAAAAGTCTGTTTTTTCTTTTTTTTTTCCTTTTTTAATTATTTAAAGGTATAATCTTTTCTCTGCAATTTCACGAACAAGACTTTCTTTCTTTCGTTGTGCATTTGCAGGGTGCACACAAGTTTCTGTCTTATGCCTACATGCTATTGAGATGCCTGTTACAAAAAAAATCTTATTTTAATTATGAACATATTAATGTACTTTTTAACTTAACACAATCCAGATGGTGAATACCATATTATGTCATAGTTAGCCCTTTAGAAATCCTTTTCTTGTTTTGAGTATGCAAAATGAATAGCTCTGGTTGCTTAATAGGACAGAGAATACACAGATTCGTACTATGTTCAATCTATAAAGGCAGGAATTCTATGGGAAAATCAACTGTTGTATATATTTATGCTAACATAATAACAAGTTTCTTTTAATCAAATCAGTAAACATTTGAACACAATTAAAACAGAAATATGGTTCCTCTTAAAAAATTATGCACTGTAGCATTTAAAGTAGAGCTAAACCTACCTTTCCTTCCATAGTCTCTGTCCCTCGCTGGTGACAGCATCATCCGGGTGCCGGTCTTCAT
This sequence comes from Lithobates sylvaticus, assembly GCA_028564925.1. Lineage (NCBI taxonomy): Eukaryota > Metazoa > Chordata > Amphibia > Anura > Ranidae > Lithobates > Lithobates sylvaticus. The sequence continues at coordinate 407,265,957 of CM053028.1, forward strand.
TGTCTGGAGCGGACTGACGTCACCAACAATAGGGTAAGAGTCTCGGCACACAATGGTGGAGGACCCTGAGGTAAGGTGCAATTGGCCTTATTGGTATATTACATGGTTATTTAACAATAAAGTACCCTGATTGTGTGGGCGAAGGAAATGGTCAGGTATCGTGGGGTTAGTGAGTATAAGTATAGTGGTCTCGCGGTGTGCACTATATACAGTGCTGTGAAAAAGTATTTGCCCCCTTCCTAAATTTTGTATTTTTTTGCATGTTTGTCACACATGATTCAGATCATCAAACAAATGTTAATATTACACAAAGATAACCTTGAGTAAATATAAAATGCAGTTTTTAAATGATGATTTAATTTATTAAGGGAAAAAAGCTGTCCAAAACTGCCTGGCCCAATGTGAAAAGTAATTGCCCCCTAAACCTAATAACTGGTTGCACCACACTTGGCGGAAACAACTGCAAGCACGTGTTTGCGAAAACTGGCAATGAGCCTTTCACATCACTGTGGAGGAATTGTGGTGCACTCTTGTTTGCAGAATTTTTGAATTCAGCCACATTGGAGGGATTTCCAGCATAAACGGCCTGTTTAAGGTCACAGCATCTGAATAGGATTTGAGTCCAGACTTTGACCACTCTATAACCTTCATTTTGCTTTTTGAGCCATTCAAAGGTAGACTTGCTGGTGTGTTTGAGATCATTGTTCTGCTGCATAACCCAAGTGCGGTTGAGCTTGAGGGTCAGGAACTGATGGCCGGACATTGTCCTTCAGGATTTTCTGGTAGAGTGCAGAATTCATGGTTCCATCAGTTATGGCAAGTTGTCCAGGTCCTGAAGCTGCAGACCATCACACTACCACTTGCTTGTGCGACTGTTAGTATGATGTTCTTTTTATGAAATACTGTGTTCGTTTTTTCGCCAGATGTAACGGTACGCACACTTTCCAAAAAGTTCAACTTTTGTCTCATCAGTCCACAGAATATTTTCCCAAAAGTCTTACGGATAAATCAAGTTGTTTTGTAGCCAATGTCTGACGAGCCTTTGTGTTCTTTTTGGCCAGCAGTGGCGTTGGCCTTGGAACTCTCCTATAGATGCCATTTTTACCCAGTCTATTTCTTATTGTTGAATCATGAACACTGAGGTAAGCGAGGCCTGCAGTTATTTAGATGTTGTTCTGGATTATTTTATGACCTCCTGAATGAGTCCTCGTTGTGCTCTTGGAGTCATTTTGGTAGTCCGGCCTCTCCTGGGAAGGGTCACCACCGCTCCAAGTTTTCTTCATTTGTGGATAATGGCTCTCACCATTATTGGCTGTCCCAAAGCCTTAGAAATGGCTTTGTTTCTCATCTCTTTTTGAATTTCTTAGGTCGCAGCATGATGTGTTGCTTTTTGAGATCTTTTAGTGTTCTTAACTTTGTCAGACAGCTTCTATTTAAGTGATTTCTTGATTCAACAGGTCTGGCAGTAATCAGGCCTGAGTGTGGCAAGTGAAATATAACTCAGTTTTCCAGAAAATGTGGTTAAATCTGGAAGGAGCCTCTAAGTTAAAGTCTCAGGGTCTCTAAAGAGTCTCTGAATTAGGTTGCTAGACTGTGTTTCATATATCAGCAGCAGTGGAGACAGCCAGTGTATAGGAGCTAGAAGAGATCTCTGCAGGAATACAAGAGGAGCAAAGCACAGTTGGAGGACGTAACTCCTGTGCATATGCAAGAGTCAGTCATTCCGGCACAGAGACTTTTAGTCCCCCTGCAAAGTTCCATAAATACATGTCCATCCTGCCATTGAAGTCCACCTAATAAAGCTTCCTGTGATTTGGGGATAACGCTGCTTCACTGCTTCTGAATTCAAAGCAGCATTGTCCCTCTGTGCCTGCTTGCACTACAGTGAGATGAGAAGCTGTTGCGAGGAGTGTGATTACAACATTATCCAATCATTAACCAAGTCTGTAGCTTATCAATCGACAGTTGGCCACAACTAGTTCTTTTCACTGCATTTGGGATTGGCAGAATGGACTATGCCGCTGAAACCTTACTGAGAGCTGCAGTGTCTGGCAGGGGGAGCAAGTAAGACACAAATGAAGGAGTATTTAGCCAATTCAAGGGAAGGTTTTTTTTTTCAGTTTATAAGGGTCTTGCATTATATAATAACTGGACCTGAGAGCTGGTTAGAAATCCACGCAGGAGCCTTTAGATTCGCTTTAAAGAGTAACTCCACTTTTGTTAAGAAAAAAACATTCCCCTCTGGGTGATCTATGTACATTACAAGAATTATAACAACCTTTGTTGCAGATTCCTACCTTTTGTTATTCTGAAGAAATCCCTCTGTGTTTGTCTGTGTCCACATAGGAAAGTGAACCTAATGGAAGTGGTTTCATAATTATCAATCAGCTGCTGCACCTGCAGGGCACCAATGAGGAAAATTGCAGGGTCTGCATCCCTTTAGATGTGATTTCCTATTGGGAGTATCTCATCAAACATGACATTTTTGTTGCAGGGGATGCCTGAAATCTGTTTTGTATCTTAGTGCAGACTTCTGGGAAAATTGGCGAGCCAATCTCAAAAGCAGGAAATTATGTTTCTGGGGGGTGTTCTGTACACATTCTGTGTACAGAACACCTCCAGGTAGCCATATTGCAATGCATTGTCAGAAGATTACAGCAGCTGCAGACTAATAAGGAAAGGTACATTTTAATAACATGCAATTACAATATGATTTGGTGATAGGGACCCCATTGGATATGTTGTAGTGCTAGTTCCACTGGGTTTGCACACCAAATTTGGGGTTCCCGTGGTACAGGGCCCCAAACTGGGTCAACTGTGTCCATCTGCAGCAATGTCATTTCGGGATCCTTTGGGCACAGTGAGGCTGCAAATGGGCATTGTTGACCCTCTTTTCCACTTACAGTAGCTGCGCATTTCTCACCCTAGGCTTCTACTCGAGTCAATAAGTTTTACCATTTTTTTTGTGGTAAAATTAGGTGCCTCGGCTTATATTCGTGGCGGCTTATACTTGAGTATATACGGTATGTCAAAATTGTATATGCTATATTATTTTTTCTTTATTTGCTATTTTGTTCCCCATGAAAGTGGAGTTACCTTTTAAAGCAGGGATACATTAGGAGGTGTCTGAAACCAGAATATGGGGGGCAGGGGATGTGAGCATGAGCTATGCAGATGACATTCCCCTTTTGGACTTTTCTATTCATCCGCTATCATAAAGTGAACCTGTCATAATGCAATATACAGTACCTCTTAAAAAAGCCTTAAATATAACCTGCTATTCTTTAACTAAAGGGACAATATTGTGACAGAAAAACTATCAAAAAAGATTCTTTGGTTACTACAAGCAATGGTACAGATGTATATTATGCACAGGGCCTTTCGTTGAACATCACAAGCCCATTGTAGAATGTGTCATCCGATCCTCAACAGCAATTACAGCTTGAAAGTAAGAATATAACAAAAGACAATAAAAAAATGAAAAATAATGGTTCTCATGTTATTATTCAGCTAGGGTGGTTTTTAAAGACTGTAGGTTCAATTCATAAAGCTTTAATACAGAGATAAGACTTGAGTTTTCGAATCTCATTGGACTCCACTGAAAATAACTTTTTTGAACCTCTGTATCTTTGTCCTGATCTGTTAGCTTTGTAAATTGAGCCTCTTGTCAGTATATAAATAAAATTGAGCCGTTCCGATACACCACTTCTGGATAGGGTCAGGGCTATTAGCACCTTCCACCCCCACAATTGTTATTGGCACTTTGAAGGGCTGCCTCACTAGCCATTAGGAATGCACCTGGAGGCCGAAAGTAGTAGGCAAACTCCTACACTTTCAGGAAGTCATAGATCTTGGCCTGTTAACTCAAGTAAACAGGGGGGCATCAATTGTCTGACTCTTTAACCTAATGTTCATGCCATTTGCCCTCTAAGCATAATCCTAATGGCTGCTAGTATTCTAATCTTCTGAATGGTGCTGAACATCACCCTTCAAAAGCAGTTCATGTTCCACCCTCTCTTCATACCCACTGCCTAAAAACACTGGAGCAGGAGATGGTGGTGAATATAATCATGTGAAACGAGATAGCAGATCATTGCAGAAGCCCATGAGAAGAACACTTCTGGCCGCAAGGGGCTTTATTAAGTTCAATCTATGGGTAACTTGAGTATCTAGTCTTATTCCAGCATAGATGCAAAGTTTCCGCTATAGCATTAAATGCTCACTGGTGGGACTTCACTTGCTGTCCCTAGTTGCTTTTGACCAATTGTACCTCAACCAGTTTTTTTTTTTTTTTAAATCTTTATTTATTTCAACATTTTTCAACAAACACCATTTCATTATTACAAAACATTATACAGTATATTCCCCTAAATCCCGCCACCCCCCGCCCTCCCATCCCTGCCTTGCAAGATAGTCCGAAAAGGTCACGCAGATACAGGTCGAGTTAGTCCCATATATGGCAACCTTCTTTCCCTCTTTGCCATTAACACAAGAGAACAAAGAGGGATACAGAGGCCCTCTATTGTCTTGTTATCTCTTCAAAATATCTCCATGTTTTTCTGAATTCGCTCCAGCAGTGCCACCTTCCTTCTCCTTCCTCTACACTAGCTCCCTCTGCCCCATTAAGTTCTACTCTTTCCAATTTTTGTTGTAAATTCACTCTGGCAATCCATTCCCCTATCTTCGGGCTCTCAGTTTCCATCCATTTCTTTGGAATTAAGTTTTTAGCCTCGTTTAATAGAGTGGGAATTAAGGAGCCCCGGTATTGTTTCAGGGGAATATCAGTTACGTGAAACAATACCACCCATGGATCGTCCGGGATGTTTTTTTTTGTTATAATTTTAATTAGGTCTAGAATTTGTTTCCAGTATTTTTTAATGATGGGACAATCCCACCATATATGTGTCATCGTACCGATAGCCCCGCAGCCTCTCCAACACTCGGGAGATTTGTCCTTTTGATATTTACTTATTTTAACAGGGGTTATATACCAACCCGTAACTTGAGTATCTAGTCTTATTCCAGCATAGATGCAAAGTTTCCGCTATAGCATTAAATGCTCACTGATGGGACTTCACTTGCTGTCCGTAGTTGCTTTTGACAAATTGTACCTCGACCAGTTTTAAATGCACTAAAGCTGCAGACTCATAGCAAGATAAAAGAAAATGTTTTCAAATTAATGTGGTCAATAGGAATGTAGTCCACAGTTAGCAACCAGTAGTCTTTCATCATTTAGTTAGTACTTCTCTCAATAGAAATGTAAAACTTGCTTTATTAATTAAGCCAACCAATCACATTTTAATCATGCATAACACCAACTTGGTATCAATAGGTGCCAGTGTAGGCACACACTAATTATTTTATTATTGCTACACTATTAGATATACCGTATATACTCGACTATAGGCCGTCCCGAGTATAAGCCGAGACCCCTAATTCACCACAAAAAAATGGGAAACCTGCATTGACCCGTGTATAAGCCGAGGGTACAAAATGCAGCAGCTACTGTAAGTGGAAAAGAGGGCCAGCAATGCCCATCTGCAGCTGCCTGTCCCCTGTACAGACCCCCCCGTGTCCCCATTACAGCCTACCTGTGCCGATCTTCGGTCCCCGCTCTCCGGTCTTCGGTCCCCGCTCTCCGGTCTTCGGTCCCCGCTCTCCGGTCCTCGGTCCCCGCTCTCCGGTCCTCGGTCCCTGCTCGCCGCTCTCCGGTCCTCGGTCCCCGCTCGCCGGTCCCCGCTCGCCGCTCTCCGCTCGGTCCCCGCTCACCGCCATTGCAAAATTAAAAAGCCGCGCCTCCTCCTCGTCCTCGTCCGTGATAGGAGGAACGCTGTTTTCCCAGCAGTCAGTGCGCAGTGTTCCGCCTATCACGGACGCCCTCTCATCCTCGTCCATGAGATGAGAATGACAGGGCATCCGTGATAGGCGGAACACTGCACTGCTGGGAAAATTAGTGTCCGCCTATCACGGACAGGCGGGAGGAGGCGGCGCGGCTTTTTAAAACTGCCGTCTGTCTGCATGACAAGCTGTTCATGTAGGCAGACGGCAGTGACTCGAATATAAGCCGAGGGGTAGACTTTCAGCCCTAAAAAATGGGCTGAAAATCTCGGCTTATATTCGAGTATATACGGTATATATATATATACACACACACACACACACACATACATACACACACACACACACATACCTACACATATATATATATATACTGTATGCATGTAAATATATATTTATATATGCCGTATATATTATATATACATAATATCTGAAGAATAAGCTTGTGGGTGGTATAGTGTTCCTTTATGGCAGAATAAAATAAAGTACCCACTGCCTCTCATCTTTAAACAGTTACTTTTCACTGCTCACAGTTTTTACTAGCTTATGGAAAAAAAACACACATTAGGCTTCTATGCACAGGTGCAGAGAATATCTTGGCATCAAAAGATGTTTTATGAGTCACTTGGCTGAGTTTCCTCTAAATGTTTGAAATAATGTTTCATACTCTGGAGAAAGATCAGTGTGACCTTGTGTGAAGAGAAATTCTAAGGTAACACTTTGCATCTTACCTGCTTGTTTTAATTAGGATGGCAATGCTACATATGGCTAAAGCCTCGTTCACACGATCTGATTTTCTGCCGACAAAACCGTGGACCGAAGGGCAAGGAACTTGTCTTGCATACAAACGGCAAGGAATTGTCTGTCAACAAACACGAACGTAGTGAGGTACTGCGCGATTTTTCAGCTCTTTAGCGCCACCCTTTGGGCTCCTTTTGCTAATTGCGTTTTAGTAGAAGTTTGGTGAGAGATTGATTTGTGCTTTTCATTTGCGCTTTTCATTTCATGCTTTTCATTTAGTGCTTTTCAGTTCGTTTCTGAATGGCCATTCTTCAACCAGCCATGTTGCGGTATCGGAGGAGATAACGTGTTATTTATTATTGGCCTTGGAGTTATTGCTTTGACCCAAGTCCAGTCCAGGAGGAGGAGGATTTCTTGGACCAAAAATTGGTTGCTTTATTAATCGTGACCAATTATGTCATATACCTTTACTGCGGGAGCTCCAGGAGAATAATCCGGATGATTTTCGGAATTATCTGCGGAAGACGGATCCCTGATTTCACCAACTCTTGGCATTGTTGACCCCCTATATTAAGAAGCAGGACACATGCATGAGGCTTTTATTTTTTTGGTTGAATAATGATTTGATTTGGTATATTTTTCGATGCATAGAATGCACTTTTTGGTTAAGTTCTAGTGGCAGATAACATGTCTAATTTTATTTGTTTTCTTTTTTTAATGCAATAAAATAATTGTGTAGAATAATACTTGGCTAGAACAAATATCACAAGGAATTTCTCTATTTTTTATTGGTTCTTTTTAAATATTATATTCAATAGGAAGGATGACACTAAGGACACACAGTAAGGAAATAATGGCACAATTAGGGAGGAAGGCGCTTTCTCCCCTTAATGTGTTTTACGTCAAATTACATTTTGGGAGTAGGCAGTTACATTTTAAACGCTTTGCGGCTGGTTTTAACCCTTTGAGTCATGGGGAAAGCAAAAGAATTGTCGAAGGATCTGCCGGAAAGGGTAGTTGAACTGTATAAAACAGGAAAGGGATCTAAAAAGATATCCAAGAAATTGAGAATGGCAATCAGCAGTGTTCAAACTCTAATCAAGAAGTGGAAAATTAGGGGTTCTGTTGAAATCAAACCACGGTCAGGTAGACCAACTAAAATTTCAGCCACAACTGCCAGGAAAAACCCACAAATAACTTCAGGTGAAATACAGGACTCTCTGAAAACATGTGGTGTGGCTGTTTCAAGATGCACAATAAGGAGGATCTTGAAGAAAGATGGGCTGCATGGTTGAGTCTCCAGAAGAAAGCCCTTACTAAGCAAATGCCACAGAGTATCCTGCCTACAATACGCCAAACAGCACAGAGACAAGACTCAAACCTTCTGGCACAAAGTCATTTGGAGTGATGAGACCAAAATTTTGCTTTTTGGCTACAACCATAAACGCTACATTTGGAGAGGAGTCAACAAGGCCTATGATGAAAGGTACAGAGGTGGATTGCTGCTAATGTTTTGGGGGTGTGTGAGCTACAAAGGCACAGGAAAGTTGGTCAAAATTGATGGCAAGATGAATGCAGTATGTTATCAAAAAAAATACTGGAGGAACATTTACATTCATCAGCCAGGAAGCTGCGCATGAGACATACTTGGACATTCCAACATGATAATGATCTAAAACACAAGGCCAAGTCGACCTGTCATTGGCTACAGCAGAATAAAGTGAAGGTTCTGGAGTGGCCATCTCAGTCTCCTGACCTCCTTACCATTAAGCCACTATGGGGAGATCTCAAACATGCAGTTCATGCAAGACAGCCCAATAATTTACAGGAACTGGAGGCTTTTTGCCAAGAGGAATGGGCCGCTTTGCCATCTGAGAAGATAAAGAGCCTCATCCACAAATACCACAAAAGACTTCAAGCTGTCATTGATGTTAAAGTAGGCAATACACGGTATTAAGAACAGGGGTATGTAAACTTTTGATTAGGGTAATTTGAGTAGTTTCTGTTGCCATTATGATTTAAAAAGAGTAAACACAGTTGATTGATAATAAATGACTTCAGCCAAACACTAACCATGAGTGAAAGAAAAGTTTGTGTTATTCATATTCTCTGAAAAATGGCCAAGAAATCATAAATTCTGCCAGGGCAGGGGTCAAGTCCTGGGGAAAAAAGTGAGGGAACTCCCACCCAAGATCCACTCGCCCACCAAATAAAAAAAATGATACGCTCATATGCACCAACGCTTCAAAAGTGGTATTTTTCATCCAAATTTCGTATTGTGTTTATGAAGCTTAACTGTTAGTACATAAAAAAAAACAATCCTCAATAAATATGGTAATTCTCTGAATAATCAGCATTCATTCAATTGTGCTTCCATGCAAATGTGAACATCGTGTTCTGATCTTTATTGGGGAATGTTATTTTGTATATAGAGTGTTTATGTGGTGAGTTTACACTTTTCATTGAACAGACTTTGGATAACACAGGGTTAAACGGAAAGGTCATAAATGAACTGCACATTATCTGGACAGAATGCTTGGGGAGATAGTGATATGTTCCTGCTTAGGAGATATGTGTTAGCTCGGGGGGCTGCAAACTCTGCAGGGCTCCAACACACACTCGCTGCTATTCCAACCCTTCACATATTTCCACATAAACTTCCCTCCTGGCATTAAACTTTGCCAGGTATTGTGCTCAGCTTACCACCCCAAACTGATGTCCCTCCCTCAGCTCACCTCTCTCCCTGCATGTCCTGTGAGCAGAATAGCTGTGCTCCTCCTCTGGGTTCCCTCATCACATGGCACTGAAGATAGAGGAGGGGGGGATTCAGCGGGACACACAGAGAAAGTATGCAGGAGACTGGGGGGGGGATGAGGAGACAGAAAATCAGGAGGGGCCGGCAGAGAGGAGCGCATCACGAGAGGTCTGACTAAATACAATCTCTTAGCAGCAGGAACCTGATCTACCTGTCAGCTAGCTGTGATTGACAGGTAGATCGAAGCGGAAGCTGTCATGGGGCCCCCTACTGGCAATTCCTGAATGGTCAGGTGCACTTACTATTGCGAGCTGTGTCGGCAGCTGCTGGTGTAGCCCTGCCACACAGCTCACATACTTCAAAGTCTTGCGGGACACGGCTACTAACGGGAACTAAGTTCCTGTTGTGGAAAAAGTACAGGACTCCGTTCCCATGAGTTCCTGCAGGACTTGAGCCCTGTGCCAGGGTATGTAAACTTATGAGCACAACTATATAAAAAGATACATACAGCGCTTACAGTGATGATGGTGCTACAAAACATCCAAACAAAAAAGTCAATATAAAACACACAGTCTCTTGCAATGTGCTAAAATGCTCCAAATGAATGAACAGTGCTAAGGTGCACCATAAATGACTGTGCCATGTGCCACACTCCCCTCTTGTGACCCCACTCACCAGAAAAAAATGGACACTCAGCTTTGCAGTCTGGGGGGTCAAACATGCTGTGATCTTGTGATCTGGTGTTGGTAGAGTAAACTCTAGTGCCGCGTACACACGATCGGAATTCTCGTCGGAAAAAATCACACACAGTCACACCAAATTCCGACCGTCAAGAACGCGGTGACGTACAACACTACAACGAGCCGAGTTCAATGCTTCCGAGCATGCGTTGAATTGTTTCCGAGCATGCCTAGGAATTTTGCACGTCAGAATTGCTACAGACGATCGGAATTTCCGATAGAAACCTTTTCCATTGGAAAAATTGAGAACATGCTCTCAATTTTTTGCTGTCGGAAATTCGGCCAGCAAAATTCCGATGGAGCATACACACTTTTCCGATGAAAAGCTCTCATCGGTCTTTTTCTGGCCGGAATTCCGATTGTGTGTACACAGCATTAGACTCCTCAGAGGGCTCTCACAAGATTTCTGGCAGGTATTTTTTTGCACTTATCAAACAGATATTTGAAAGACACAAGGAAGCAAATAGGGAGAATTTCATTGCTAGGGTTTACATACACTATTTCTTGTTGTCCCCCCGTCGCTAAATGCCAGCCACACATGCATGGAATGAGAAACGATTACAAAAAGTAAACTTATTTTCTTTGGAGAAGAGGCGCTTGAGAGGGGACATGATTGTAATATACAAATCTTTAAATGGGAATTCTAGCATTAGGAAGGAACTATTTAACCTAAGGTCTCTAAAGAAGACATACAGACAGACAATGAAGTTGGACAAGAAGCAGTTCAATCTTAAACTGCGTCAGAGGTTCTTTACTGTTAAGGCGGCCATACATTGATCAAAATTCAGCCAGTTCAGAAGGGGCTGGCTGAATTTCAATCCATGTATGGGCATCCTGGTTGTACACTATCGGTTGACTTGTGTACAACCAGCCCGCCGGATATAGCCAACACTAATCATTGTGTTCTGCCTGCAGGGAAGGCTCCCCGCTGACAGAACACAATAGCGCTGCGGGTGGAATTCCCCTATCAACACTGACTGTGGAAGGAACAAAAATTGCATACTCTATGGCTTGCCTTAGAGAAGTAAGGGTGTGGAACTCCCTTCCACAGTTGGTAGTGTCAACAGAAAGTGTAGATAAACTCAAAAAACACTTAGATGTGTTTCTCGAACACAATTTACAGGGATATGTAAATTGGTAGTGACATAAACACACACATACGCTCAGGCTGAATTGTATGGACTGGTATATGTATTCAACTTACTGTACCAACTATGTAACCCTTATCTCTATGGGGTTTGGGGCACTTCTTAGGACAGCTGAGCAAGTAGAAATTAGCGAGAAAAACGTAATGCCCACTTCTCTTACAATATGTACACATGTCATGATACAGGTAAAACACTGTAGAGGGAGTGTGGTGGGCACAGTCACAGCGTTTTTCAGAGTATCCAAATCTGAACTGAAAATTGGTTACTTTTTTATGTTTGTGATCTTGTTATAACAATACCCTGGCTTTCACTTAGACTAGAATTATTTACTAAGCCGTTCTTCAATATTTGCAACCTGCTTTAAAGAAGGGCACATTTTATTTCTGTTTACTATTATTTTTCTCCTTAAGATGGCTGATGTACCTACACTGAAATAGATCTGACCGAGTGAAGGAACAACTGCTAGCTTCCCAACAACTAGTCTTTGGCAATACCTGGCATGATGTCAGCTGTGAGTACAGTTAATCCTACCTAAACAAATACCTGCTTTTGGAATACAGCTGTTAGAGACAAATATTTACTCTAAACTGATGTACAAACCTGATTTTACCTTGCTCACATCTGGAAATACTACTTTGTATATAAGTAAAAGTTGCAATCCCACATTTTTTTTAATTATAGAAACCCTAGTTTAAGTCCAATTTTATTATTCATTAAATTGTAGTTCCTTCATTTCAACCTAACTCTATTACTTGATATTCATTTTGTTTGTTAAATTCATTGTGTCTGTTAACAAATGAAATAACATGTTATAACAATCAATGTTTAAGAGTTTATTTAGCATGACCCTCTTTTTTGTCTAAAGCAGCATCTTTTGGTGCTGGGATCTCAGGTCTGTACAATTTCAGCATAGGGCAAGTGGAGTCTGCGGCAAACTAGGAGTTACTGTTTGAAGGGAACTTTAAGTGTTAGAGGATCTCTGAAATTAAATGAAGTGTTAGGATTAGAATTGGGGTGAGTTTAAATGTTAAGGTCTTTCTTTTAGGGGGTCAAGTTATTGTTTGGAGAAAAGTTAAAGCTCAAGACTCCTTTAACACTGGGGCACGGGCCGTGTTAGCAGTAAAGCGCCGCTAGTTTTAGTTCTGTTATAGCGGTGCTTTTCGGCCGCTAGCAGGGCTATTTTAACCCCTGCTAGAGGCCGACGAAAGGGTTAAAATTGCTTTGCACGCGGCATTAGATTTGATTAGTGTACGCGGCATTAGATTAGTGTAGGTGTTTGGAGACAGGGGTCTCCAAACCAAGGATATGTGCGTGAGCTGCTCACTCTGTATGGAAATGAAGTCCTGTGCCCAACGCTGTGAGTGCTGGCCGGGAAGGCAGCTTGTCTATGCTCCAGGAAATGGTAGAGAGTGACTAGGTGTCCTGGGAGACCTGCTGTATGATAATGAATGGCAGTCTCAGCCTGGACCCACACAAGGCTGCGCCCCCATGGGCGCTCATTACCACATGGGTCTCCAAACTTTCTAAAAAAATGGGACAGTTTACTGAGTTTTCATTTGTGCAAATAATCAGCGCTAGGCTCCAATGCATTGCATTTCTTCACAATAAATACCATACTTGGAACATAATTCACTGAAATGCTCTCACAGGAAAATTTTACAGTGCTGCCTTGTGACCACATATCTTTATGTCCACAGAATTCCATAAACTATACATCAGTGTATACTCCAAGTGATGAAATATTAATTGCTTATGACCTTAGATTCTTTCTAAAGAATGGGCCAGTTTACTGTCCTTCAGACTTTAGGGGGACTGGACTGTGCCCAGTGGGAGTAAACAATGCCCAATCTTTGTTATTAGAGGGAGAAATAGTTGGTGTCAGCGGAGGGGTAGTGCTCCATTTTTGTTGTCAGTGGAAGGAATTATGCCCCATTGTTGGTGTCAATGGCAGGAATAATGCCTCATTGGCCAGATGAAAGCAAGCAAAGAGCTTCATCCAGCCCCAGGGCTGCAGTTTGGAGACCACTGGTGTAGGAGTCTTAATTTTAGGGGAGTCTAGAGTTGTCATTTGTGCAAATAATCAGCGCTAGGCTCCAATGGCTGAAACCAAATATACTGATTTTCTCTACTGATTTAAACTCAAGTTTTTCTAGTAAAGATGCACAACTTATGCTGTGGTCAGTTATTCATCAGAACGTTGACATATTCAAACCCCAGAGATGACTGGATTTTCACTAGTCTGCTGGTTTATTTCTATTGCAGTATGCACAAACCATGAAGGATCACTGGTGACCTGCTTGATCAGATTCTGTTTGTAAATCATGAATTAATTAGCTCAATGTATTCCTTAGTATGAAATTCTCAGTGTCAGTGTTAAGGAATTAATGACAATGAGTATCCATGAGAGGAGAACGTCAAGATCCTCTCTCTTGCTAGAGTATGCTATATTGATTTAGAGGTCAAAAACAAATTAGCTCAAGATGGCAATAAAAAGTGTGGGTGTGTGGTAATCTTGATAAGGAATGACATTTCAGGAACAAATTATATGGAGATCGATGGCAAGCTTTTACACGGCACAATGCAAAATAAGCCATGTTTATCCTTGTTTATATAGTAAGCCTATTACACCTACAGTACTGTTGGTGGTGTCATCTTACCTATCCCTGAATTGTCTACATCAATACTTTCTGGTCTGGTCCAAAATTCATACAGCCTAGAGTGAAATGATTTACTAGATAATAAAACAATCTCACAGATATTAGGATATTAAAAACAATTTACTTGGCATGCTACGGATGAGATGGCTTATAGACATTGAAAGACTGCCTAACTTTTTAGAAGAAAGCAATTTGTCTCTTGATAGAAACAGAATTGCATTTTTTCGTCACACTGACGTCAATCCGCCGCTGACGTCAGGGGCTGCATGCAAGGTAAATATCTCCTAAACGGTGAACGTTTAGGAGATATTCAATCTACCTACAAGTAAGCCTTATTATAGGCTTACCTGTAGGTAAAAATCACAAAGCGGGCAATACAACCGCTTTAAAATAAGAAACCTTCTGTGTGCAGCAGCCCCAGCCCTCCTAATACTTACCTGAGCCCGTCTCGATCCAGCGATGTTGCACGAGAGACTTGGCTGCCTGGGACTCTCCCTCCTCATTGGCTGAGAAAGCAGCGAAGAGCCAATGGCTCCCACTGCTGTCAAAGTCAGTGAGCCAATAAGGAAAGAGAGGGGGCAGGGCTGAACTGCGGTTCCGTGTCTGAATGGACACACAGAGCATCGGCCCAGCTCGGGGACCCCCATAACAAGCTGCATGCTGTGGGGGCACTTAGCAGGAGGGAGGGGCTAGGAGTGCCAGTGAGGAGAAGAGGAGGATGTGTGCAAAACCAAATTATAACATGTTTGTTATTTTTAAAGAAAAAAAAAACAGACTTTAGTATCACTTTAAAACATAATGATTGGTACGCTATGGACATTCAAATACAGTGGTACCTCGATTCACAAACTTAATTCGTGAAATGAGAGGGTCACGAACCAAATTGGTTGTGAACCAAGGCAAATTTTCCCATAGGTTTCAATGTAAATCAGGTTAATCCGTTCTGAACTTTTTTTTTTTGTTTATATTTACAGTAAAATTATGACATTTTTGTACAAAAAAAGGATTTTAAACATATATTTCATACAGCCTTTTACATTAAGCTGACCTCTTTCATGTGTACATCTAAAAATAAATAAAAAATAAAACCTATAGCTCCTCCTTTATACTTGTTTGAAATAATCCCAAACCCCAATTTAAATGACTAATCTAGGGGCCAAAAAACAGCACTGTGCATCCAGGAAAAGATCATCTGAGGACATGATAAAGTTGTAGAATTCATTAAAACTGTTTTTTTATGATTCCCAATCGAGTGAGCCCACCCTCATGGTAGTCAGGGGGGAATAACCCCTATCTAAGTGGACAGGTTCTCCCGAGACTCATCTTGCCCTGCTCTTCTGAATATGAACGTGTCAGAGCAGGGAAGATGGCTGCGGCTCGTGTTCATGAACCAAAGAACATTTTTGGGAACTCTTCTGTTCACAAACCGAGTTGTTCGTGAATAGAAGCACTCGTGAACCGAGGTATCACTGTATACATATATATATATATATATATATATATATATATTAACAAGCAATAAATGAGCTTTAATATAAGTCTTACTGACTTCTATGGCTGCATGCATTTTGCAACAATTCATCTTCAAATTTCACAGCAGAAGCACTGCCACTGAACTCATTGCCCAAGCCAGTCAGCATGTAACCTTCAAATCATCTAATCTCTAATGCCGCGTACACATGATCGGAATTCTCGTCGGAAAAAGCTCTGATGGTTTTCCCGACGGAATTCTGCTCAAACTGTCTTGCCTACACACTGTCACACCAAATTCCAACCATCAAGAACGCGGTCATGTACAACACTACGACGAGCCGAGAAAAAAATAAGTTCAATGCTTCCGAGCATGTGTCGAATTGTTTCCGAGCATGCATAGGAATTTTGTGCGTCGGAATTGCTACAGACGATCGGAACTTCCGATAGAAACCTTTTCCGTCTGAAAAATTGAGAACATGCTCTCAACTTTTTGCTGGTGGGAATTCGACCAGCAAAATTCCGATGGAGCCTACACACGGTCGCATTTTCCGATGAAAAGCTCTCATCGGTCTTTTGCTGGCTGAATTTCCGATCGTGTGTACGCAGCATAAGAGCCCATTCACACGATGGAGCGTAATTATAAAAAATGCAGAATTATATATCCTCTGAAATTGCATGCACATTTGTTGTGCTAATGGAGGCAAAATTGATTGTTACTAGGCTGTTTTCTCTCCAGAGCAAATGTTATTCATTCAAAAAGAATAAAGTGAATCAGGAAAGTACTGCATTATGGCCCCTACGTATATTGATGATCATAAGAAATGAATACTGGGGTCCATAACATGGTATATTCATTTGATCTGTAGCGATCATGGTGTAAAAAGAGTTAAAGTGGTTTTAAAGCCTTAAAGTTTTTTTTCACCTTATTGCATTCTATGCATTAAGGTGAAAAACATTCTGTGCTGCAGAATACCTCCCAGCCCTCACTTATTCTTACCTGAGCCTGATCTGATCCAGCGATGTGCACAAGAGCAGCGGCTCTCGACACTGTCTCGTTCCTGCCTGGGCAGATTGATAGCAGCAGGGGTTGTAAAAGCAGAAGGTTTTTTTATCTTAATGCATAAGCCTTCTGTGTGCAGCAGCTCCCCTCAGCCCCCCTAATACTTACCTGAGGTCCCTCTCTGTCCAGCGATATCCACAAGTGTCTCAGCCGTCTGATATTCTCCCTCCTGATTGACAGACACAGCAGGGGCACCATTGGCTGTCGCTGCTGTCAATCAAAGTCAACTAACCAATCCGTGTCTGAATGTGACTCGGCGCGGGTGCCCCCATAGCAAGCTGTTTGCTGTGGGGCCATTGAACAGGAGGGAGGAGCCAGGAGCACCGAGGAGGGACCTGAGAAGAGGAGGATCAGGGCTGCTCTGTGCAAATCCACTGCAACAGAGCAGGTAAGTACAACAGGTTTTTTATATATTTATAGGGGGGAAAAAAAGAGACTTTACAACCACTTTAAAGCATAGTTCCAGCCTGTACAAAAACAATTAAAAGTCAGCAGCTACAAATATATGTGGGTGGAACTCTGCTTGAATGTCGCTTTAATGACCCAGGATTCTCATCCAGGCAGGTTGAGGGGCTTTTCAGTTTCCTCATCAGTTGGTAAAAGTTGGTTTGGGACCTGGAACTTGGAGATTTCTTAGAGCTCTGAGTGGAAAGAAATCCCCAATCCTGGGTCTGTGTTTTGCGAACCACCAGCACACTAATTGGACAGGTGTGTGCTGGGCTTTTAGGAATGATCTGACTAGGGTTCTGGGTTCCACCCCAGCAGACAAAAGAGGTTTTTGCCAAGCAGTCAGAAGGGCTCCACCTAGGCGTGGCAGATGGGAGCCAGAGCAGCAAGGGGCTGCTAGGTATGTGCAATGAATTGTGTATGAAGATGGTCTATAAGAAACAGACAAAGGCCCTAAAGAGAATGGTCAGAGAAGCAGTCCTTAAGGTGTAAGCTAGGAGGCTGAATGTCATTTGTTTTGTTGATGGAAGAGCAATGCTAAATACCCCTGCAAGGGAAATTCATGCTATGGTGCTTTTCTGAGCTTTCTTTTAATAAAATTGGGCAAAAAAAGCCCTTACAAAGAAGAAAGCGAGTCACTGAGTCCTTAAAGCTCTATCCCTTGAAGCAAGTTCTCACGGGCCCTCTTGTATCTTGTAGTGCTGTATGGGTCGGCAGAAAGAACCACTGAGCAGGAAACCAGGAGATCAACACTTCTTGAAGCGTCAGTTTATAGACAGAATTTTAGGGAGGTATTTAACATCAAGTGTTCTGCAGTACAAGCAGAAGAGGTAAGTATTCTCTTTCTTTTTTACAGGGAGCTTTTTTTATTGGGAACTTTTGTTTGGCAACAACGTCACTTAAATATCCCCCCAAAAAATCTGACAGAACTTCTAATCCTTCCCACCTGTACACAATATTACAAAAAATACATTCAAGTGGTATCTCACTTGAATGTCTGGGATAGAAGATGTTGCATGGCTGCATCAGTACTTCATGTAGTTCTTGTATGACATCTTGTAATGTACGCTAAATATAGGTATTTAAGTGCAAGAGCTGAGACAAGCATTGGACAATACAAACCTGTCCAAGTATGATCAATATCTGCTGACCAACACCCTTAAACAGTACTCAACACATCACATAGTACTTTGCTATGTCAGCCCCCTATAATACTCCATTACTGATTAACAGCACAGGAATTAGGAAGGGCAAAGACAAATCCAAGTGGATTATGGGAAATCATCTTTGGTTCAGTCTACTCTGCTTTGGATGAGAAGTGGCCACACACTGGAACAAAAGTATGTGCATGTCCATGTACCTATCTTTTATAAGAATAAGGGACTCTAGTAAGTGTTCTTTTAATTAAAGAAAGACTTTTGTGTTGTAGACTTTCTTTTATTACAGTGGGTTATTGTTACATGTCAGCTTTAGATACATTGATTTTTAGTTTTTTGTGTACTTTAAAGAATGCAGCTAATCTTTGAACATTCAAAAACATATATTTCCAGAGCTCCCTTATATCAGCATTGGGTGAAGTTCATTTTTATCCTACTGTATTGTATTACATGTGCTAAGTTGCTGTCTAGGTGCGTCAATGGTTTTGCCCTTCGACTCCACAATCATTAGGCAGCTCTTAAGTTAGTAACATTTTTATCACTGATACAAGTAATGACAAGACTGGAATTCTTCCAGGAAGCAGTGTTTCATGTTTGCTTTGAAAAAAAAATACTGCCTTCCAAATTAGCCCCACATCTTTCATAAAACTGTCCAGGATTCAAGCCATGTAACTTTTCTAAGAAAATGACTCTCGCAATGTTCTGCGTAATGTCTTGGATAATTATTAGGAGGGTGATATACGAAGATGCATAATTGTGTCATGTATGAACCACGCTGCTTTTGCCTAAAGTAACAGAAAAACAGCTAAGTATTGTATGTATACATACTGGAAAAATTAAGAAGGAGGGACCCATGTGTATGTTATACCACAGATATTAAAAGAAAGAACAGAAGGTGTAAAGAAGGGATGCCTGTGTAATTTCAAGGGAGCAGGTGGCACATAAAAACTGCCAAGAAAAAACATGTAGTAAACATGTACAACTTTTATTTATTTTACATATTTACCGTACATATTTTTACCATTTTTACTTTTGAGCTTTCAGAACCACAAATTTCCACACTATCTTAGATACAGGCACTAAGTACACTCTCCTAATGAAATATTAATTCTTTATCCCTGCTGTTGCTTACAAGGAGGCTAGGGGAGGGGTAAACACTCACTATTTATCCATTTTGTAGATAGAAACTGGAAGAGAATCTTTTGCAGTGAACGTGAAGTGAAAAAAAAAGCGTTGTGATGTCACTACACAGCAAGCGCCTACAGGTTGGCACGCGCCAGGTCCATTATCTATTTTAGCACCCTAGGTTCCCCTTATCACTAAGAAACCTGATAGCCTTGACCCACCTCCTTAACCTATAGACCAGTGAGAACCCCTGTAGAAGTTGTGATGGGCACCTAAATCCAGGTATTGGAGTTGATCTATGCATATCAGAGTGCCTAGGGTTTTGGGGTACTAGAAGCACTGAATTGGATAGGAGACCTGACCTGCAGACACCAAAAAGATGATTGCTGCAAAGGATTTTTTTTTTTTCAAGAAGGCCCTAAACAGACTGCTTTGATCCAGCTACTTGACCTTAACATTATTTATGTATACTTAGCTTTATTCAGATGTATTCGGATTACATAGCTGTTTGGCCAAATATGAAGATGGAAGGTCCTGACAGATATGCAGTGGTGATTGGATATATTCTGACCTAACAGCAGGTAGTCTTCTTTTAATTTTAACTAGTTTTGATAAACCTTTAATTGAAAAAATGATTGTAAGTGAATAAATGAACCAGGGAATTTTTCGCACACAATTATAAACAAAGTGAAAATAGCTGATTGAAAAATTATATAGAAAGAAAAATGGATGGTCTTGCCCCTACAGTCTTTCTGGAGGAACTTCACCTTATTTTACAACATTTCACAAATCCTACTCTCCTGGGATTCTATTTACTACACCATTACACATTCCTTCAACATCCATATAATAAAAAAAAATAAAAAAAAACATCCTACCCCACCTATTAATTGTCCCCAGAAGCTGCATTCAGTATGGATCGCTAAGAAAATAGAAATCCAAATAATAGAAGACCTTATTGCCTTATTGCCTCTGTATTGTTCAAATACAAAGGAGATAGGTCCTGGCTACGATAAGAGTTCAGGAGATGAAGGAATCCTACCCACCCTCCCCTCCCCTATATACTCATCTGAGATTTATTTTCCTACCAAATTCCATAAAATCTGAAAACCCAATTGCACATTGATAACCATTTCCCTCAAAAACTCTTTCTGGTACGCCTAACCCTACGGTTGATGTACATACCCCTTTCATGTACCAGTTGGTTTGATATATGCAATAACATGCTCTGTTCAAAGTAACAGAGGTTTATATACAATGTAATGTACTCAATGTGTGAGTCTTTGAATAAATAAAGAATGCATTAAAAGAAAAAAGAATTTTACTCATTCACAGCACAACATTCATGTCCTGTGTATGTACACCTCCAGTCCTCAGGCTGTGCTGTGGCTGTCTGCTCCGTTCCCTGGTTGCTGTGTCCCATGGCCCTCTGTCCGGTCTACCTGGTTATCTGGGGGACTGGGGAAGGAGAGGAGAGAGAGAGGAGGAGGGGGTCTCCAGCCTCAACCCCGGACGAGATAATTTATCCCGAGCCATCTTTCTTCCACCCTAGGAGCTGCTGGGTTATACCTATGGGCTACTCTATAGGTAAAGTATCAATCGCCAGATCTTGCTTCTCTTTTTTTCACCTAGAGAGCATAATATACCATGTGCCATTTCATTTACCCATTTATCTATTTTGTAGCTAAATTCATGCATCCTACTCCTGATGTTTGGCTTTAAACACCTTGAAACGCGTTGAGTCTACACTCAAGGGTGCCAAGTCAAGCTTGTCTACAACCATGAATTTGTTTTTATTTTTATATCATGTATTGCTTGTATTTATTATGATAATCATGCTTAATTGATTCATATGCCCATCATATTCAGTGTTGCTGTTTGTACCAATCTTGTCCATTTACGATCAATATTAAATATGTTATTATTATTATATTAATTATGTTTTTCTTCGTATACCTCATGCATTATATATTTTTATATCATATTTATCTATTAATTGATTAAAATTATTCAACACATTATATTTTCATGGACTACCCACTGGGGATTGGGACATTTAATCGCTTTATAATTAAGGATTTCATTCATCTATTTCCATTAACAAAGACATGCCTCACTTAAAGTCCCGAATCCATTTCCTTTCTGTTTTCGTAAAAGAAAAAAGAACTGCAACTGAACAAGAAAGAAAAAGCTGCAAAAATATTTTGGAAAGCCATCAGATTTTTGCCACTTTCTATCCAAATTTGTTCCATCTATTTAAATCAGTTGAAAAAAAAAAAAAGCAGAAGCTGTTGATGTCTTCCTTCAACTTTACCACTCCAGGAACGACTTGGTCAGGGAGATTTGCTGGTAACCATAGCATAAAAATTGTTACCTTAGTTGAAATCAGACAAATCATCATATGTTTACATATACCTTCAAGATTAGCTTGATGCGAACAATGACTAGTAATAACATACGCAAATGTTTTTGAAATTTTCCAAACATGCACAAAATGGCAGTCTCTTCCTGCTTCCACTTCTTGGGCAGAGAATTAATTGGCAGGCTGGCTTCTACCTGGCCAATCATTATTTTCTTCCAAAGAGAGGCCAGTACCAGGTACAACTGTAGAGGGCTCCTTTCCCCTCTTCATTTAGGTATTAGTGTCTACTTCCTTTCAGCATCCAGATTCTATATGCATGGCTGGCCACCATCTAATAAATAGACTGCTTTATAGTAAATAAAAACCTGCACATCATTTTACCATTGCAGTTGCTAATGAAGCAAACACATCCTTTAATAGCCTTTCACTATGACTAACTATACACACTTAGATTTCTCTCATTCAGTCCCACGAGCTGAACAAAAGAAACCAATAATTTCCCCATCTAGGCTAAACAGCCTGGATAGATGGATCTACACTGCTGTCCATTGTAGATCAGAACACGGTAAGTCTTCTTAACACGGAAGGTATGTATATGTTTTCATTTACAAGACAACTTTAAAAAAATGTACTTAAAAGCGGAGTTCCACCCTAAAGTGGAACTTCCGCTCATCGGATTCCTCCCCCCCCCCCCCTCCGGTGCCACAATTGGCAGCTTTCAGGGAGGAGGTGAGTGCAGATACCTGTATAATCCAGGTATCTGCACCCACTTCCGGGAATAGTTAGCCGCAGATGCTCGCCCACCCCCATTGTGTTCTGGGAAACACACAGTTCCCAGAACACAACGGGGACCAGTGAAGACGCGCAGCGCGACTCGCACATGCGCAGTAGGGAACCGGGCACTGAAGCCGCAACGCTTCACTTCCTGATTCCCTGACGAGGATGGCGGCGGGGGCAGTCGAGAGACGAGCGATTGCTGGTCATCTGCTGTCGTCATCGCGGGCACCCTGGACAGGTAAGTGTCCATTTATTAAAAGTCAGCAGCTGCAGTATTTGTAGCTGCTGACTTTTAATAATTATTTTTTAGGTGGACATCCTCTTTAACAGTGCTTTAGAGGAAAGGGGGTTAACTTGCTATCCCAATAACGTCAGATCAAAGTAAAAAAAAAAAAAAAATTATGGTAAGGCATGCAGCTCACTGATAGAGAGAGAATTGGCAATTCAAAAACACCTTCTATGCTATAACAGCTTAACTTAGTAGTAACTAGCTAGTGACAGCGGCAGCTGTTCCAAAAGATATAGTAACATTTTTGAGCCTCTGGCTACATTTACAAATGTTGAGTGTTGTTTCCTGAAGCTGTAAATTATATCTAATAGAAGGTCTTATTTCAACTGAAGACTAGATATGAATGTACTCCATGGTTCTTCAAAAAAAAGTAATAAAGTCAAAGAACAGAGTTCTAAGAAATTCTTCTCTTGGGCTATCTTCACACCTCTGCCTTTTAGGTGTGGTAGGTTCTTGACATGTTTTACGGGTGTTTTACAGACATTACAGTTTATCCTTATGGAAGGGATGTGTGGATGGAAACTGAACCACAAATGTAGAAAAAGTGCACAAATACTCCAAGGCTAAGGTGTAAATGCCCCTTCACCACATAAATTGTAAACAATTCACCAAACCAGACACAATAATGTCAGCCCTGTGACACGTCGATTTCCAGTTCAAATCCACCAAACTGTCTGAAATAGATAGGAAGATATTACAGAATAAACCCAAATAACACACATGATGCAATATAATTTATAAATACTGTATCATATGGCAATAATTAAACGTTCCCTCTTTGAAGTGCTTATACAGTTTATTGTAAACGTTCTCTATACAAACAGCATACTCTGATGACAGATGTCGAACACCTGTCAAACATCCAAACCTGGCCCCACTTCCGCTATAGTAAACTACAATCCCCATCCACTCCATATAAACCCCACTAATTTCTAAACAAACATCTTGAAAGTGGGCAAAGGAAAAAGTGGGTGTAACTTAAAAGCCTGACTTTATATGATTTACTTTGATGGAATTTTTTTTAACAATATTCAACTCAGGAGTCATTTTTAAAATAGCAGCATATCCATCCTTTTAATTAGCTATCATACCTACTTTATGTTATACTTGTTTTATGAAGTACTGGGTTCATCAATGTGTCAGAACTTAATTGATACGGTGGCAATGCTCCTTCATAAATGTAGTTAGTCAGATGCCCCTGAACCTCACTGCTTGGCTTAGGATAATAGTAGTGCAAAGAGGAAGCCAGGGTCAGGGTGTTAGTCATGACTCTTTTGTAATATGGATAAATGTACAACGTACAAGAGCAAACCTTTGAAGCTTTCCTTTTCCTCATTCACATGCACAAAATTCAAAGCAGAGGCACATTTAAAAGCACCTAACCCTATATGCTATTGACACAACATGGTGCCTGTTTATACTTTTAAACATCCTCTAGTACAGGGGTCTCCAAACTTTCCAACCTGGGGCTAGTTTACTGTCCTTCAGACTTTAGGGGGGCCAAGATGTTGCCATTGGGAGAAGAAAAGGTCCCGATGTCAGTGGGAGGAATTATGCCCCATCGTTGGTGTCAGTGGGAAGAATTGTGCCCCATTATTGGTGTCATTGGGAGGAATTGTGCCCCATCATTGGTGTCATTGGGCCCATTTGTTGGTGTCATTGGGAGGAATTGTATCCCCACCATTGGGAGGAATTGTGCCCCATCTTTGGTGTTATAGGGGAGGACTTTTGTCCCTTCACAGGTCTCCGTGGGGGGAAATTATGCCCCATTGTTGGTATCAGTGGATGAAATATTGCCCCAAGGGCCGGATAAAAGCAAGCCCCCAGGCCGCAGTTTGGAGACCATTGGTCTAGTGGAACCTAATTAACATATATGAAATATAATTTGTTTTACACAAAAATTTGAAATTGATAAGGTTAGCCAGGCTTTTGTTTCAATCCCTCTTAAGCTCATGTGGCAGAGCGAGGCCCTGCCACTGTGAAAATTTAGGAGAAAGTGACACAGGGTTTGCACAAATGCAGACAGCAGCACTCCAGAATGTCAGTTCTGAGCAGAGAAAGGTTTCTGATCTTTCATCTTTTTTTGGAATTCCAAAATCAGGGGCTGGAGCTAGGAGACTCCAAAGTGCTTTGGGAGGTCAGAACTCTGTGCAGGCCAGTCAAGTTCCTCCACCCCAAACTCACTCATCCATGTCTTTACGGACACAGATTGTGGTCTGTGTCTGTTAACGCCACTGCCCAGCATCGTTTTGGAGAGCCTGATAGACTGTAAAGTTCACAGTGCATGGGCTCCAACTCATCACACTGGGCAAATGTCAGTCCAAAAAAGCACAGCTGTAGTGGTCTGTGGCAGCATAAATTGCTGCGCATGCACAGAGAGCTCTACTGGCACTATTTTTTAACCAATGCTTGTGCAGTGGGATGAGTTGAAGCCTGTGCACTGCAAATTTTATGAAGATCATGGTGTCAGCTTCCAGGAACAAATCTGGGACACCCATTTTATGGGGACAAGCCCCTCAAAATGGGGACAGATAGTATGAGAGGCATGAGAACAGTTGGGTGCTACTCAAGATTGTACATGGTAAAAGTAAAACTCCCATTCTGCGAACAAATTAAAAAATAAAGCTATCTAGGTGCACTCTACACATTGCTCACACTCCATGCCAACTACTGGTACAAGTAGTGATCTAAAATCATTGAGCCCTCTATGTACATTAAAGTGCCAAGAGGGAAGCACTGCAACTGAATTGCCCCATGTGCAAGGGGCCTAAAGGCTGAAGTACATGAGTTTTAAACCCAAAGACAAGTCAAACAGAAAAATGGCTTGCAGTTGAGTTCAGTTTGAAAATAATTTCGAGATACACTCGATGAGCATTCACAATGGTTTGTATGCAGAAATAAAAGCCAAGCAATGCATTGCAAAAGCAACAGTGAACACTGCTTCCTACAATCTAATTTAAAATGCAAACACTGCATTCCGTGTCCATCAAAAAGGCTTCAAACTGATATCAGAAGTAAAATGTAAATACCAATGTACATTAGCTTTTTGAAAAGCATAGCTGGCTACAGACCAACATTTTAATAACCTTTAATGCACTTTTTAATAACATTAAAGTAGTAAACTGACTTGTACAACATGTAGCATTTATACAATAACACACAAAAGTAAGTAGACCCCTTACCTTTTTGTAAATATTTTAGTATATCTTTTCATGTGACAATGTAAAGTAGTGAGTGTACAGCTTGTATAACAGTGTAAATTTGTTGTCTCCTCAAAATAACTCAATACACAGCCATTGATGTCTAAACCACTGGCAACAAACGTGAGTGCACCCCTAATTGAAAATGTCCAAATTGGGCCCAAAGTGTCAATATTTTGTGAGGTCACAGGTCCACTGGAGTGCTCTTCTACTCCTCCATGACATCACGGAGCTAGTGGATGTTAGAGACCTTATGCTCCTCCACCTTCAGTTTGAGGATGCCCTACAGATGCTCAATAGGGTTTAGGTCTGGAGACATGCTTGGCCAGTCCATCACCTTTACCCTTCTTTAGCAAGGCAGTGGTCATCTTGGAGGTGTGTTTGGGGTCGTTATCATGTTAGAATACTGCCCTGCAGCCCAGTCTCCAAAGGGAGGGGATCATGCTCTGCTTCAGTATGTCACAGTACATGTTGGCATTCATGGTTCCCTTAATGAACTGTAGCTCCCCAGTGCCGGCAGCACTCATGCAGCCCCAGACCATGACACTCCCACCACCATGCTTGACTGTAGGCAAGACACACTTGTCTTTGTACTCCTCACCTGGTTGTCGCCACACATGCTTGACACCATCTGAACCAAATACGTTTATCTTGGTCTCATCAGACCAAAGGAAATGGTTCCAGTAATCCCTGTCCTTAGTCTGCTTGTCTTCAGCAAACTGTTTGCAGGCTTTCTTGTGCATCATCTTTAGAAGAGGCTTCCTTCTGGGACAACAGCCGCACAGACCAATTTGATGCAGTGTGCGGCATGTGGTCTGAGCACTGACAGGCTGTCCCCCCACCCCTTCAACCTCTGCAGCAATGCTGGCTGCATTCATACGTCTATTTCCCAAAGACAACCTCTGGATATGACGCTGACTACATGTACTCAATTTCTTTGGTCGACCAAGGTGAGGCCTGTTATAAGTGGAACCTGTCCTGTTAAACAGCTGCATCCTCTTGGCCACTGTGCTGCAGCTCAGTTTCAGGGTCTTGGCAATCTTCTTATAGCCTAGGCCATCTTTATGTAGAGCAACAATTCTTTGGCATGAGGTGCCATGTTGAACTTCCAGTTACCAGTAAGAGAGTGAGAGCGATAATACCAAATTTAACACACCTGCTCCCCATTCAAATAAAAGATTTACAAAAATGTGAGGGGGTGTACTCACTTTTGTGAGATACTGTATATACGTTAAACCAATTTTTAGCAGAACAGGGGCATTCCTCTAAATGTTCTGTCCAGTTTTGTGAAGATGCCAAAATGCTTTACTTATCACCTTCATATATCAAAAGCCTCCCCAGGGAATACCTGAAGGGAGTGAGCAATTACACAGCAACCATTATCTGCATAACCAATAAATGGTCTGGCTTATTTTTGTGGATTTCAGGCTGTGGCCAGTAAGAGTAAAAAAAAAAAAGCCTGGCATCAAAGGTTGGTGGGTATAATAAATGCCCCTACATCATTACTCAGTAATGCCGCGTACACACGAGCGGATTTTCCGTCAGAAAAATCTTGGATGTTTTTTCCGACGGAATTCCATTCAAACCTGTCTTGCATACACACGGTCACACAAAAGTTTGCTGAACTTTCGACCGTCAAGAACGCGGCGACGTACAACACTACGACAAGCCAAGAAAATGAAGTTCAATGCTTTTGAGCATGCGTTGAATTGTTTTCGAGCATGCATAGGAATTTTGTGCGTCGGAATTGCTACAGACAATCAGAATTTCCGATCGAAACTTTTTCCGACCAAAAAATAGAGAACATGCTCTCAATCTTTTGCTGGCTGGAATTCAGCCAGCAAGTGTCAGAGTAGTCTATCAAGTCTTCCCCCTTTTTTTGGGGGGGGGGGGGTTATCTGTTAACTCTCCCTAGCTTTCTCCAAGTCTAAAGTATTTGTAAAACCCTCACCTTGTAAAACAACCCATTCAGTTTAAAATATAAATGATAGGCAAAGCAATTGTGTATATACTGTATATATATATAGATATTGTAGCAGGGTGGTACCTAGCCAGGATCCAGGTCTAATAAACAGCCAGTTCACTAATAAGTCAGCTGTGTTCTAGGCTTTAAGTAATGACCATGACCAGCTCCCAGTTGGAGATGACTCCACCCTGCAGACAGGAGATCTGGGCATGGGAGTCAGTAGGGCTTCACCTAGGAGAGAGAGGTGGGAGCCAGTGTGGCACGAGGCTACTTGCTGTATGCACGGAGGTGCTGTGGGTGACAGACCAAGGCCCTAAAGTGTAAGGCCTGAGCAGGAGAACTGCATTTATAAGCCAGGAGGGCTAAATATCATTTATTTCGGTAGCAGGACTGAAATGCCGAATATCCCTGCGAGGGAATCTTCTGTGTTTGTTTTGAACTTTATTTTAAATAAAAGTGGGCAAAACCAGCCCTGAAATGGAAAAAAGCGAGTGGTGGTGTCCTTAAAGCTCTACACTTGCAGTGAACTCCTGACAATATATATATATATATATATATATATCTATATAACATTATAAATACCCTTTTCTATAAGTCACATAATCTCTGTTCTCAGCTACATAAGGAGCTCAGAGAACTGAAGGAGCAGCACACTGGTCTTCCCAGTGAACAGCTATACGGGGGGGGGGGTGTCAGGACAAGTCTGACCATTGGAGGACAACTAACCATGCTGTACCCTCATGCCTAGTGTGGTCAGTTTTTAATAGGAAAGCAGAGGGATTAGCATGAACACCAGGAATTTCATACAAAGAGATCAGGGTACTTTTTCATACAAGTACATGGTACAAAAGGCACATATCTGGAATATGAAATATTGGGTTTACATACTCTTTGGGATCTTTGGCCATCTTGATTCATGTCGGGACTGTTGTCCTTTTCTAAAGTTGTCCTTTAATTTGCATTAATTGGCATATATGTGTACTGAATTCAAAGTGACTAAACCCAAGAACAAAAATGTAATATATTGCATGTTACCAGTTCTTCAACGTGAAGACTGAATTAGATTTCTTTTTTTTTTCAGTACGTTTAAATACATTTTCTGCAAGTCTACTGTTTTGAATTCTCAAACAATGTTATCAGCTTCCCAAGCTATCTTTTGTGAACTGCAGAACACCTCCTACCTAAGTAATGGAGATGAAGCATAGGGGAGGCGTTATGTAGTTCAAACCAGAAGCGATCCTCCTAGGGTGACAATGCTGCTCCTCCATGGATACACTACATTGAACGAGCCTTGCCACCCTAGGAAGTGTATCACTGGCAGGATTAACAAGTGAAAATAAAGAAAAAAAAAAAGAAACATTAGTGCTGAGTGGGATACCTGAAATTGTACAGGTTAAAGAGAAGAAAACACCGTCAATACACTGTAAAATAGACATAAAAAGTGTCACTCCCTGCATCATTAGTGTTGTGCAATAAAGTCATAGATGCTTCACAAGGCCTTTGAAGATCCTCCAGCCTCTTTAGTGTGATGTGAAATTAGATATGTCAGCTGTTTAAGCTGTCTGTGAAAGACCAAACTGCAGTAGTTCTTCTGAATCCATTCAATCACATCCAACCTAGAGCCTTGCCTTGAAATTGAGTGATTTCACCTTATTTCTGTCTGATATCCCTTAATATACAACGAGTTACATAGTTACACAGTAGGTGAGATTGAAAAAAGTCCAACCTATGTGTGTGATTATATGTCAGTATTACCTTGTATATCGCTGTATGTTGGTGGCAGCATCATGTTGTGGGTATGCTTTTCTTCAGCAGGGACAGGGAAGCTGGGCAGAGTTGATTGGAAGATGGATGGAGCCAAATATAGGGCAATCTTAGAAGACAACCTGTTATGCCGCGTACACATGATCGGAATTCTCGTCGGAAAAAGCTCTGACGGTTTTCCTGACGGAATTCCGCTCAAACTGTCTTGCCTACACACGGTCACACCAAATTCCGACCGTCAAGAACGTGGTGATGTACAACACGACAACGAGCTGAGTTCAATGCTTCCGAGCATGCGTTGAATTGTTTCCAAACATGCGTAGGAATTTTGCGCGTCAGAATTGCTACAGACGATCGGAATTTCCAATAGAAACCTTTTCCGTCTGAAAAATTGAGAACATTCTCTCAATTCTTTGCTGTCGGAAATTCGGCCAGCAAAATTCCGATGGAGCCTACACACAGTCGCATTTTCCGATGAAAAGCTCTCATCTGTCTTTTTCTGGCTGTGTACGCGGCATTAGAGTGCAAAAGACTTGAGACTGGGGCGGTGGTTCACCTTCCAGCAGGACAACGACCCTAAACATACAGCCAGAGCTACGATGAAATGGTTTAGATCAAAGCATATTCATGTGTTAGAATGCCCTAGTCAAAGTCCAGACCTAAATCCAATTGAGAATCTGTGGCAAGACTTGAAAATTACTGTTCACAGACGCTCTCCATCCAATCTGACAGAGCTTGAGCTATTTTTGCAAAGAGGAATGGGCAAACATTTCACTCTAGATGTGCAAAGCTGGTAGAGACATACCCAAAAAGACTTGAGGCTGTAATTGCAGAGAAAAATGGTCCTACAAAGTATTGACGCAGGGGTGCTGAATACAAATGCATGCCATACTTTATTTGTAAAAAATGTTGAAAACCATTTATCATTTTCCTTCCACTTCACAATTATGTGCAACTTTGTGTTGGTCTATCACATAAAATCCCAATAAAATACATTTATGTTTTTGGTTGTAACATGACAAAATGTGGAAAATTTCAAGGGATGTGAATACTTTTTCAAGGCACTGTATGCACATTGTATTGTACATTGGGGGTCATTTTTCAATAGTAGGCCTTCACGTGTGGCACATAGATGGAGTGGGTCTGTATCTGAATATTAATTCACGCTGTTACATAGGAGGACTTTTGTACAGATTCTGTATTGGAGACACATTTTTGTGTATTTCTATAATTTTATTGTTTATTCTTCACATATATATTGTTTATGTGCACATTGTTACAATTTATTTAAGAATATCACAACACTTGTGTTTACATTCAAAGTTTTCTATATGAACTGTTGATGGGGGTGAGATTGTACTGTATTCTGTGATTTACTGTATATAGACAAAAGTTGACGGTCCTGGAAGGCTCCACTAATAAGGAAGAATTATCTGATGAAATGTCTAATGCTATATTTCAGCCCAAGAATGAGCTTAATGGGCTTCAGAAGAAATGCGAACTTACAGAGACTGACTCAGGTCGACTGGCACTGTTTGCAGGATTAGATACTGAGGCTTCCTCCTATGAGCCAGAACTTCTGGATTTTGAGGTCTTACAAGAAGTTTTTTTTTAGCGCTCAAATGAGGCACCCTACTGTGGTCCCTGCCAGGGAGCAGATCACAATCTTAAACAGTCATTCACAACAACCTGGGAGGGAAAATATGTGGTTCCCCACTTTCATTGTGAATCATAATCTGTTGTACATAGTCACCAAGTAGCGTAGGAGTGGTATAACAAATGGTGATTCCCTGGTCTTTGTAGGTGCAAAGAGTTACATTTCATTAATTCTCAAGTATATGGGACTCACATCTGGGCAGCTAAAATTCAGCATTAAGTCTTATGCCCCGTACACACGGTCAGATAATCCGATGGAAAAAGTCCGATCGGATTATGTTGTCGGAAAAATACGATCATGTGTGGGCTCTAGCGGACTTGAGAGCAGGATCTAAAATTTTCCGACAACAAAATCCAATCTGACTTTTCCCGATCGTGTGTATAGAATTCTGACGCACAAAGTGCCACACATGCTCAGAAGAAATTTGGAGACGAAAGCTATTGGCTACTGCCCTGTAGGTAGTCCCATCGTACGTTTTGTACGTCACCTCGTTCGGAATAATCGGATTTATCGATAACTTTGTCTGACCATGTGTGTGCAACACCAGTTTCGGTCCAAATCCGTCTGAAATTATCCGACGGATTTGGTGATTGGAATGTTTACCAGTTCGGGTTATACCTGACAAATACTTACCCCAACACCCCATTTTCAGAGCCTGCTGGTACTGCATTTATTTATCTAGATACTGTTTTGAATGCATTGGCATGGACTTAGTGAGCCCCTTAGTTAAGTCAGGCAGGGGACACCAATACATTTTAATAGTTTTGACTATGCCACCTGATATCGAAAGGTGATCCCTTTAGGAAATAGCTTCCCTATGCTCATGAGTGTTATAGCACTACAGTATACATGTGAGGAGAAAAGAGATAATATACTGCTGAGTAATATAATATACAAACTATTGGGTAATAAAATATGATGCTTTGTGCTGTTTATTTCACTGTGGTACTGCTACCAAATGCAACAGGGGGTATAATATAGGAATAACAAGTTGGTCATGTGAAAACAGTTCCTGTAGCATTTAGAGGATGCATGGTCTGTTTTGATTTTACAACGCCCCATAAAATCACCCACATTTTAGCCACACACCTAATTCACCATTTACTGCCTCTTGTGATACCCCAGTATTTTGGAGTCATAGTAACAGAGTAAGGAATATGCAGGATATAGAAACTTTATAGGAAGACCGCGATAAAATAAAGGGGTGGGCAAATGAGGTTTAATGTTCAAAAATGTAAAGTAATGCACTTGGGGTTAAAAATAAAAACCCAATTTACTCACTAGAGGGAGAACCACTGGGGGAATTCAGGATGGAAATAGACCTGGGGGTCCTAGTTGAATTCAGACTGAGCAATAGCATGCAATGTCAAGCTGCAGAAAGCAGACTATTAGCATGCATTGAAAAGGTAATTTATACCAGAGATAAAACAATAGTCCTGCCAATTTATTAAACTCTGGTTTGGCCACATCTGGAGTATTCCGCCCAGTTCTGGTCACCAATCCTCAGGAAGGATGTGCTGAATCTGGAGAGAGTCCAGAGAAGGGCAACTAAATTAATAAGGGGACTGGTGGACCTCAATTACGATGAACGACTACAAGCACTAAACTTATTCTCCCTGGAGAAGAGACGCATGAGAGGAGATATTATAGCGATATACAAATACCTAAATGATGATCTCAGTGTAGGAAGAAAACTATTCAATCTCAGGGAGTCTAGAAAGACACAGGGTCACTCAATTAGATAGGAGGAGAAGTGGTTTAACCTTAAGCTGTGTAGGGAGTTTTTTTACTGTCTGTCAGGGTGGTAAGAATGTGGAACTCTCTTCCACAATTGGTGTCGGCAGGAAGTACTGATAGTTTTAAAAGACTCTTGGATTAGCATTTTAGTGAATACAATATACAGGTATATGGGAGATGATTATTGACATGAACACACATACACCAATTACACAGTTTGTACTAGTGTCTTTATTCAACCTTACCAAATATGAAACTATGAATACCATTTTCCTTTCGGTCTTGGTTACAGTCTTAATGACTGCTGCCTATTGTTTTCAGGCATAATGCACCTTATACCTCCTCATGTAAGAGTTATCTTAAAATAAACGTTTGCAACTTGTCAAAAAAAATATATTTTTAGCTCATAGGCAGTTGGGGTGGTTTCTTTTCACACTTTCCTTGATGTATTTGCTATACTTCACACTGTTGAAAATTGCAATTAAACACGGTAGTAGAAAAATCACTACCTATATGAACCCAACACAGAAAACGGTAATGAGATAAAAAGGTTGAAAACACTTCATTGAAAAATATGTTACCTATAAAACTCTGCTAAGAATGTCAGCTCCTTAATATGTATTAGGAGCAACAAAGTCATATACACACACTGCATCATGCAGTATTAATACAGCCATTGAGAGGAAATTTAGCACTGCCTAAAAATATGCAGTAATTCTCTTTCAAGTAGACATTTACTCCAGAGTTCAAATGAGCCTATATAAATCTTCTCGATACACACTGTACATACACTTCTATGGCAGCACAAGGATCACACGGTTTCAGATCATTAGGGACAATATCGTGCAGGGATGGCTTATTACCCTCTCTTGTGAGTCTGTCTAGAAATTGATATCCTGAATTTGTAATTCCAAGCTGTTTGTCACTACCTTAATATAAAAAGTATTACAAAATAAGTTCATGCTATGCAAAATATGTATGCTTTTAAGGTACTGAGCATTGTATGAAATTCCAAGCAAAGCTCTTTATTCACTATACTAGATTTCATGTGCAGAAGGGGTTGAATCAAAAAACTGCACTGTATTCTTTTAGTTGGCATTGTAAAACCCTGGTAGGGGGAAACTGTAAACTGTTTGTAACCTTTATATACAGTATAGTAATGTAGATGGAAAGGTTCTTTCTTTTAGAACTTGTGTGACAAATAGGCATACTGCTTTTACCAAAACCCCGGGCAAGACCTTGCACTAAATGTAAGGCAGGGGTATCAAACTCCATTCCATCGCGGGCTGCAGTAGCATTATGGTTGCCCTCAAATGGCCAGTTGTATCTGTAAGACCATATAAATGTACCCAGGGCTATTTTTTTCAGAGAATAGGTGCAGGACTAAAACACACAACGCCCCGGCTGAACTGCAGCAAACAGTGGGTGTGGCAAAATTGTGAGTATCTTAAAGGGGCAATAAATACCAGGAGTGCTTTATGAGTTCTGAGATGCACTATAATCAGAGTGCAGCGTTCAGGGATGCACTATATGCAGAGTTCAGGGGTGCCCTATGTACAGAGTGCAGTTTCAGGGGTGCCTAATACACAGAGAGCAGAGTTTAGGGGTGCATTATGCACAGAGTGCAGTTTCAGGGGGGCCCTATGCACAGAGTGCAGGGTTAAGGAGTGCACTACATACCTAGTGCAGGGTTTAGGGGTGTGCTATGCACAGCTCGCAGGGTTCAGCTCTCTTTCACAGGCTGTCCACATCTCACTTCATAGTTAGTCAGGTTGAAAAAAAGACACAAAAAAGTCCATCTAGTTCAACCCACTTCCTACCCTCTTTGGCTCTGGCCTCTGCACCACCACACATTTCCCTCCACAGCCCTCATCTCCCCCCAAAGAGCTTCCTAACATCTCACCTGCCTGGCCTAGCTCTAGTACCTCCCAGAAGTGTAGGCGGTTCCACCTCTCTCACTTGCACCTCGACACAGATGGGGATTACAGTACAGATTAACATATGATGCCCCATCGCACACTGCACCTGTATCTGCATCTCTCTTTTACCCCCCATGAGTTCAAGGCAGACAAGGATCTGTGAGAAAACCGTACAAACAAATGGTTGCCATTTGTTTGTACGGTTTTCTCACAGATCCTTGGAGCACATATATTAGCAGTAGATAAATTAAGCCCACTTCTCCTTAAAGGTATAGGAACGCACAGAACACCAAGCAAGAGGACAATGGCAGCTGAGGGTATCCAGTGCGTGTCCGCACCAATTCACAAACTGAACAAATGGCAACCACCCCAAACTTTAACTATCCACGTTCCAGCTAAAAAATAGCCTTGGGTGCAAAAGCCACATGAAATGACCTGGCGGGCTTGATTTGGCATGTTGTGCGTGGCTGGAATATTGTATAGGCATATGGTTGCAATTAAAATAAGATAGGTTCCACCATAAGGACAAAGAGGCCAGGGGACAGCCAGGCAGCTAGCTTTTTTAGAATGGGAAGCCATCTCTGCATTGCAAGTATATTTATCTGTTTAAAAATGCTGTAAGTGTAGAAAAATACCTGTTGATGTGACAGAAATCCAGAAAGCTCAGTATTAAACACAAAAGCAGACACTCATTATATTGCAGCTTACCATTTCCTAAATGTTATGGCTGATTTTTTTGTTTTCTTTTTTAGATTTTCTTTCTTCTATCTTCATCAGGTGATCCAGCCAGTAAGTCTTTTGTGTTTCAAAAGAACAAACTCTCTTAAGCAGGGTGCTTACAATGATCAGCTTTTATTTGTGTTAAACCTTTATCACCCCAAAAAAAAAACATTTTCTATAACTAATTGTAATGTGTGGGATCAAGTTCTGCTTCATTTTGTTAGTGTCAGAAAACATGAATCAGACCGAGACAGAAGTGCAGTTAAAATCACACTTGTTTAATAATAATAATAATAATAATAATAATAATTAGTAAAAGGTAAACAGAGCAACGTAGTCAAATCATAGTCAGAGTTTGGTAACCGGAAGAGATAGTCAGAAAAGCCAGGACGTCAGGTAGCCAGAGACCAGCATACTTCAGGACAGGCTAGGAAATCAGGAAACCGGAGGGAGAATCAGCGTAGTGGAGCAGCAAGCAGGATCAGGAACTCAGCCAAGCGAGTCTTCAACAGTGTTGATCAAGGCGAAGGCAGAGATGATCTGAACTGAACAGCTTAAGTAACCAGCAGGACAGACAAACAGGATATCATCAACAGGTGAGTCACTGTTGAAAGATTTAGAGCAGGCAATTAACCGACAGCTGAGCGGCCTGCTCTGAGAACGAAAAGCTGAGCCCAACCCTGACAGTATCCCCTCCTCAACAACCCTACCCCCTCGGGGGACCACAAGGTTTGAGGGGAAAACATCTATGGAAAGCATGAAGGAGGACAGGGGCATGTACGTCTGAGGATGAGACCCAAGAGAGTTCCTCCGGACCATACCCTTTCCAATGCACCAGGCACTGTATGCGCCCAGGAAACCTACAGGAGTCAACAATGGACTGTACTTCATACTCCTCATGGTTCTCAACCTTTACTGGGTGAGGACGCGGCACCGAGGTGGTGAAGCGGTTGCAGACCAAAGGTTTTAATAAGGAGACATGGAATACATTTGAGATTAGCATATTGGAAGGAAGGTCTAAAGCCTAAGCCACTGGGTTAATCCTACGGAGAATACGGAAATGCCCAATAAACCGAGGAGCCAACTTCAGCGAGGGAACATGGAGTTGGAGGTTGTGAGATGACAGCCAGACCCTGTCCCCAACCTGGTAGGAAGGCGCTGGCAGGCGTCTGCGGTCAGCATGGAGTCTGTACCTATCACTTGCATGTCACAAGGCCTCCTGGACTTGTATCCAAGTGGCACAAAGACCACGAAGATGCTCCTCTAATGCAGGAATGCTTTGTGGAACAAATGAGTCAGGCAGCATGGATGGTTGGAAACCATAGTTCGCCATAAACAGGGACAATTGGGAAGCAGAATTCAAGGCCCTATTGTGAGCAAACTCCACCCAATTTTATATACATAAATATAGCAATGTAGAAACTGCTCCCAGGACTGGTTGGCTCATTCTGTGGCCCCATTAGACTGCGGATGATACGCAGAGGAGAAAGAAAGCTGAATTCCCAACTGTGCAAAAAAGGCTCACCAGGACCAGGATACAAACTGACTACCCCTGTCCAAGATGATCACCTTGGGTAGCTCATGTAAGCGAAAGATCCCCCAAGCAAAAATGGAAGACAGTTCCTTAGATCTGGGCAACTTCTTAAGTGGAATACAATGAGACATCTTCGAGAACCGATCAACCACCATAAGAATAACTGTGTTGTCCTGAGAGCTGGGTAACTCCACAATGAAATCCATGGATAGATGGGTCTAAGGCCTCTCTCCATTGGGGTGTAGGAGGCCCACTGGAAGGTGTTGTGGTGTCTTACTCTGAGCACACACGGAACAAGCAGCTATGAAGGCGGCTAAATAAGCATGTAGACTAGGCCACCAGAATTGTTGGAAAATGGCCCAAAAGAGTTGATTCTTCCCAGGGTGGCCAGCAGCCTTGGGAGAATAGTAAGTCTGGAAAACAGCAGTACGGCAACTCTCAAAGGTCTTAATGGACTCTGGAGACCAACTCTGTGGGTTACCATCCTTTCTGGTCATATCAGTCAGGGGCTTGACCAGAGACGATAAGTTACTAATAAACTTTTGATAATAATTGGAAAAGCCAAGAAAATGTTGCAGAGGACGTATACCCACAGGTCAGGCCACTGTAGGACTACTGAAAGTTTTTCCGGGTCCATCGAAAAACCGGCAGTGGAAATGACATAACCCAGGAATTTAACCTGTTCATGATGGAACTCGCACTTCTCCAATTTACAATAGAGATTGTTCTCGCTCAGCTTCTGAAGCACACGACAGACATCTGTCAAAAAAAAATTGAGGATATCGTTGAGATAAACCACCACACATAGCTGCAACAAATCTCGGAGGACATCATTGATAAATTCCAGGAAAACTGCCAAGCCAGGCTCCTCCGCTCGTGAAAGAGCTAGGTAAAAGACCAGAAGATAGTGGAGGAGTCCGGCGAGAAGACCCCCCCAAGACAGAAGAAGACCCGCGGAGCTGTGCAATAAAATATTTTAAAAAATTGTGTCTTTTTTTTATTTACACTTTTTTCCTTAGGTGAATGGGTAGGAGTACATCATACCCCATACTCATTCACATAGGGTGGGGGGCCGGGATCTGGGGGCCCCCTTATTAAAGGGGGCTCCCGGATTCCGATAAGCCCCCCGCCCGCAGACCCCGACAACCAACGGCCAGGGTTGTCAGGAAGAGGCCCTTGTCCTCATCAACATGGGGACAAGGTGCTTTGGAGTGGGGGGGGCTGCAGGGCCCCCCTTTCCCCAGGGCACCCCCCATGTTGAGGGCACGCGGCCTGGTATGGCTCAGGAGGGGGGCTCTCGCTCGTCCCCACCCCCTTTCCTGACCGGCCGGGCTGCATACTCGGATAAGGGTCTGAGATGGATTTGGAGGGACCCCCACGCTGTTTTTTCGGCGTAGGGATTCACCTTTAAATCCATGCCAGGTGACATGAATGCCGCCACGCTAGCCCCGTCTACCTGGAGTCACGTTCTAAATAAACTGACTTTCCGATCGTGTGTCGGCAAGTCCGTTCATTTCAAAAGTCCGCGGACTTTGGCCAAAACTCTGGCGGATTGTCCGCCGGAAAAGTCCGGGCGTGTGTGGGCAAGTCCACACGCTCGGAAAGTCCGGCGTACCTCCACTGGAAAGTCCGGCAGTTTGTCTGCTGGACTAGGTCCGGCGGACAATCCCGCCGAAAAGTCTGAGTGCGTGTACGCCGCATTATTCCGTAAACAACAGAATTGGATAAGCATTCTTAATCTTGAAATGATTGAGACCCCTATAATTAATACAAAGGTCTCAGTTCACCACTCTTCTTCTTTACAAAGAAGAAACCAGCACCAGTAGGGGACAAGGACTTGCGGATGAATCCTTGAGAAAGTGCGTCTGCAGCATACTCCTTCATGGCTTTCTCCTCAGAGACCGACAAAGGGTAAACCCGGCCACGGGGGGGTATGGCACCACGTTGAAGGTCAATTGCGCAATCATACGACCGGTGTGGAGGCAAACTACTGGCTTGACCTTTGTCAAAGACATCAATAAAATTGAGGTACTCCACCGGCAGGGAGGATAGTGATTGGGAGAACAGTTCTCATACTCTGTTTGATGGACATGAGGCACTTGGCAGCAGAAGGTGAGTGTGAAGGAATGTCAAATACCCTTTAAAGGAAGCCACAAACTCTGGGTAACTCAGGACAAGGGGTTTTTGCATCTCCCAGGCCAAGGCTCTCTCAGAAAGCAAAGATATCATGAAACCTACTTTGCTATTGTCTACGGGAAACGCCTGGGTCAGCATCTTGAAGTATATCTCAACCTGATTGAGAAACCCTCTTAATTGAACTGGATCGCCCCCAAATCGCTGGGAAAGTAGAGTGGAACCAGACATACCTATTATAGAGGTAATGCTCGAGATGGGTGCCTGCACAGAGACTGGAGCAGCAGCAGGGATGGCCTGCAACACAGGTTGTATAGGAGCAGCCATAGTGGGAGATTCCAGGTGAGCTGTGCGATTCAGGAGCATCTGTAACGCCATGGCAAACTGATCCATACAGTGATCCTGCTCATCCAACCTTGAAAAAATATTACCAACAAGTGGATTGACGGCATCTTCTGAATTCATGGCCTTCGCCTACTATCAGAAACCATGAATCAGACCGAGACAACAAAAGTGCAGTTAAAAATCACACTTGTTTAATAATTAATAATAATAATAAAAATAGTGAAGGAAAATACTGTGCCACCACACTCAATAAATGAGCTGCTGACACTGCAATTAAACTAATTTTGTAAAGAGAGTGGTAAGGCTTTAAGTGCAGCGCTAAGTAACTAGTGACATGTGTAATAATACAAACATGAGTGACAGTGCATAATCAAACGTCCATTAATGGAATTGCCTATAAAGTGAGACTAGTATGCAAAATAGTAAGACAACATATATATAAACATGTTGAGAACCATAATGTCTGTTGAACTGCTTCAAAAGACACTTGGATGAGTCCAAAGTGAAAATTTTTTATTTTTTTCAAATGGTGCAAGATAAGTAAATATTCTGACTTCCAGCCAAAGATGACCAACAGAGGTATGTGCTCAATTCAGCAGAGAAACAAATTCACCATCAAATGTGCTACCGCCATCAGTGAGGGTAATAGGGTACTCTTACCGCCAGTGCATGGGATATACACATTGAACAGATTTCAGGTTGATCAAATCATGTTTTCTCCTGGACTTCAAAGGGTCCACTAGGTATCTGCAAGAAGCCTTTCTCCCACTAACCCACCAGATGCAATTGCCCCAATCTCAACAAGACCTTTAGCTAGAGAGTATGCTCCAATGGTATAGCACAGCAGCCACATATAAAAGATGGAAGAAACACGACAAAAGATGGCCACTCCTCTGTCCACTCCACTACATCATTTGTCCCTCACTTAACCCAACGTTTCGTCACAAACGAAACGCCAGGTTAAGTGAGGGACGAATGATGTAGTGGAGTGGATGGAGGAGTTGCCATCTTTTGTCGTGTTTCTTCCATCTTTGTGGCCGTTGTGCTATACCATTGGAGCATACTCTCTAGCTAAAGGTCTTGTTGAGATTGGGGCAATTGCATCTGGTGGGTTAGTGGGAGAAAGGCTTCTTGCAGACACCAAGTGGACCCTTTGAAGTCCAGGAGTAAACGTGGTTTGATCAACCTGAAATCTGTTTAATGTGTATATCCCATGCACTGGCAGTAAGAGTCAGTATATTCGGGTGTTGGTGACGGCTCTCTCCTCAGCATATTGAATACCTTTGATGGACTTGATTTCATTTATATCAAATTACACATTTTTGATGAACTTTCTGTTTATTATCATTTTTCTTTAAGTGCTACACTCATATACCCTATTTTTATTATTGTACCCAGCAATATTGTGTTAGCAGCTAGTTGTTATTTTTGTTCTTATTTTTAGCGCAACAAATCTTCTTTTTATAATAGGGTACTCTTACCAAATGGTGTGGGCTACCTGCCAGCAGCAGAGAGCCGAACAAGCAAAACTGATGGGGTCTTTAGCATCACAGGAACCAGCATGTGGGTTGTACAGCAGTGCAGATTCGGCAATCAAACTTTCCGGGACCAGCATCAAGAAAGTGTAAGGTTCCAAGCTCAGCATATAGAGACTCATCAGCTCCACCAATCAACAGGATGGAGTCATACAGGAAAAAAGGATCGCCACATAGCATAAAATCTTTGGCTAAAAATGTATTAAATAAAGTATTGCACTTACATCAATATAGATAAAAACAAGCCTTTGTATAATGTGATCACAAGAAGAAGAACGCAGTGTTCTGGAGCCAGCGCGGTACGTTCCGACACGTTTCATCTACCAAGACATCATCTGCGGTACAGGCTGGCCCCCCACAAACTGCATTTATATATAGTGGCATTCATAAGCAATTGTTGAATTATGTCTGTGTGGTTTACATCCCCACAGGAA
The DNA here is from genome assembly GCA_028564925.1 of Lithobates sylvaticus. Lineage (NCBI taxonomy): Eukaryota > Metazoa > Chordata > Amphibia > Anura > Ranidae > Lithobates > Lithobates sylvaticus. The sequence continues at coordinate 407,307,470 of CM053028.1, forward strand.
ATGGTATCCACATGGGATCTAGCGTGCACCTCTCTCTGAAAGGTATAGAATCCTAATGTACAAATAAAATGGCACCCATGATGCGGACCAAGCCTCGTTCTGGTCAGTCAGCACATGACCATCCTTATTCAAATAGAGTCAGGACAAAATGGCACCCGTAGTGTGAACCAAGCCTCACTTTGGTTCCGCTGACATGTGACCTGCCAGCCAAGCCTCACTTTAGTTCTGCTGACATGTGACCTGTCAGGCACATGATCAGACTTATTCAAATAGAGTCAGGGCAAAATGGCACCCATAGTGTGAACCACGCCTCACTTTGGTTCAGCTGACATGTGACCTGCCAGCCAAGCCTCACTTTAGTTCTGTTGACGTGACCTGCCAACCAGGCCTCACTTAGGTTTTGCTGGCATGTGACCTGCCAACTTCCTATTAAAATTATAGTAAAAGGTAAACAGAGCAACGTGATCAAATCATAGCCAGAGTTCGGTAACCGGAACAAATAGTCAGACAAGCCAGGACGTCAGGGAGCCAGAGATCAGTGTACTTCAGGACAGGCCAGGAAATCAGGAAACCGGAGAATTAGCGTAGTGGAACAGCAAGCAGGATCAGGAACCAGAAGGGACGTTAGCCAAATGAGTCTTCAACAGGTACACAGGAGAGAGTCTCTGGATATGTTGACCAAGGAGAAGGCAGAGATGATCTGAACTGAACAGCTTAAGCAGGACAGACGAACAGGATATCATCAACTCATCAAATGAGTCACTGTGAAAAGATTTAGAGCAGGCAATTAACCAACAGCTGAGCGGCCTGCTCTGAGAAGGAAGGGCTGAGCCCAGCCCTGACAGTTAGTGTATGTAAATCTGCTACTGCATTTAACAAACCCCTCCCCCCAGGCTGACAGTGCTGCTGTGCCCATTCATCCAGAATAGGAGCACTCTTATGCAGCAGGTGCATTACTGGCCAGATCACCAGAGGGCAAGATGCCTAATATATTACATTATTGGTTTTAGATTTAATACAGCTTTTAGCAGTTTTATCAGCCCAGCCTGCCAGACCACTCCTTGTTGCACTTTCCATGTACTGTATACATTGATTTATTTTCAAGAAAAACAATGCTGCTGCCTTGACTTCCAAAATGTTGCCCACACACTGTTTAGGAAAAGGGATTTAGGAAGATGTAGTTCTGGGGTGCATGCCTACAATAATTAGAGCTGAGCTAACAGCAGATGCTCCTACAAGGACTTTATAAGCCTAGTGATGATGTCACAGTGAGTAATAAAAGCTGTTTTGTGCTTCAGGAACATGGTAAAATGAAATAATGCTAGAGAGGGAGAACAACAGGGGAGTTTTGGGGTAAATTTGGATAATATTTGGACATAAACTTTAAAGGCACAATTTCATAAATACAGGAACAGAAAAAGTTAGAACAAGTAAGGATTTTTTTTTTTGGTGACAGATGCAAAGTTTAATTGTAGTTTCTAACACCTGTTAATCGAGGATCAGCTCAAATTGGTTTGACTACAATAAAAAGTGAACACTATCTATAATTGGTGGTTATGCTATGCTGTTTCATAGAGCAAGCTTGAAATGCTTAAGTATTGCGGGTTCACATGCTTCAGCTTCCCATGGAATTTACAGAATTTAATCTGCAATTATTTTTGCTTTCAATGTATATATAATGTATATTAATGTTTACTGACAAGCTGTTGCAATAGACTGGACAGTGGCATGGCATATATTAATTAGGCATAACAGCGACATTCAACTAGATGCATTGAGTTTTATATAGAACTCTAGATAGTTTAGAAATAGCCAGATTCAATGGTTTGCCCCACATTACAGCTCAAAGCTCTTTCAATAGATTTCCCACCAAATCAGATGCTTGCCTTAATATAGTTTTAATTTGATATTAATCTGAATTAACACAGCATTATTGTGAACATCATAGTAAGTAAGGAAAATTACATGATGCTATCACGGAATAATGACCCGTGAAAAATGTAGCTATAGAATAAAAATTGAGAATGATTAGCGTAAATAAAATACAAATGATATGCTAATGAACCCTATTCAAAGTATCTGTGCAGGAACGTGATTATACTTCAGCTGTATTTATGCAGCAGTAGCTCGGGAAAAGTCTTAAAAGAGAAATATAGAGTGAGCCTTATGGTTAAATGTTTTTATTAATATCAAATAAACTTCATTACACATCTACATGAGCACATTTTTAAGCAATTTTCTATTTTACCTTGCATGTTCTCACAAACGTCCCCTGGGAATAGTTTCCTGGCTAGCGCAGATTCCATATTAGGATTGATTGTCGACTGTAAGATTAGCTGTTTAATTATTTTGTCAGCAGGCATATGTCCAATAGAGCTGCCTACGGCTTTGAAATTGGGGACTTGTCTATGTTGGTGGTATTAGTAAGTTTAATCTGTAAACTGTGGTTGTTGAGCAAATAAAATTATGTAAAGATAGAGGGTAGACACTATCCTTGTTGTGTTGTTGTTGTTGTTGTTGTGTTGTTGTGCCTATTAATTCGGATAAATGCATTTCAATTCATTCATGAAAATTTCATGTTATATATTTACATAGTTAGATTGAAAAAAGAGACAAGTCCATGTAGTTCAACCAATAGAAAAACAATAGAATAACAATTAAATAGAATAAAGAGAAACCTCCATGTATGAAATCCTAAACTCACAGTTGATCCAGAAGAAGGCCCCTATCTGGAGGAAACACCCCTAAGCCCCCGTACACACGGTCGGAAATTCTGACCACAAAATCCATCTGATTTTTTCCTACGGATTTTGTCCAACACTGGTGTTGCATACACACGGTCGGACAAAGTTGTCGGAAAATCCAATCATTCTGAACGTGGTGATGTTCGTTGCGTTCGACGTAACTACATAGAGGCTAGTAGCCAATAGCTTTGGTCTCGTAATTTGATCTGAGCATGCGTAGCACTTTGTCCGTCGGAATTCTCTACAGACGATCGGAAAAAGTCTGATCGGATTTTGTTGTCGGAAAATTTGAGAGCAGGATATCCAATTTTTTCCGTCGGAAATTCCGACAGAAAAAGTCCGATAGAGCCCACACACGGGCGGATTTTCCGACAACATGGTCCAATCGGACATTTTCCATCGGAATTTCCGACCGTGTGTACGGGGACTAAAAAGCATGGTCCAGTTTGATAGGAGAAAAGTAAATTCCTTTTTGATCCCCCCAAAGGCAATCAATATTTCCTGGATCAACAATCTCAGGTGTTACCATGAAATTCAACAAGATGCAGTTTTCATTGTTCTGGCTGCCATCTTTTTTTTAAATTAAACTTAGAGGGAAGAAAATTAAAAATACAAGATTGATTTTATTCAGTTGTAATAGCAGGTTTGCTGCAAGTCAGAGAATTTGCAAACCCAGCCTGAAATCCACAAATGCTAAACATAGTGCCCAAACCCCATTGAAGTCCATGGGAACCACATTATACATTTTTTTCATTTTTAAAAAAAAAAATTTAAGGCCAATTCCAACTTGCAAGCTTTTCGTAAAATAAAGTGAATGAATATATATGCCCTGCCATATGGCAAAATGCTAATTTTATTTTTGAAATACTGTTTAGTGAGAAGTAGGTCTTGAAGAAAAAACAAAACATTATTGCCTCCAAATGTAGACAAAGCAGTGGGGAGATCCAGGCTGAAATCATTGACCACATATGGTCATGACCATATGTGGTCAATGACCTCAGCAAGCATCCCTGGCTAGTTTGTTAACAATCTTAAGAGAAACCCGGTTGACAAGCACGCATTGGCATGCAGGCGCGGGCATACCAGGGTATGCACAAGGAGAAGCATGTATTGGCGCATGCGCGAGCGTGCACGGGCGCGAGCACGCACATGCACGCTCTGGCGCCAGTCAGCCTATTTAAACCAAGCAATGACACACACACATTGCTGAGTGGTCTTTCAGCTTGTTCCTGTTAACCTGTGCATGAATCTATTTCAGTTACTTGTGTTTGACCCGGCTTCTCCTGTACCTTCCCTTGGACTTTCACCTGCCTACCTGTGACCTTGGCTTGTGTTTGACTCGGCTCCTGTCTCATGCGCCTGTACCTTGCTCCTCGATTGTGTACCAAACCCAGCCTGTATCCTGTCTCTGCTTCTTCTTCTTCCCAGCCTCATGTTTCTGTACCTGCTCTGCCCAGCTGTTGATGACCCCCTGGCTTGTGTTCTGGCAACACTTCTGCCTGCTGATCCAGCAACATGTTGTTCCAGTTTCCAGTACCTGTCTGGTGATCTACGGCCATCGGATTCCTGTCAAGCCTCAGCTGGTGTCACCTGCTAAACTGGCCCTCGTGCCACTCTGTGTCCTTCACTCCCTGTCATCTCTATCAGGGGCATTGGACAGGAGGTGCAAGAGAAGCCCTCTCTACAGCTCGATCTCCACCAGGTACGTGACACAATCAGCGAGCCAGCTGGATGTTGTTTTAGGAAGTGCAACGGGAGAGGATCGTTGTGCAACAGATCACTTTGTCATTTTTGTGAATGAGTAACAAGGGGTACTATGTACCCCTTAGGGGGAGGGCTGAATATCTGGGGGGCTCCTTAGTTTAAAGTCTCCACTGGGCCTGGTATGTGGGGATGAGGACCTTGTTCCCATCAATGTTGGGACAATGATATTGAGACAAGGAGGCCCCTCTGCAAGGTAACCTTCCAATCTTTAGACTTATTGAGGTTATCCAGAAAAGAGGGGGCAGTAAGTGTGCACCCCCTCCCTTCCTGAAACATACCAAGCTACATGCCCCGCAGAAGAAAAAAAACACACTTTCGCTGTCCCTCCCTTTCTGGGAAGCCATGTTAAATTACCTGATAAGGGTTTGGTAAGGGTTTTTAAGATAAGGGAGCCTCCAAATATTCAGCACCCCCCCCCACATACATAAGCAAGGGGTACATAATACTCCTTGCTTATATTTACACATGCTAAAATAAATGAATAAACATTGTCCTCCAATGTAAATCCAACACCAATCACCTCTTTCATCACACTCCAGTCACTAAATGGCAGCTCCCTGGTCAACTGCTGAATATCAACACAGTGGCTGGTGACGCTGGCTGATGTTGACCAAATATAGTTTGGTCAACGGGTGGTCAGAAGCTGTTAATTAGTAGCGTTTCTAATAAATGAGTGGCTTTGTGTGCTCACATGGATTGGCCAAATCTGGCCATTTAGTTCTCCTGTTTAGCGAATTGCAAACAGCTTGAGTTTAGGTTAAACTCATAGTCGATCCCAACTTGAAGCTTATCCCTATTTGTTAAACCTAAATTGTGAGAATTGAAAAAAACCCACATAGGATAATGTGTATAATTGTGTTAGTACTAATATTTGTGTTTATTGCCTTTTGCCACATTTCATCTTTCCAGGACAGGTTTGAATTAATTTGATGGTATTTGGACACAAAACGCAATTCTTAAGGCTAACCTGACATGTCCTAAAACTGTCAAATGCCAAGAGAGCAGTAGATACGGTAAGCAGTAATTGGATGAAAAGAGGCAGGGGTTAACAGCTGAAGAAGATAGGACTTAATCTCAAATTGGGCAAAATATGAGGTGCCATGCACAGGCTTGGCCTAGAATCTCCGTGGGTGGTCCACAGGGACTAATACAATTACTTGCAGGCGCCACAAGATATCTGCACATGCTACAAGTGCTGTTGCTACCTTAGAAATGTTCAAGTAAAGGAGGATTGGCTTAAATACTTACTGAAACATAAAGTATTAACAAAAAGTAGGAGAAATATGGAAGATGAGTAATACTGTGTGAGAGCACCAACTGGAGGCCACGACTGATAGATATGCAAAAAACAGACTAATAATTTTTCTGTTCAGCAAAGTATTATATGGGATGTGTTTTTGTTGTTTTTGTTGTACTAGAAGAATAAATTGGGATAGAAGCCATGACCTGTGTAGCCTATATAAACCCCCCAGGCTGATACAGCCCATAATACCCTTTACTTAACCTGAAATGATAGACCACACCATGTTTTTGGAGTAAATGGCCGACAACGGCCTTTTATTTAAACATAACTCCAATTTTAAATATATAAATAACATAAACACATAAACCATAATGATAATAAATTATCAACACATAACCCAACTGTATACAATCAGTTACTCTATTTGTTGGTCAGTGACGTAGCTAGTACCAAAAACGGCATATATATAAATCGCTGCATAAATATATATGAACACCAGGGGGCACTGCGGGATTAACCGAACCAACTGGCCTCCACTTGTACCGCCCGGAGACAACCCTTACCCGCAGTGCAACAAGAGTAATCACCAAAATAAATTTGGTGTACTACCGGAGGGGCCATCTACTGATGAGCCCCCCACAAAACCGGAGGGGCCATCTACAGATGAGCCCCCCACACACCGGAGGGGCCATCTAATGATGAGCCCCCCACACACTTACCAACTACGTCACTGCTGCCGTCACTGACCAACAAACCAAGACACCGCCATAGCCTGAAAGGGTGACACCTTACCCTTGATGGCACCTCCAAACCCGCAGGGCCGACTGTATCCCTTCCTGTAAACCTAACGACCACAGGTCGATGCCCACGTCCGTCAGGTGTACCCCGTCTCTCCTCAGGTAGAGACCCACATTCATCTCCAGTTCTCTGTGACGGATAACTAACCCCCCTTGCCAAGCCAAAAATCTCCCCACGACTTTGTTCACCCTGATCCTTGCCTTGTTGATCCTAAACACGGACCGAGCCATCCGCCATGATGTTCTGGCCACCATGTCGGACCATATCAGTATCGTGTTCGGGAAATTAACATTCAGATAGATTAGATCGTTCTTCATATCTGAAATCAGGTCCCTGACCGTTTGGACCCCCAGGTCGTTGCCGCCTGCATGTATTACCAGGACTGCAGGCGGCCCATGTAACCATGCGAAGCGCTCAACTTCTGGGACCACCCTGCCCCACAACATGCCTGGTCTACCCAGCCACCTTATGTCCGCTTCCCGTCTATAGATCCCCAGCTGCCGCCCACCTGGTCTCGCGTCCCCTCTCCGAGCCTCCCAACACACCTATGAGTGTCCTATTATCCAGACAAGGCGGGGTAGCACTGCATCTGAAATGACAAACATAGTGTAAAAGGTCGCCCTTCCCCTTAATACCCACACGAAAACCAGGTACATCATACAATTTCCCAAAGTTCAACTATCTTATATCTCTATTTTGCCCTTTTTTTATTATTTTTTTTTTTTATATTATTCCCAAGCCAACTGCGGCCTAATGTAGGTTCGGAATCTCTGCGATTCCCATATTCCCATCCTTCGCACATCCGCCTCATCCAGCCCACACCTGGCGGCCTCAATAGCTGCCCCGATGCGGAAGGAGTGTGAGGCGTAGGCGGAACTCTCCATCCCCATCCTTTGTAAACATTTTCTAAGCACCGCAACAAACTGGAACCTTGACAAATTGGATCCATCTTCGTGAACCAGAAAAGGGGTCCCCCAACCTGGCCTTAGCCGCATAAAATTCTTAACCACCCGCACCGGACACATTGAACAACCCTCCACCGCGTACAATGCCACTTGAACCCCCACCCCTTTCTGGTCTGTTTTTGACCTCCGCAAACGTACTGACACCCTGTCCTCCCAGACCACCACATCCTCCCGCAATAGCCCACCAGCCCTCTGTTTTGAGGGGCTCACCAACTCCCCGATGCGAAACGCTCCAAAAAACGCCAACGAAAAAACTGCTAAAAACAACGATCGCTCATATTCGTCCTTACAGACCGACCCCAGTTGCTCCCCTAACCCCAACAGGTTCGCAAAAGTGATAGGCCGCCTGCTATCCCTCGTCTTGCGTTCCCTCTTGTATCCTTTAATGGCCTGCTTCACCCAAAATTCCTTCGTCCAGTCCACCCTCCCTTGTAACTTAAACAAAAAAGCAAGTCCTGCCATCTTCTTCTCAATGAATGACACTGACTGACCCTTCTCCATGTGTCTGGATACAAAGCACAACACCAATAGGCGCCCTTCTGACCCATACTCACCCACACCTGTTTCCTTCAGAAACTCACCCCATTCGCTCCACACCTTCCGGTATGCTGCCCACGTCGCCACACTTACCGATCTCTGTATCCATCTGGCGGCTACCCTAGTGCCAACTCCCACATCCAGCCCGGGCAGGGGACGCCCACTGTCTGAGCTTTTGGCGCCAGTTCCCTGGACTTGTCCCACTGGAACCGAGACAAAGAATCAGCCAATGTGTTTTCCACCCCCGGAATGTGAACTGTGTATAGCAAAACATTCAACTTCAAGCAACGTAACACTAACTGTCGCATAAGCCTAATAACCGGTCGTGAAGATCCCGACATGTTATTAATGATCTGCACCACCCCCATGTTGTCGCAATTCAAACGTAGTTTTAAATTCCGGCAAGACTCACCCCACAATTCCAGCGCTAGCACTACCGGAAAAAGTTCCAACAGTACTAAATTCCGCAAAAAACCCGCTTCCACCCATGTCTTGGGCCAGGGTTCCGCACTCCAGCTGCCCTGAAAATACGCCCCGTACCCTGTAGATCCAGCGGCGTCTGTTACCAACTCCACGTCGAAGTTGCTCACAGGGCCCGACATCCAAACTGACCTACCATTGAAATCCATCAAAAACTGATACCATACCTGCAGGTCCTCCCTATGCTCCTTCCCGAGCCGAATGTAATGAGTGGGGGCCCTCACCCCTGCCGTTGCAGCTGACATCCGACGACAAAATATCCTCCCCATGGGAATGATCCTGCAAGCAAAGTTCAGTTTTCCCAGCACTTTCCTCCGCCCATGTATTTCCCTGATCTCCTTTTTCAAATCCCTGAGCTTCTCTTCCGGTAACCTGCATTCCATAGCCATGGAATCAATCACTATCCCCAAGAAGCTCAGTTCTGTCCGTGGGCCCTCCGTTTTATCAGCTGCCAAAGGCACCCGAAACCTCTCCGCAATGTGCTGCAACGTGGACAAAAGTATCGCACACACATTGGAAGACGGAGGACCCACGCAGAGAAAATCATCCAGATAATGGATGATGGATTCAATGCCAGTGACGTCCCGCACGACCCATTCTAAAAAGGAGCTGAAAGCCTCAAACACGGCACATGATATCGAGCAGCCCATGGGCAAACATCTATCCACATAAAACTTTTCCTGCCAATGACAACCCAGCAACCTAAAACTATTGGGATGCACTGGCAATAGCCGAAACGCTGATTCAACATCCGACTTTGCCATCAATGCCCCTTTTCCATACTTCCTCACCCACCGGACTGCTGCATCAAAGGACGTGTATGAAACCGTACAGGCTTCCGGATCAATAAAATCATTTACCGAACCCCCTTTGGGAAACGATAAGTGATGGATCAACCGAAACTTGTTCGGTTCCTTTTTGGGGACCACCCCCAGTGGGGACACCACTAGATCGGCTAACGGTTTTGTCTCAAACGGCCCCGCCATGCGACCCAAAGACACCTCTTTTGCTAGTTTTTCTGATACCACCTCTGGGTGTTGAAGGGCTGATCTTAAATTATTGGACATGGGGGGAATAATCTGCAGCGCGCAAGGAATTTGAAACCCGTACTTAAACCCATCCCCAATTAACACTGCCATCGCCCTATCCGGGTACCTATTTAGAAAAGGCTGCATCCTTTCCCCCCTCACTGGCGTCGTCCCTCTTATTTGCAGCATCTCCGGCACGTTTTCCTTTTTTGAAGCACCTGGCGTAAGTATGTGCTCCCCCGCACCCTGAACACTCGTGTTTAAATTTGCAGGTGTTTCCAAATTTACATGAACCCTCATTGAATTGCCAGCACACTCCCCACTTTTTTCCGGCCGGCGATCCCGAGGAGTTACTACCTCCGGCCCCCCCATGAAATGGCTGTGCTGGTGTTTTTGCTGACGCCATCAACCGCATCCAAAGACTAATGTCTTTGTGATCCCAACGCAGAGCGGGACGAACTGCCCTGCGTTGTCGGAATTGTTCGTCATAACGGAGCCACGCCGTGCCTCCATAAACCCTATAGGCCTCCCCTATGGCATCCATGTAACAAAACAACGCCGAACAATGTTCGGGGTTCTTTTCACCGATCACCCCCGCCAATATGGCAAATGCCTGTAGCCAATTGGAAAATGTCCTGGGAATCAAGCGGTATCTCCGCTTTTCCTCGTCCTCTTTCTTAGTATCGTCAGGTTTCACCCTGTCTAAATTAAATTTTTCCAAGGGCAACAAGGAGAAAATCTCCACGTATTCGCCCTTCCAGATCTTTTCCCTTGTCTCCTGCTTCAGGTGAGCCCCCAGGGGTCCCTCAAAGCAGACATACACCTCTCCTCTTGCCGCGTCCGCCAGGCGCACAATGTCCGCCCTCGCCACGGGCTCTGTTGCCTTTTCTGAATTACTCACCTTTTCCAACGGCTCCGCCGCCCCCGCGGCATTCGTGTCTTCCATGGCTGACGTACCCACCCCACCTACCACTTCCCCAGCCTCCGCAATTAACCTCCCCGGGGCTGGGTGTCCCCGTTCCAATCGTCCCACCAAAGCCCGCAGGCCCTCCAGCAATTCTTGTATCTCCCCGGACCCACTAACGGTCTCACTCCTGGCCCGCGGTTTGTCTACAACTGCCAATGACTGGGCTGGAGGCGTAGCCCTCCCCCCTCCCCCAGACATCACACCCAATAAATTTTGCAAAGCAGAAGAAAATGCCAGGTTATCAGAAGACCTGGACGCTCCACTTACAGCCGAAGCGACGGACTCCACCGGTGCCTGCGGTCGACTGGGTTCCACATCCTCCTCGGACAGTTCACCCTCTGACCTGCTCATGTCTTCCTGTGGTGCAATAAACGGCAGTCCCCCTGGGGAGGGACTCCTGGATGGTGTAAGCCTCTGTGCCCCAGCATTGATGTCTGATGCCATCCCCCCTCCCCCTGCCCTCCCCGCCCCCCGGATGCCTGCAGTTGGGCCGGTCCTGGCACCACTCCTGCCCCGTGACTCCCTTCTCAATCCGCCAGGTGGCGTCCGCCTACCCACTGTGAGGCCTGCCCCGCTGCCCGCCAGTCCAGCTGCAGCCGTTGCCCCCCTATTCCTTCTACCCCCCCCTCGGCTCGTTCAGAGCTGCTGGGGGTGTCCGTCCTGCGGCCCTCCTGGATACCTGCTCTTTTTGCCTGGCTGCCCCTCTCCTGCTGGCATTTCTGCGACCCCTCGGCTCGTTCAGAGCTGCTGGGGGGAGCACCAGCGCTGATGTTCCAGCCAATCCATCCCGGCTCCTGTCCCTGGACAATGGCGTGGGTGTAGCTTGCCTGCCGTCTCTTCCCCCCCCCCGCTCGTCCCGAGCAGCCGGGGTGCGATGTCCCGTCTGTCTCTGCCCAGTCTGTATGGGGATGCGGCGCTGGATGTGCCCGTGGCCCCCCTTCCTGCCTGGAGTCCCCGCTGTGAGGTCCGCCTCTGGCCCCCTGTCTGTTCTGTCTGCACCCTCTTGGCTGGGGGGGGGAATGATCCCCCCTTGGGCTCCTGGTGACTCTGGATGTCCCTGCAATCTGCCCCGGAGAGTACCTTCTGGGCGGCTTTGAAATCCTGCCGCGTGACCTGGGCTCCATGGCGTCTGCGCTCCGCTCCTCCACCGCTCGCACAGCGGTTCCCTCACTGCTTCCTCCGGCTTCCTCCTCCCCTCCGCTGTCCATAGGCCGGCTGCTGCTCCCGTCCAGTGCCTCAGCTACTTGGGATTGTAGCCAGGCGGGTCCCATCGCCGCTGCCGCCGCTCGCATGAGCGCCACGAGGTCGGCCGCCATCTTGGATGTACAAAAAACGAGGAGCAGAGTAAAATTCCTGCCTCCTCGTTTCTTTCTTCCTCCTGACTGACCCCTTCCGGCCACGCCCCCTATTTATAATGCCTCGCCCCCCTGCCGCTATTGGCCGGCCTGCCTCGGCCGCACCCCCCAGAATTACTCCCTGTGTGTGATAGACACACAATCATGCCCGGCCCTCCTCTACCATTCCCATGCTGTGCATTTTCGATCCGGCCCTCTCTGGACTGGGGCTGCCTGAATAACATCTTACATTAGGAACCAGTGGTCTTTACTGTCACTGCAAAAAAGGATAGAATGTACCCTCGTAAAAAGCACAAGCAGCATACACATCGATATAATTTTGTTCATGGTGCCATTAGGTCATCATATTTTTCTGCATAGGGTAGTTGTTGTCATCAGCTAGAACTCTGCATGTGTGTTAAAAATGGCCACCATTTGATTCTCCTGATCTCTAGTCAGACCAGATGCATATTATAATAATCATAGCTTGAAATGTCAGCATACCATAGAAAAATATTCAGAACTAAGCTTGTACCCATAATTTTACCAGTGAAGCATGACTATCTATCTACACTATATTACCAAAGGTATTGGGATGCCTGCCTTTACACGCACATGAACTTTAATGGCATCCAAGTCATAGTCCGTAGGGTTCAATATTGACTTGGCCCACCCTTTGCATCTATAACAGCTTCAACTCTTCTGGAAAGGCTGTCCACAAGGTTTAGGAGTGTGTCCCTAGAAATGTTTGACCATTCTTCTAGAAGCACATTTGTAGGTGAGGCACTGATTTGGATGAGAAGGCCTGGCTCATAGTCTCCGTTTTAATTCATCCCAAAGGTGTTCTATCGGTTGAGGTCAGGACTGTGCAGGTCAGTCAAGTTCCTCCATACCAAACTTGCTCATCCATTTATGGCCTTTGCTTTGTGCACTGGTGCGCAGTCATGTTGCCACAAAGTTGGGAGCATGAAATTGTCTAAAATGTCTTGGTATGCTGACACCTTAAGGGGCCAAGCCCAACCCCTGAAAACAACCCCACACCATATTCCCCCCTCCACCAAATGATCTGCACCAGTGCACAGTAAGTAAGTCAAGTCCATAAAGACATGGGTAAGTGAATTTGGGGTGGAGAAACTTGACTGGCCTGCACAGAGTCCTGACCTCAATCCGACAGAATACCTTTGGGAATCAGAGTGGAGACTGTGAGTCAGGCCTTCTCGTCCACATCAGGTGCCTGACCTCACAAATGCGCTTCTGGAAGAATGGTCAAACATTCCCATAGACACACTCCTAAACCTTGTGGACAGCCTTCCCAGAGGAGTTGAAGCTGTTATAGCTGCAAAGGGTGGACCAACTCAATATTGAACCCTACGGACTAAGACTGGGATGTCATTAAAGTTCATGTGTGTTGAATACTTTTGGTAATATAGTGTATCTATCTATCATGGGTAGAAATATACAAATGTGGTGCAATGTGGTGCATAAAAACAGTGGAAATGAAGCTGCAGTAGCTAAAGTATAACATTACAAGGAAAAACAAATCCTGGGCAAGACTTCCTGAAATGCCTATGTGTTTTATACAGTAATTCTTGCCTGACATTTGTAGTATTTTGTGAAGTCAAATGGAGTATGGAAAATAGATAATTACCAAAATAACATCACATGCTTTACATGCACAGCAGCATGTATTTATACTCATAGTGGCATTGTGTCTAGTTCACAGTGCACAGTAAATGAACAAGCACAAAAGCAACTGGAAATCAAACACTGTTAACATGGTATCTTCACAACCTGGGCCCCAGTTGTTCTTCAGGTCAAGAGGAGACTTGATTTGTAAGAAACACTGTGTCCTATGTTAGACATGCTACATTGCACAATTTAATTTATTTCACATATCACAAGTCAATTAAGAATACAAGAACTATTTTAAAATCAAGGGTGTCATCTGTTTGGCTCAGTGACTTATTTTTTTTCAATATTGTTATAAATTTTCACAAAAATAAGACAAAAACATATATATAAAATATATGACAAGATATATAGTACTAACGCTAACAGGTTTGTTTTTATGGTTCCTAGAGAGCCAATAACTTTTATCACACCTAAATATTGTGATTAGCATCTATATATATATCTCTAAATTAACTTAGAAAAATTATCTAGGAAATTTTCGAACAGATAGACCCAACATGAGCCATATTTATAGTCTGGATCCAGTCCACCCGAGGTTAGTCCCCAATCCACCCCTATGGGTTCACACTAGGCATGTGCACTGACAAAAAATGTGTTAGTTTTTGTTTTCGTTTCATTTGTTTTTTTCGGCAATTCGAAAATTCGGAAATCCGAAAATTTGGAATTTCTGAATTTTCAGATTCCAAATTTCCGAATTTTCAGATTCCAAATTTCCGAATTTTCAGATTCCAAATTTCCGAATTTTCAGATTCCAAATTTCCGAATTTTCAGATTCCAAATTTCCGAATTTTCAGATTCCAAATTTCCCGAATTTTCAAATTCCGAATTTCCAAATTTTCAAATTCCGAATTTCCGAATTTTCAAATTTCCGAATTTCCAAATATTCAAATTTCTGAATTTTCGAATTTCCAAATTTTCAAATTTCTGAATTTTTGAATTTTTGAATTCCGAATTTCCGAATTTTTGGATTTTCAGAATTTGAAAATTCAGAAATTCAGAAATTCGAAAATCTGAAAAAAAGAAAGAAAATCAGTAAAATTCGAAGCAATAACTAACTAATAAAAATGATTAAATTATAGGTATTGGAATTTCCTTTCAAATTTGGCTGTTTGTGAACGTAACGAATACAAATTTATCTGAAGTTACGAATTATCCGAATAAACTATTGCCGCATCTAAACAAATGGAATGGAACATATTAATAATAAATAATAGTAAAAAGGTTTTATTATTGTTATTTATTATTATTAGAGCGTTACGTTCTATTCATTTAGATACAGCATTCGTTATACGTTCACTAACAGACAAATTTGAAAGGAAATTCCAATACCTATAATTAAATATGTATTATTAGTTAGTTATTATTTCAGATTTTCAGGTTTTTGAGTTTTCAGATTTTCATTCTTTTGAATGTTCAGATTTTCATTCTTATTTTTGGATATTCAAATTTCCAAATTTTTGAATTTCCTAAAACGTTTAATGCCACTAATTTGGCCATGTTAACTTTAAGGCCTGAAATAGCACCAAAATCTTGAAGTAGCTTAATTACATTTGGAGTTGATATTAGGGGTGATGTGATGAATAAAAGCATATCGTCTGCAAACAGTGCACATTTATGTTCATTTGGGCCACACATTACCCCTCTGATCTCAGGATGTGATCTGATGGCAATGGCCAGGGTTTCAATTGCGATTGCGAATATTAGGGGGGATAGAGGACAGCCCTGTCTAGTTCCTTCTTGAATGCTAAACGCATCCAAGTAGTGACCCAACAAGTGAATTTGCAAGCTAGGATTACAATATAACGCATGAATAATCCCCAAAATGTTTGCGCCGAAGCCCCATCTTTCCAGAATCCAAATATATAAGGCCAAGATACTGAATCGAATGCCTTCTGAAGATCTATGGATAACAGGTAACCTTCTTGAGGAGCGCATCCATCCCAACGGGAGCGTAGAAGGGAGATTATGTCAATAGCACTCCCCGGGATGAATCCCACCTGGTCTTTATTGATATGTTCTTCGATCAAGCTGGAAAGTCTCACTGCCAGTATCTTTTTCATAATTTTAAGATCATTATTAATAAGGGAAATTGGGTGATAGTCACTGACATCACTCATCTCTTTCCCTGGTTTGGGTATGACCAAGACGAAGGCTGAGTTTGATTCATTGACCAGGGGAGATCCCTCCCGAAGAGAGTTGAAAAATCAAGCCATAAATGGGGCCAAATAAGGACAAAATTTCCTATAATAACCCGCAGAGAAACCATTAGATCCTGGGGCAGAGTTTGTCTTGGAAGACTTGATTGCCTCCAGAATCTCCTCCAAGGAGATGGATGCGTCAAGAAGTTCCCCCTGCTTGCGTGATATTTTGGGTGTATATCATGAAGGAAGGATTCTAGTTTACTAGGATTGGTGGAGGGGGGATCAGTATAAATCTTGGAATAAAAATCATGGAATGTTACCATGATCTTAATAGCGTTTTGGGTCAGATCGCCGGTAAGGTGCGGATTTTGGGAAAGGATAATGTGCAGATTTTTTAGGGCTAAGTTTAGTTGCTAATTTAGAGCCAATTCTATCTTTTTGTGAGTAGAATTTTGCACCAGTCCATCTTAAATGCTTTTCAGCCATAGTAGTTAGTCCAAGTTTTTAAGTTTTACTTGAGCAGGGTCCCTATGGGTCTGATTCTCAGGAGTGGGATTGCTTTTGTGACGTTTACTGGACTGGAGGAATTCCTCTGTCAATTTCCTAATTTCAGTTCCGTGTTCGCGTTTCAACTGAGCAGAGATCTGGATAAATTTCCCTCTCATCACTTCAGGCCTTCAGGGTCTCTAAAAACCTTAGTGGGAGAAAAATGAATATGTTTGGCGAAGCAAAACGTCGCTCCTTTCGTTTTATTTTCTGTGTTTGCCAAATAGAATTGTGGGAAACTCCTATGGATGAATGAGGGAGTGTATGAGGCTGGGAAGTTAGTCTCTTGTAAGAGTACCACCTCAGCTTTTAAGGTGTGATATAGTTGGAGTCATTTTCTACGTTTTACAGGTGAGTTAAGCCCTTGTACATTAGGTGAGACAATCTGTAATTTTAGATTATGGGATCTGCACCAGTCATGGATCAGAGGGAAGGCTAATGAAGACAAAAATCTCACCACAAGAGGATTTGTTCTCTGGCAGTGCGATATCTCTACCAAGGTTCTGATGTCCCGTTCAAGCGAGTGGAAGATGGTGGAGCTCCAGGAAGTGCTTGTTAATAAAGAAAAGTGAGTGTCCAGAGGGAGGACAAGCAGAAAGGTAAAGAGGGAAAAAGGAATAAGAAGGGCAGACATTAGTGAACAAAATATATAAATAAAACCCCAGATCCCAAAAGGGCCTGGAAGGAACCCGCCACTTCCCTCCCCGTATCCGTAGCACTAGAAAATCCCCCCTGGTTAGGGAGAAATAATCTGACCCCAAGAGGAAAAGGATGAGCCTCTCGGCATCAGAGGGGGGTGCATTGCATACGCTCCGGTCACCCCACCTTTTAAAAATTAAATATAACTGTTTAAAGTCTGAGCCACAATTATGCTACTGAGACAACAATTGGACCCCTGCAGGCACCCCTGCAGGCACCCCCACGTTCCTCCCTGCCAACAAGGAGCCACCATACATGATAAAAGAACATGGGGTCACCAATCGCCGACCAAGTAGGACGCAAGGATAACCACGCGGGACCAACATGATCTCCTTGAAAACTCATCTCTTCAGAGAAGCCTATCTGGCCCCACCTAACAACTGTGCATTTATTTTCTCAATCAGCATATCGCCCACAGTTATTACCTCTTGTATCTCTTGATCTTCCCTCTTAGATTGTAAGCTCTAAGGAGCGGGGCCCTCTGATTCCTACTGTATTAAAGTGTATTGTATTTATACTGTCTACCCTCAAGTTGTAAAGCGCTATGTAAACTGTTGGCGCTATATAAATCCTGTATAATAATAATAATAAAAATTCATAAATGACATGTTGTAGGGGAACAAACCCATTTGTAACAGCCCCTTTTGAAACTCTAGTGGTTAACGCTAAACACCACTAGGAGTAGAGATTGTTTTGCTATATACTAAAAAGTCAGATTAACAATAAAACTGTGAACATTAAACCATAACAAATGGTGGATCCCCGAAAAGCTCCTGCTCCCAGAAAGGAATCCCTTAGGATTTCTGGAACCTTCTTCATGTCATTCAGGGTGCTAGGAAAAATGGTTAGTGATAAGGGCATGCCACCCTAAAGGGTAGTTCCAAATAGAACTGAGCTAATAAACAGGGCTTGTTGTTCAAATATCGCCAACATAGGGGGTGAGAGTCCCTTGACCTCTTTGATTTCTGCTTATGCAAAACTGGAATTAGAGGACTCGGTGGAGAAGGACATTTGGAAGATGGGGCTCCTCTGTTGAGCTGTGGTTGTGGGAACTCCTGGGAGATCAAACCCAACTGCAAGAGCAAACGTTTGCCTTACGGAAAAGATGAGAAGGAGTGGGCTTTGTTACGATATGAAAAATTCAGACGCAGAGGTAAGGACCATCTGTAAGGGATATCCTTTTGGGCCAGAACCTGTAGCAGAGGTTTGAGGGATCAATGTTTTTGGACTGTGAATGGGGTAAGATCTGTGAAGATCTGGACAGGGTGACCTAGGATTCCAAGGAATTGCGAGTCAATTTCATCACCTCCTCTTTAATGGCGTAGAAATGGCCCTTTACTTTAATATCTCGAGGCAGACCATCCGTACATAAGGGTTGTAAGGCTCTATGCGCCCTATCAAGCTCCAATCGATGGTCTGGGATGTCAGGGATCAGGGCCTTAATAAATGTGTGGACTGCTGGTTGGACCTCTTTTACCAATTCTGGAAGACCACTGATCCTGATATTATAAGGTCTGGATCTATTTTCAAGGTCATCAATTTTTAATAGAGCTGTTTCTAATTGGTCCTGAAGATCCGAGATTCTAGCAGAGTTCTGTTTTATTCTGGCGACTGCCTGGTCTGCTCTTTTTTCTATGACCTCTATCCATGCCCCTATTTGCTGAAGATCTGCATGAATTATGGCGGTAATCTGCGCTGCTGTTTGGGGCGAGACCCCTGGAGAGCATATTAGAAAAAGCTGACATCATGGATGAAAAGTCAGTTGGGGTGTGGGGGCAATCATGCACACCCTGCTCCCATGTCCCAGGGGTGGCTAAAAGATTCCCCATAGGAGTGAGATTTAGGCCTCCCACTGAACTCCCGATCAGAGATTTTGTGGATGCAGGGAAAGGAGCAGGTTGCTGAGGGGTACTCACTGTGCCCTTTTCTTTTGAGCTGGCTGGGGGGCTCCTGTTATACTGGTCAGCTATTGATTCCTCTGGCTCTGAGGCTATGCCTCGTATTTCCGTGGCCGCCATCTTGACATTGGGTGATTCCTGGCTGTTTGCTCGCTTGATTAGTAATATCGTGGGGCCGTTGTGCAGGCTCTGACAGCTGTGGTGGGGAGTAGAAGACCGGAGCGTTGTGGAAGTCCTAGGCTATGCGGCCATCTTGGTCACCCCCGTGGATGCGCTGGATCAGTGACTTTTTACACTCAGCTTAATAGTTGGTGACATGCTCTGTCCCATTGGTGGTCAAATTACTAGATATATAGAATGCTTTATTGGCAATTTCTATTTCTATATATACAATATATATATATATATATATATATATATATATATATATATATATATATATATATATATATATATATATATATATATATATATATATATATATATATATATATACTGTATAACTATAACTATGAGCATTTTACAAAAAATTA
The DNA here is from genome assembly GCA_028564925.1 of Lithobates sylvaticus. Lineage (NCBI taxonomy): Eukaryota > Metazoa > Chordata > Amphibia > Anura > Ranidae > Lithobates > Lithobates sylvaticus. Next base: position 407,326,839 of record CM053028.1, read on the forward strand.
TTAGAGACTGTGGACATGCTACAAGAATGTTTGGAGACTGCTGCAGGAGATGGTCAAAGACTGAGGACACACTACATTAGACTGCTATAGATCATGGCTATTATTACAATACTCTCTATATGTTCTCTATGCAGCCTCAATAAAAAAAATGCCATCTACATTTGATAGTTCCCATAACAAGATCAATGTTTAATAATCTGAAAAAATATACATTAAAGAGTAAAAGAAATGGACAACACAGAAAAAATAATACCAAATCATTTAACTAGTAAAATCCAGTGTAGTTATTATTTTTCATTTACTGATACTGGCAGTGCAGATGTCAAGGTATAGTCAAGCACTTCTGGCAGTACAGTATTTTGCAGTAGTACTTGTAGTATGTATTTGGTGCAATTTCTATGTCCTCTTTATTAAACCCAGCAAAAAAGGGGAGGCATTTCCCTAACATAAAGTACCAAATTGCCACAACTGGGCACCAGTGCTATATCCTGCTGCTTACAGTACATCCTAACATGTCTGTAACACCTATTCCTTTTTGTGATCTTTTAGTGACATCTGCTCCCCACAGCACATTGACACTAAGAAATGCCAAGTTGTATTACTGATCTATCCTTGGCCGCTAAGTGCATATTTTAGAATATCCTTCAGAAAATATATGGAAGGTCTTTTCATATTACCGTGTTTACTTTTAGATTGTTTAAATGAGCAGGGCCCTCATCGCCCTTATCTGTTACTAACTATGTACTCTGTTTATTTTATACTCAACCCTACTGACACAGAAGTGATTTCGGTATGTAAATAAAGTTAATAATAATGCTAGTGATCATATTTTGTACTTTCCCCAAGTATGATTACTTTATTTACTGAATTATCTTAAGTTCTTGGTGTTTGCATGGCTGAAGCAAGCTCTAGCTGGATCTGGAATCATCAATGTGTGAATTACAGAGACTTTGAGCAAAGTACAGTAGGCTATTTTTTTTTTATCATAATTAGATATTATAAAACTGTAATCATTGATTGCTATGAGTTAGTTAATTCACTGCTGTTTTAAAGAATTTGTCCACCCAGAAGTGAAATATAGTTATAAGTGGTGCCTGATAAGCTAAGTCAGCCACTGGCTTCTTCCTTGTCTTTTATACTTGAACAGTGAGATCTTCCTCCCATAATACTTGCCTCTATTACTGTGCACTTAAGGGATTTGAGTGTTTCTACTTACCTTTTTTAGTTTCAGCTCCTCACTTGCATTTTCTGTAATATAATATGAGATAAATAAATCCAAGTTGGTGATAGGAATGTCCTTGTAATGGACATAGCAAGTGTACAAACCCAGGAGCCCAGGTGCTTAGTTCAGATCAGTAGGGTCCCCTAGCAATATAAGTCATTTTGAAGTGCTATAACTTTCCAAAAGCCACCAAAAACAGATATATAAATTTTAGATAAATTGATTATTTAAACATTTCAGATTCTGGCAGGTAATCCATGCACCTTAAGGAATACAATGGATGAATAATCTTGAAACAGTATTAAATGTTTCACATAAAATATATAAAATTGTCAGAAATCACTATGCATACTCTTATGTCCTCCAAAATCTCCCTACTCTCTATTAAGGATGGGCCCGGTGCTCGATGCGAACCCACGTTCGCATCGAGCACCGGGCGTTCGCTCGCTCGGCGAGCCCAGAACTATTTTGGCCGCTCGCATCACGTTCGTGTGATGCGCGCGGCCCCGCAATGCATTGCGGCCGGCGCGGCCGACGCAGTGCATTGCTGGCTGATGATTGGCCAAGCATGCACTGTGACCCCGCATGCTTGGCCAATCACAGCCCCGGAAACTCGAAGAGCCATAATTGGCTACAGGCAGGACGCCTGTAGCCAATTACAGCTCAGGGGCTGTAGTACACGCCCCCCCCTATAAAACGCCGCCACGCCGTCTGCGCCGGTCACATGCTGTTCCGGCGCAGATTGAGCAGGCAGATTCTGTGACACTCTGCTGCATTAAGATAGTTAGAGAGATTCACTTACAGAGATTGAGTTAGATAGATTCAGTTACAAAGATTGATTGAGAAAGAGGGGCTTGTAGTGTGCTCGTGGCAGGCAGGCAGAGCTCCTATATTTTGTTACCAGAAGCACCTATAGGACTTGTAGTGTGTTCGTGGCAGGCAGGCAGAGCTCCTATATTTTGTTACCAGAAGCACCTATAGGACTTGTAGTGTGTTCGTGGCAGGCAGGCAGAGCTCCTATATTTTGTTACCAGAAGCACCTATAGGACTTGTAGTGTGTTCGTGGCAGGCAGGCAGAGCTCCTATATTTTGTTACCAGAAGCACCTATAGGACTTGTAGTGTGTTCGTGGCAGGCAGGCAGAGCTCCTTCATTTTGTTCCCAGAGGCACCTATAGGACTTGAAGTGTGTTAGTCCCATTACACACACAGAGCTATATTTTCTTCCCAGAAGCACCTATAGGACTTGAAGTGTGTTAGTCCCATTACACACACAGAGCTATATTTTCTTCCCAGAAGCACCTATAGGACTTGAAGTGTGTTAGTCCCATTACACACACAGAGCTATATTTTGTTCCCAGAAGCACCTATAGGACTTGAAGTGTGTTAGTCCCATTACACACACAGAGCTATATTTTGTTCCCAGAAGCACCTATAGGACTTGAAGTGTGTTAGTCCCATCACACACACAGAGCTATATTTTGTTCCCAGAAGCACCTATAGGACTTGAAGTGTGTTAGTGGCATCACACACACAGAGCTATATTTTGTTCCCAGAAGCACCTATAGGACTTGAAGTGTGTTAGTCCCATCACACACACAGAGCTATATTTTGTTCCCAGAAGCACCTATAGGACTTGAAGTGTGTTAGTCCCATCACACACACAGAGCTATATTTTGTTCACAGAAGCACCTATAGGACTTGAAGTGTGTTAGTCCCATTACACACACAGAGCTATATTTTGTTCCCAGAAGCACCTATAGGACTTGAAGTGTGTTAGTCCCATTACACACACAGAGCTATATTTTCTTCCCAGAAGCACCTATAGGACTTGAAGTGTGTTATTCCCATTACACACACAGAGCTATATTTTCTTCCCAGAAGCACCTATAGGACTTGAAGTGTGTTAGTCCCATCACACACACAGAGCTATATTTTGTTCCCAGAAGCACCTATAGGACTTGAAGTGTGTTAGTCCCATTACACACACAGAGCTATATTTTCTTCCCAGAAGCACCTATAGGACTTGAAGTGTGTTAGTCCCATTACACACACAGAGCTATATTTTGTTCCCAGAAGCACCTATAGGACTTGAAGTGTGTTAGTCCCATTACACACACAGAGCTATATTTTGTTCCCAGAAGCACCTATAGGACTTGAAGTGTGTTAGTCCCATCACACACACAGAGCTATATTTTGTTCCCAGAAGCACCTATAGGACTTGAAGTGTGTTAGTGGCATCACACACACAGAGCTATATTTTGTTCCCAGAAGCACCTATAGGACTTGAAGTGTGTTAGTCCCATCACACACACAGAGCTATATTTTGTTCCCAGAAGCACCTATAGGACTTGAAGTGTGTTAGTCCCATCACACACACAGAGCTATATTTTGTTCCCAGAAGCACCTATAGGACTTGAAGTGTGTTAGTCCCATTACACACACAGAGCTATATTTTGTTCCCAGAAGCACCTATAGGACTTGAAGTGTGTTAGTCCCATTACACACACAGAGCTATATTTTCTTCCCAGAAGCACCTATAGGACTTGAAGTGTGTTATTCCCATTACACACACAGAGCTATATTTTCTTCCCAGAAGCACCTATAGGACTTGAAGTGTGTTAGTCCCATCACACACACAGAGCTATATTTTGTTCCCAGAAGCACCTATAGGACTTGAAGTGTGTTAGTCCCATTACACACACAGAGCTATATTTTCTTCCCAGAAGCACCTATAGGACTTGAAGTGTGTTATTCCCATTACACACACAGAGCTATATTTTCTTCCCAGAAGCACCTATAGGACTTGAAGTGTGTTAGTCCCATTACACACACAGAGCTATATTTTGTTCCCAGAAGCACCTATAGGACTTGAAGTGTGTTAGTCCCATTACACACACAGAGCTATATTTTTCTTCCCAGAAGCACCTATAGGACTTGAAGTGTGTTAGTCCCATCACACACACAGAGCTATATTTTGTTCCCAGAAGCACCTATAGGACTTGAAGTGTGTTAGTCCCATCACACACACAGAGCTATATTTTGTTCCCAGAAGCACCTATAGGACTTGAAGTGTGTTAGTCCCATCACACACACAGAGCTATATTTTGTTCCCAGAAGCACCTATAGGACTTGAAGTGTGTTAGTCCCATCACACACACAGAGCTATATTTTCTTCCCAGAAGCACCTATAGGACTTGAAGTGTGTTAGTCCCATTACACACACAGAGCTATATTTTCTTCCCAGAAGCACCTATAGGACTTGAAGTGTGTTAGTCCCATTACACACACAGAGCTATATTTTGTTCCCAGAAGCACCTATAGGACTTGAAGTGTGTTAGTCCCATTACACACACAGAGCTATATTTTCTTCCCAGAAGCACCTATAGGACTTGAAGTGTGTTAGTCCCATCACACACACAGAGCTATATTTTGTTCCCAGAAGCACCTATAGGACTTGAAGTGTGTTAGTCCCATTACACACACAGAGCTATATTTTGTTCCCAGAAGCACCTATAGGACTTGAAGTGTGTTAGTCCCATTACACACACAGAGCTATATTTTCTTCCCAGAAGCACCTATAGGACTTGAAGTGTGTTATTCCCATTACACACACAGAGCTATATTTTCTTCCCAGAAGCACCTATAGGACTTGAAGTGTGTTAGTCCCATCACACACACAGAGCTATATTTTGTTCCCAGAAGCACCTATAGGACTTGAAGTGTGTTAGTCCCATTACACACACAGAGCTATATTTTGTTCCCAGAAGCACCTATAGGACTTGAAGTGTGTTAGTCCCATTACACACACAGAGCTATATTTTCTTCCCAGAAGCACCTATAGGACTTGAAGTGTGTTATTCCCATTACACACACAGAGCTATATTTTCTTCCCAGAAGCACCTATAGGACTTGAAGTGTGTTAGTCCCATCACACACACAGAGCTATATTTTCTTCCCAGAAGCACCTATAGGACTTGAAGTGTGTTAGTCCCATTACACACACAGAGCTATATTTTCTTCCCAGAAGCACCTATAGGACTTGAAGTGTGTTATTCCCATTACACACACAGAGCTATATTTTCTTCCCAGAAGCACCTATAGGACTTGAAGTGTGTTAGTCCCATTACACACACAGAGCTATATTTTGTTCCCAGAAGCACCTATAGGACTTGAAGTGTGTTAGTCCCATTACACACACAGAGCTATATTTTCTTCCCAGAAGCACCTATAGGACTTGAAGTGTGTTAGTCCCATCACACACACAGAGCTATATTTTGTTCCCAGAAGCACCTATAGGACTTGAAGTGTGTTAGTCCCATCACACACACAGAGCTATATTTTGTTCCCAGAAGCACCTATAGGACTTGAAGTGTGTTAGTCCCATCACACACACAGAGCTATATTTTCTTCCCAGAAGCACCTATAGGACTTGAAGTGTGTTAGTCCCATCACACACACAGAGCTATATTTTCTTCCCAGAAGCACCTATAGGACTTGAAGTGTGTTTGTCCCATTACACACACAGAGCTATATTTTGTTCCCAGAAGCACCTATAGGACTTGAAGTGTGTTAGTCCCATTACACACACAGAGCTATATTTTCTTCCCAGAAGCACCTATAGGACTTGAAGTGTGTTAGTCCCATTACACACACAGAGCTATATTTTGTTCCCAGAAGCACCTATAGGACTTGAAGTGTGTTAGTCCCATCACACACACAGAGCTATATTTTGTTCCCAGAAGAACCTATAGGACTTGAAGTGTGTTAGTCCATCACACACACAGAGCTATATTTTGTTCCCAGAAGCACCTATAGGACTTGAAGTGTGTTAGTCCCATTACACACACAGAGCTATATTTTCTTCCCAGAAGAACCTATAGGACTTGAAGTGTGTTAGTCCCATCACACACACAGAGCTCTATTTTGTTCCCAGAAGCACCTATAGGACTTGAAGTGTGTTAGTCCCATTACACACACAGAGCTATATTTTGTTCCCCAGAAGCACCTATAGGACTTGAAGTGTGTTAGTCCCATCACACACACAGAGCTATATTTTGTTCCCAGAAGCACCTATAGGACTTGAAGTGTGTTAGTCGCATCACACACACAGAGCTATATATTTCTTCCCAGAAGCACCCATAGGACTTGAAGTGTGTTAGTCCCATCACACAGAGCTCCTCTATTTTCTTTGCAGAAGCACCCACAGGACTTCTAGTGTGTTAGTGGCATCACACAGAGCTCCTCTATTTTCTTTGCATAAGCACCCACAGGACTTCTAGTGTGTTAGTGGCATCACACAGAGCTCCTCTATTTTCTTTGCAGAAGCACCCATAGGACTTCTAGTGTGTTAGTGGCATCACACAGAGCTCCTATATATTCTTCTCAGCAGCACCCACAGGACTTCTAGTGTGTTAGTGGCATCACACAGAGCTCCGCTATTTTCTTTGCATAAGCACCCACAGGACTTCTAGTGTGTTAGTGGCATCACACAGAGCTCCTCTATTTTTTTTGCAGAAGCACCCACAGGACTTCTAGTGTGTTAGTGGCATCACACAGAGCTCCTCTATTTTCTTTGCAGAAGCACCCATAGGACTTCTAGTGTGTTAGTGGCATCACACAGAGCTCCTATATATTCTTCTCAGCAGCACCCACAGGACTTCTAGTGTGTTAGTGGCATCACACAGAGCTCCTATATATTCTTCTCAGCAGCACCCACAGGACTTCTAGTGTGTTAGTGGCATCACACAGAGCTCCTCTATTTTCTTTGCATAAGCACCCACAGGACTTCTAGTGTGTTAGTGGCATCACACAGAGCTCCTCTATTTTCTTTGCATAAGCACCCACGGGACTTCTAGTGTGTTAGTGGCATCACACAGAGCTCCTCTATTTTCTTTGCAGAAGCACCCATAGGACTTCTAGTGTGTTAGTGGCATCACACAGAGCTCCTCTATTTTCTTTGCAGAAGCACCCATAGGACTTCTAGTGTGTTAGTGGCATCACACAGAGCTCCTATATATTCTTCTCAGCAGCACCCACAGGACTTCTAGTGTGTTAGTGGCATCACACAGAGCTCCTCTATTTTCTTTGCTGAAGCACCCACAGGACTTCTAGTGTGTTAGTGGCATCACACAGAGCTCCTCTATTTTCTTTGCAGAAGCACCCACAGGACTTCTAGTGTGTTAGTGGCATCACACAGAGCTCCTCTATTTTCTTTGCAGAAGCACCCATAGGACTTCTAGTGTGTTAGTGGCATCACACAGAGCTCCTATATTTTCTTCTCAGCAGCACCCACAGAACTACCGACTACAATGGCTGGAAGACCGCCAAGGGGAGGCAGAGCGTGCAGAGCCAAGAACACAGGGCAGGCAGGCTCTGTTTCTAGTGGACGTGGCCGTGGACGTGGACGTGGTCGTGCATCGTCATCAGCACGTGGCCATGGGACACGCGCGTCTTTGTTTTCGGCAGCTGGACATGTGGAGCCGCATCATGCTGAAGGCTTGGTAGAATGGATGACCAAGCCCTCCTCATCCTCCTCATCCTCTCTCACCCAGGCTCAGGGTACTGACAGAGCATCATCAGCCACCCCTTCCCTAGACCCACCATGTCCTCCTGAGGAGTCCCCCGAACTCTTTGAGCACAGTGTTGGGTACATGCTCCAGGAGGATGCCCAACGATTCGAAGGCTCGGATGACGAAACCCAGCTTGAGGAATCTGGCAGTACAGTTCCACCAGCTGCAGCTTACTGTCAGGTTTGCTCTAGTGGTGAAGAGGGAGGGGATGATGAGGTCACTGACTCCACGTGGGTGCCTCAAGGGAGAGAGGATGAGGAGGAGGACGAGGAGGAGGAGGATGCGGCGTCACATGTCCAACGAGGCAGGATGCCCCCTGGAGGCCAGGTAGAGGCCAGCACAGCAACTGTACAACACCGCAGAGCTCCGCCTGTGCAGGGCGCTGCCTCTGCACGTTATCAGAAAAGTTCTTTGGTGTGGGCCTTTTTTGAGACGAGTGCAGCAGATCGCACCACTGCTATTTGCAATATTTGTCTCAAGCGTATCTCGCGTGGCCAAAACATCAGCCGCTTGGGCACGACAAGCATGACCAGACATATGGCGACCTGCCATGCAGCTCGTTGGCAGGCACACATAAAAGACCCACACCAAAGAACTAAGCGGACCTCTCCTTGCTCCTCCTCAGCTGGGATCTCCATCCCCACTACACCTTCAGTCCTCTCTGAAAGCTGCTCTGAGAGGACTGAAGGTGTAGAATTCGGTGTGTCACAACCAAGTACTTGCAGTACACCGACGTCCGAATGCAGCAGGCAAATTTCCCTGCCCCAGCTGCTGGACCGTAGAAAGAAGTACACTCCCAGCCATCCACATGCCCAGCGGTTGAATGCTAGCCTTGCTAAATTGCTAGCACTTCAACTGCTGCCTTTTCAGTTGGTAGACTCGGCCCCCTTCCGTGAGTTTGTTCAATGTGCGGTTCCTCAGTGGCAGGTTCCCAAACGCCACTTTTTCTCGCGGAAGGCGATTCCGTCTCTCTACCGGCATGTGGAGGGCAATGTCCATGCCTCGCTGGACAGGGCGGTCAGCGGTAAGGTGCATATTACCGCTGACTCATGGTCCAGCAGGCATGGACAGGGACGGTACCTTTCTTTCACGGCCCATTGGGTCACTCTATTGGCAGCTGGGAGGGATGCAGGACAAGGTGCAGTAGTGTTGGAGGTTGTTCCGCCACCACGCCTCCAAAACGCGACTACTGCTACTGGTTGTGACACACCTCTCTCCTCCACCCCCTCCTCTTCTTCTTCCTCCAGTGCTCTGTCCTTGGAACCAGCGGTGCTCCGTAGGCGTACAAGGGGCTACGCAAGTACGCAGGCAAAAAGATGCCATGCCGTGCTTGCGCTGGTGTGTTTGGGGGACAGGAGCCACACTGGGCCAGAGGTTCTGGCAGCTCTGCAGGGGCAGGCCGAGAGGTGGTTGACGCCACGTCAGCTTAAGCCAGGAATGGTCGTTTCTGACAATGGCACCAACCTCCTCTCCGCCCTGCGACAGGGGCAGCTCACCCATGTGCCCTGCATGGCTCACGTCCTCAACCTGGTGGTGCAGCGGTTCTTGGGCAGGTTCCCAGGCTTACAGGATGTCCTGAGGCAGGCCAGGAAAGTCTGTGTGCATTTCCGCCGATCTTATAATGCCAGTGCTCGGCTGACTGAGCTGCAAAAGGAGCTGAACCTGCCCAAGAACCGCCTAATATCTGACATGCCCACCAGGTGGAACTCAACGTTGGCCATGCTGCAGCGACTGCACACGCAGCAGAGGGCCATCAATGAGTACCTTTGCGACTACGGCACCAGGACAGGGTCAGGGGAGCTTGGTTTTTTTTCCCCACGTCAGTGGAGCATGATCAGGGATGCATGCACTGTCCTCTCACCATTTGAGGAGGCCACGAGGATGGTGAGCAGTGACAGTGCATGCATCAGTGACACTGTCCCTCTTGTCCACCTGTTGGAGCATACGCTGCGTGGGATAATGGACAGGGCACTTGAGGCAGAACAGAGGCAGGAAGAGGAGGACTTCCTTGCCTCTCAAGGCCCCCTTTATCCGGACAGTGTTCCTTCTGTCCCACCCATCACACAGGAAGAGGATGAGGAGGAGGAGGAGGAGGAGGAGGAGGAGGATTGTGTGAGCATGGAGGTGGAGCCTGGCACTCAGCATCAGCAGCAGCAGTCTTTTAGGGATGATGTACAGTCCCAACAAGCCAGTGGACTTGTACGTGGCTGGGAGGAGGTGGCTGGCGATCATGTCATCCTCAGTGACCCAGAAGACTCCGGACCGAATGCCTCAGCTAACCTACGCTGCATGGCCTCCCTGATCCTGCAAAGCCTGCGGAAGGATCCTCGTGTTCTTCGGATCAAGGAGAGGGACCATTACTGGCTGGCCACTCTCCTTGATCCGCGGTACAAGGGTAAGGTTGCGGACCTTATCTTGCCGTCGCAGAGGGAGCAGAGGATGAGACATCTCAGGGAGGCCTTGCAGAAAGGTCTGTGCAACGCGTTCCCAGAAACTGGGAGGCTACAAACTCCTGGTCCTGGGCGACGAGTTGCTGAGGCTTCGGTCAGTGGCAGAAGGAGCGGTGGGGAAGGTGGACGTCTGACCGATGCGTTCAGACAATTTTTTAGTCCGCAGCCCCAAGGTATGATCGGTTCCAGCAACCATCGCCAGCGTCTGATATACATGGTGCAGGAATACCTTGGGGCAAGGTCAGACTTGGACACCTTTCCCACCGAAAATCCTCTGGCTTACTGGGTCCTGAGGATGGATCACTGGCCAGAGCTTGCACAGTATGCAATTGAGCTACTGGCCTGTCCTGCCTCCAGCGTTCTTTCCGAACGCACATTCAGTGCTGCTGGAGGATTTGTGACTGATCATAGGGTGCGCCTGTCCACCGCCTCGGTTGATCGACTGACATTCATCAAAATGAATCAGTCTTGGATC
>CM053028.1:407338055-407357065 GCA_028564925.1 Lithobates sylvaticus
CGAGTACATGGATACCAAACACGACATGCTTTAAAATTGCGCACAAACACGCAGTGGCGACAAACTACATACATTTTTAAAAGCCTTTAAAAGCCTTTACATGATACCACATTAGATTCACGGAGGAGGTCTACTGCTAAAATTACTGCCCTCGATCTGACCTTCGCGGTGATACCTCACATGCATGCTGCAATTGCTGTTTACATATGACGCCAGACCAACGCTTGTGTACGCCTTTGCGCAAGAGAAGGGGGGGCAGGGGTGCTTTTTTTTTTTTTTTTTAGTTTTTTTTTTATTTATTTAGCTTTTTTATTCTATTTTTAAACTGTTCCTTCCATTTTTTTTCTTTGTTATGATTTTTATTGTTATCTCAGGGAATGTAAATATCCCCTATGATAGCAATAGGCAGTGACAGGTACTCTTTTTTTGAAAAAATTGGGGTCTATTAGACCCTAGATCTTTCCTCTGCCCTCAAAGCATCTGACCACACCACGATTGGTGTGATAAAATGCTTTCCCAATTTCCCAATGGCGCGGTTTATATCCGGGAGGGGGGACATTCCCTCCCACTGCTTGTAAAAGCAGTCTAGAGGCTAATTACCCGCTAGAATTGCTTTTACATGAAAGCCGATCACTGGCTGAAAAGAATGATACCAAGATGATACCTAAACCTGCAGGCATCATTCTGGTATAACCATTCAAAGTCCAGCAACATACTGGACATATATTGTAATCTTTTTTTTTTTCATGCAGCCTCTTGGCTGAACGAAAAAAAGAGATTGATTGGTGGGTATGCCCACCATTAGAATACCTCCCTTCATCCACCCACTTCTAATGATGGGCATACATGCACCATTTATATATGCCGATGCATGGGGGCATCCTCCCGCAAAAGTTATGCCGTGTACACACGGTCGGAATTTCGACCGTATGTACGTGGCATTAGGAGCCAATCGCTCCTCCGCCCCCCCTGCTGCCCCCATGCTTCGGCACATATGCTCTTTTTTTTAACTGTGGTGGTGAAATCACCTCCTACAGCGTTGGAGTCGCGGCTTTATGTATCGTGGGAGCAAACGCTGTTGCTGTCAAGATAAATAAATCCGCGCTGCAACTGAATGGCGCACCTGAAAACAAAAAAATGCTTAACACTAAAACACAGTAAACAAAATTACATACCTGAAAAGCAAGCATGATAAAACATGATAAAACATAATAAAACATTGCAGAATAGAATGGAGTAAAAAAAGAGCAACAATAGAGAGAGAGAGAGAACAATAAAACGACAACTATTTTTGTTTTTTTTATTTTTTTGAGATTCACAGGTAAAAAAGCTCCTGACTGTTAGCGACTGAATCAAAACGCTACCACAAAAAAAATGTTAGCGATCGCAGGGATCAGGCCTGACTCTGCGAACGCTGCAGTTATGTGTGCTTAGTGTTTTGTAAGTGACAGTGATCGATCGATACTGCACTTGGGTGGGCTGGGCTGGGCTGGGCGGAGGGGGAAAACGCAGGTGCTAGCAGGTATCTGGGCTGATCCCGCTAACAATGCGTTTTTTTGGAACCCTAAACTGCTGGGACGCTAGTATAGATCTGATCAGATCAGATATTGATCTGTTCAGATACTATACCACTAAGGGAGGTGTATGCTTTGCGCGTGGGTGTTTGCGGTACTGGCACTAACCTGGGGCGACGCAGACCTTATTTGACCCTAAAACCTAATTGATATCACCCGCCGGGCGATCAGGGGGTTAAACCGTTATTGGGTAATAAATGGCGGGTGCCCTGACAGTATAAAAAACAAGCTAACTAACCAGCGTCACCCGTAACAGTAATACAAAAAAAAACTGGTTACCTAGCGACACTAATGCAGCGATCAGAAAAACGATCGCTTAGTGACACTGGCAAAAGGGGGTGAAAGGGTTAACTAGGGGCAATCAGGGGGTTAAACCTTTATTAGGTAATATATGGGGGTACCTGACGCTATATAAAAACCTGACGGGGAACCTAAATAACGAAATAACTAACTGGCTAACCAGCGTCACCAGTGACATTTTATACGGTGATCACTGGTGAAAGGGTTAACTCTAGGGGCAATCAGGGGGTTAAAACCTTTATTTAGGTTGTAATATGGGGTACCTGACCTAGAAACCTATTTATGAACCTATATAAACATGGCGGTTAACCTAAAAAAAAAACTGGTTACCTAGCGACACTAATGCAGCGATCAGAAAAACGATCGCTTAGTGACACTGGCAAAAGGGGGTGAAAGGGTTAACTAGGGGCAATCAGGGGGTTAAACCTTTATTAGGTAATATATGGGGGTACCTGACGCTATATAAAAACCTGACGGGGAACCTAAATAACGAAATAACTAACTGGCTAACCAGCGTCACCAGTGACAGTTATACGGTGATTACTGGTGAAAGGGTTAACTCTAGGGGCAATCAGGGGGTTAAAACCTTTATTTAGGTTGTAATATGGGGGTACCTGACCTATAAAACTATTTATGAACCTATATAAAACATGGCAGTTAAAATAAAAAAAAAATGGTTACCTAGCGACACAATGCAGCGATCAGAAAAACGATCGCTTAGTGACACTGGCAAAAGGGGGTGAAGGGGTTAACTAGGGGCAATCAGGGGGTTAAACCTTTATTAGGGGGGGGTAGGGGGCTACCTAGGACCTAAAACTAACTGCCCTGACAGTTATTACAGTCACACTGACACTAAATGCAGTGATCAGTAAATAAATGATCACTGCAATTAGTGACACTGTGACTGGGGGGGGGGGGGTGATCTGGGGGGTGATCTGGGGGTGACAGGGGGGTGGATTGTGTGCCTATGTGTACTGGTGTCAGTGTACTGTTTGTGCACTAACCTTTACATCTTCTCTGCTCGGCGTTCCGGTCACATAGACCGGCGCACCGAGCGTGACATCACTTCCGCCTTCCTGTCTATACAATAGACAGGAAGGGGAAGCTTTTCATTCGCCAGGAGCGATCGCGAGGGGGTGGCCAGAAACCACTGGCCGTCCCCTCGTCCCGGATCGCTCCTGAAGCGATGCCGACCGTCCCCGCCGGCGGAGGGGGGTCCGATCGGACCCCCCAACCGCCTGAAGAATGGCACGTACAGGTACGTGGTTCTGCCTGTACGTGCCATTCTGCCGACGTATATATACAGGGGGCGGTCGGCAAGTGGTTAAACCTGGTATAATACTTGTGTGTTTTCAAAAAGTTCAGCACTGATATGTCTTCTCTAAATCCCACAAAACATTACAGAAACCTGTCAAGTTTCGGCCTGGTATGGATCCAATTAAAGTTTGTTGTCAGATGCTCAAGGCTCCAGGTGGTGCCTACTTCTTGGGGCGCTATCCCAAGAACATAGGAACATGTATAATCCGATTACCATATATACTCAAGTATAAGCCGACCCGAATATAAGCTGAGGCACCTAATTTTACCACAAAAAACTGGGAAAACCTATTGACTCGAGTATAAGCCTAGGGTGAGAAATGCACAGCTACTGTAAGTGGAAAAGAGGGTCAACAATGCCCATTTGCAGCCTCACTGTGCCCATTTGCATGCCTCACTGTGCCCATTTGCAGCCATAGGTCCCCCGAACTTCAAACCAAGTAGTTAAGGGTTCCTAGATACTCCCTAGCTGCAGCCAAAATGTGGGGTCTCTGGACCCAAAGGTTCCCGAAATGACATTGCTGCAGATGAACACAATTGACAGAATTTGGGGCCCCATATCTCGGGGCCACTTGGTGCTAGGAACCCAAAATTTGGTGTGCAAATTCCCAGTGGAATTCAGTGGAACCAGCACTAAATATCCAAAGCTGGTGTTCCTAGCATCAAGTGGCCCCGACATATGGGGCCCCAAAGTCGGTTTGGAAAATGTCAAGCACTTCTCTACAGCAGAGAATGACATTTTCCGAACAAAATGTGCTGAAAAACTCGGCTTATACTCAAGTATATATGGTAGTCTGTATTTCCAATGGCCTGAAGCTTCCCATTCAGATACCGAGTAGATCCATTAGAAGATTAAAAGATAAAAAGACAGGAGCGCAATCCCAATAAGAAAAAGTAAACTGTAGCATGTATTGATACATTAAAAACAAATCACACTTACCCCAGAGGCTTCCCAATGACAGCATAGACCAGGATAGTACACAGCGGTTGCTGTACAGGATCCTTCAGCTGGCACAGGAAGCCCACACAGTGACCAGTGGTGTCTTCTGCCAATGGCCACAGCATACCCTGCTGCCGTTAAGCCTGGTGGCATGGTCTACAAGGGAGTAAGGGGCGGTAATGCGTTTAGGAGAAAAAAACCTCTGCATTGTAAAACTCTGACATTCACAGACATGACTAGGCATGATGGGAATTGTAGTTCCTGAACCACTGGAGGGCCATAGTTTGGTCCCCTGCTTAACATAAACACAATATAAGATCTATAATTCTTGTCCACATTCTTCCTTCTCAGCTGGAATGCGTTTTAACAACCTGGGACCATGAGTCTTTCTGAAATTGCCTTACAATTGAATTGTACTCAAAAGCTATTCTAGGTTACAGACCACAAGAATTGATGTTTTTTGGACCCTTTTGTGTTTGTCTTGGCTAAACCTAAGATAGAGTTAACCCTGTCCAATTCATAATTGATAAATTATCTTCTCTCAGAAGCATGTTGTTTCATCTCAGCCAGTTGGAAATCCCCATCACTTCTGGACATCTCAGAATACAAAGGAAAGGTTTGTTTTGACTGATCCATGTGACCTTCTGGATTTCTCTAAAGAAAATCTGTAATGCAAACGTGTGCTGTGAGAAATACAGGTGCTGTTATTGCTGACATCCTTCTAAAAATGATAGCTGTCTGATTGTCAAGCTAATCATTTGACTTTAATATGCCTAGAACAGGCATGTCACAACTGAAGACAGACCTCTTGACCTACAGATCTGTCCCAGCTACATGATTCATTGTCAAAGCCATTAGGGCAGCATTGAAACATTGCAATAAATGTTTTAAAAAATGTAATGCCAGGCATTGAGCATGATCTTCAAGCTTCTTCTAGACAGACCCCTATGCCAAATTCACACTAGTGCAGTGAATAGCAGTATGGTAGCCTATTAAATTTGAATAGCCTGATAAGGCTGGCCATACACAATTTGAATCTTGGCTGGTTCAGCAGGAACTGGCTGAGATTTGAACCCTTAGGCCCCTTTCACACCGGGGCGTTTTTCATGCGGTGCGGCGCTAAAAATAGCGCCTGTTCACCGCATGAAAAAATCCGGCCCCTTTAACTCCAGTGTGAAAGCCGGCGGGCTTTCACACTGGAGCGGTGCGCTAGCAGGATGACAAAAAAAGTCCTGCTAGCAGCATCTTTGGAGCGGGATAGGAGCGGTGTGTTCACCGCTCCTATACCGCTCCTTCCCATTGATTACAATGGGAGACCGCGGTAAAACCGCGGCAATACCGCGGTTACCGCGGCAATACCGCGGCTACGGCGGCGCTCTGCGGGGGGTGTTTAACCCTTTTTCGGCCGCTCGTGGGGGGTAAAACCGCACCGCGAGCGGCCGAAAACCGCGGTGAAAACGACGGTAAAGCAGCGCTAAATATAGCGCTGCTTTACCGTCACCGCGGCTCACCGCCCCAGTGTGAAAGGGGCCTTAGTGGGCTGGCTGAATGTATCAAGTTGATTGATTAATCAACTTGGGTACAACCAGCCTGCCGAATTAGCTTGCGATTATTGCAAACAGCTGCTACAGCTGCTAGCCATAATCACAGTCTTCTCCCAGCAGGGACGATTTCCCCTGTCAGGAAATGACAATTGCTCGGCAGGAGGGATTCCCCTGCCAACACTGTGTTGATGAGGGAATCGTGAAAATGTCTTTTGTGCAACCCGTGGTTGCAGGAAATAAATTTGCACCGTCTATGGCCTGCCTAACACACTACAATTAACATTTAGCCGACTGTAACACAAAGATGGGGATGCAATGTTGATTTGCATAAGGGTGCCATTCAAAGTGAATGACACTGCAAGTCGTGCATTACAGTAGCACATATCTTTTGCAGATGTATAGATGTGAATCTAGCTCTAGAAATCGCGCATTCAAAATCAAGGCCAACACACTGGGGTTGATTTACTAACAATGGACAGTGCAAAATATGGTGCAGCCCTGCATAGAAACCAATCAGCTTTTAGGTTCTTTTTTTTTTTTTTTTGGTCAAAGCTTAATTGAACAAGCTGAAGTTAGAAGCTGATTGGCTACAATGCACAGCTGCACCAGATTTTGCACTCTCCAGTTTTAGTAAATCAACCCTACTGTATTTTGTGCCTTGCAGTAACAATCACGTCTATGATACAGATGTAAACCTAGCTTTACATATCAGCATCCAATGATAAACTCATAAATATGCTCCTCTGTCTGAAATTTACTAGTCAAGGTCAGTTTCCTAACCTATTATACAATCTCATTAATGCCGATTTCACCAAGATTTGATCCCAGATATTTTTAACGTTGATGCCCACTGTATAACACACTTCACAGTATTTATCAACATGAGAAGTGTATTTTCCAGTTGAAAAAGGAACCTTTTCTTTGAAAAATAATCCTTCTCAAAGAGCATTAAAATAGACATTTTATGTTAAATGAACCCAGCTATTTAAATTACAGAAATTGAGTACTTGAATAAAAAAATCTGATCTTTAAGCCTTGGTTCAGACTATTGCGAATTCGCAGTGGGGCAAAATACTGCGAATTCGCAGGACATTTGAAAACCCATTGTTTTCAATGGGGCACGTTCACACATGTCCGGTGCATGCGCACTGCGAATTGCCGAAAAACCGCAACCGTCTTTGGTGCGGTGCGGGACGGATCAGGTGCGAATTCAGGCCCATTATCTTCTATGGGCATGCATCTGATTCGCACCTGGCTTGCGTTCTGAACAGAAATTCGCAAGTCATTGTACTACCTCTGAGGGGAAAGTCCACGCCAATTAAAAAAAAAAAAAATGGATAGGTCTGGTATGGATTTTAAGGGTACCCCTACGCCGAAAAAACGGCGTGGGGGTCCCCCCAAAATCCATACCAGAACCTTATCCGAGCACGCAGCCTGGCAGGTCAGGAAAGGGGGTGGGGGCGAGCGAGCGGCCCCCCACCCCAAAGCACCTTGTCCCCATGTTGATGAGGACAAGGGCCTCTTCCCG
This sequence comes from Lithobates sylvaticus, assembly GCA_028564925.1. NCBI lineage: Eukaryota > Metazoa > Chordata > Amphibia > Anura > Ranidae > Lithobates > Lithobates sylvaticus. Next base: position 407,345,259 of record CM053028.1, read on the forward strand.
ACAACCCTGGCCGTTGGTTGTCGTGGTCTGCGGGCGGGGGGCTTATCAGAATCCGGGAGCCCCCTTTAATAAGGGGGCCCCCAGTTTCCGGCCCCCCACCCTACCCATTCACCTAAGGTGTAAAGTGTAAATAAAAAAAACACGCAATTTAAAAAAAATATTTTATTGCACTGCTCCGGGGGTCTTCTTCCGTCTTGGGGGGTCTTTTTGCCGGACTCCTCCGCTATTTTACCTAGCTCTTTTACCGAGCGGAGAAGCCCGGCTTTCTTCTTCTTCGTCGCCGCCGCCGTCGTCTGGGGGCCTCGATCCGCCTTCGGGGGTCTTCCGGGGTCTCTTCTGTTCTTGCCGCTGTCGTCGCCTTCTTCTTCTTCTTCCGATGTTGACTCGTCGCTCTCTCTGGCCGGAATGGCAGAGCCGCGCTGTGCTGGGACTTATATAGGGACAAGGGGGCAGGGTCACATGCTCATGTCACATGGTGACCCCGCCCACATATGATGTCACAGTCCCGGAGGATGCCATTCCTGCCAGAGAGAGCGAAGAAGAAGAAGAAGAAGAAGGCGACGACAGCGGCAAGAACAGAAGAGACCCCGGAAGACCCCCGAAGGCGGATCGAGACCCCCAGACGACGACGGCGGCGACGAAGAAGAAGAAAGCCGGGCTTCTCCACTCGGTAAAAGAGCTAGGTAAAATAGCGGAGGAGTCCGGCGAGAAGACCCCCCAAGACGGAAGAAGACCCCCAGAGCAGTGCAATAAAATATTTTTTTAAAATTGTATGTTTTTTTTATTTACACTTTACACCTTAGGTGAATGGGTAGGGGTACATCGTACCCCATACTCATTCACATAGGGTGGGGGGCCGGGATCTGGGGCCCCCTTATTAAAGGGGCTCCCGGATTCCGATAAGCCCCCCACCCGCAGACCCCGACAACCAACGGCCAGGGTTGTCGGGAAGAGGCCCTTGTCCTCATCAACATGGGGAGAAAAAATCAAACGTGCTAATTTTAAAGGTTTGTATGCAAGGTATTGCCATAAAACGTGTTTGAGGACCCGGTCCTGCCCCAGGGGACATGTATCAATGCAAAAAAAAGTTTTTAAAAACGACCATTTGTTCAGGAGCAGTAATTTTAATAATGCCTAAAGTGAAACAATAAAAATGAAATATTCCTTTAAATATTGTGCCTGGAAGATCCCCTTAGTCTGCCTGTAAAGTGGCGCATCTGTGCGATGTGTAGAACAGTGCCACAGCAAAACGACATTTCTAAAGGGAAAAATGTCATTTAAACTTGCTCGCGGCTGTAAAATATGGCTGGCGCCTGGCAATATGGATAAACCCCCCCCCCCCCAGTCCATACCAGGCCTTCTCAGTCGAGTATGGATTTTAAAGGGGAAATCCACGCCAAAATTTAAAAAGAATTGGCGTGGGGGTCCCCCCAAAAACCCATACCAGACCCTTATCCGACAATGCAGCCTGGAGGACAGGATAGGTGGGATAGCGAGCAAGCGACCCCCTCCTGAACTGTACCAGGCCGCATGCCCTCAACATGGGGAGGGTGCTTTGGGTCCCCCCCAAAGCACCTTGTCCCCATGTTGATGGGGGAAGAGCCTCTTCCCGACAACCCTGGCAATTGGTTGTTGGAGTCTGCGGGCTTATCGGAATCTGGAAGCCCCATTTAACAAGGGGGCCCCCAGATCCCATCCCCCCATGTGAATGGGTATCGGGTACATTGTACCACTACCCATTCACCAAAAAAGTGTCAAAAAGTAAAAACAGACAGTTTTTGACAATTCCTTTATTAAAAAAAAAAAAAATAAAAAAAAAAAACAAACAAAAAAAAAAAAAAAAAAAAAAAAAAAAAAAAAAAAAAAAAAAAAAAAAAAAAAAAAAAAAAAAAAAAAAAAAACAAAAAAAAAAAAAAAAAAAAAAAAAAAAAACAAAAAAAAAAAAAAAAAAAAAAAAAAAAAAAAAAAAACAAAACAAAAACAAAACAAAAAAAAAAAAAAAAATAAAAAAAAAAAAAAAAAAAAAAAAAAAAAAAAAACAAAAAAAAAAAAAAAAAAAAAAAAAAAAAAAAAAAAAAAAAAAAAAAACAAAAAAAAAAACAAAAAAAAAAAAAAAAAAAACAAAAAAAAAAAAAAAAAAAAAAATAAAAAAAAAAAAAAAAAAAAAAAAAAAAAAAAAAAAAAAAAAAAAAAAAAAAAAAAAAAAAAAAAAAAAAAAAAAAAAAAAAAAAAAAAATAAAAAAAAAAAAAAAAAAAAAAAAAAAAAAAAAAAAAAAAAAAAAAAAAACAATTATTAAAAAGGAAAAAAAAGGTGTCCCGCGATGTCCATCCATCTTCAATCACGCTGCCCAACGGACACGAAAAAAAAATGAACAAACTCCGCCCTCACTTTTGTTGTTATTTTGAGGGTACAGAAAATTTACACTGTTATACAAGCTATACACGCACTACTTTATATTGTAGCAAAGTGTAATTTCTTTAGTGTTGTCGCATGAAAATTTACAAAAATGTGAGGGGTGTAAACACTTTTGTGAGATACTGTATATACTATACCAGGCATGTCCAAAATCCGGCCCACGGGCCAATCGCGGCCCGCGTTCCGGTTTCGGACGGCCCGCCTGGTAATTTTGACATATATATCTTTTGTGGCCCCCAAAAGATAGATATGTTGGCTGCCTTGGAGGGGGCAGGACGAGTGCCGTGCATACAGGAGAAGATTATTTCCTGTTTACACGGCGTACTGTGTAAAAGGAAGTCCCATCACTTTCAATTAAAGAGGCCGCCAATAAAAACAGGAGTTTCTCCTGTATGTCTGTTGGCGCTTGTTCCACCCCCTGCCTGTATCCTCCTAGGCTGCAGATGGACATGAATCAGGCTGCACTGACGACAATAATGAGTCTGCATTCATGTCAATGTGGGTACTGCATTAATGGCAATGGAGTGGGTGCTGCATTCATGGCAATACGGTGGGTGCTGCATTCATGGCAATACGGTGGGTGCTGCATTCATGGCAATACGGTGGGTGCTGAATTCATGGCAATACGGTGGGTGCTGAATTCATGGCAATGGAGTGGGTGCGGAATTCATGGAAATGGAGTGGGTGCGGCATTCATGGCAATATGGTGGGTGCGGCATTCATGGCAATCAAGCCCCCAATCTCCATACCTTACTGATGGCAGACTTATGGCAACCCACCCCTTTGATTGGTCTCTCTCTTCCGATTAAGTGCTCTCTACTTGATGGAGAGCTCTCCATGCTACTCCCTACCCAGAGAACTTTGACACTTCAGTACATACCCCCATTGAAGTTTTCCCCATTTTGATTTAAATTATACCACATTTTACACTACTACCTAGGATGTCTAAAGCCCCATACACACGGTCGGACAATCCGCGGACCAGGTCCGTCGGATCATGTCCGTCGTACTTTGTCCGATGTTGGTTTTGCGTACACACGGTCGGACAAAGTTGTCGGAAAATCCGATCATTCTGAACGTGGTGACGTTTGTTGCCTACGACGGGACTACGTAGAGGCTAGTAGCCAATAGCTTTGGTCTTGTAATGTGATCTGAGCATGCGTAGCACTTTGTCCGGTCGGACAACCGTACACACGATCGGGTTTGGTGTGATCGGACCGGGTTGACGGCAAATCTTTCCAGCAGGAGATAAGACTTTGTCCGTCGGACAAACCGACGAACACTGTCCGATGGTGCATACACACGGTCTGATTTTTCAACAACATTGTCCGATCGGACAGAATCCATGAAAAAGTCTGACCATGTGTATGGGGCTTAAGGGTATTAAGGTACTCAATGACATATCTAGCAAGAGAAAACTCCATGATCTGGAGGAGCTGCAGCTGAGATTTGGGCGGACATCTACTGACCTCTAGGGAAGTCTATGGGACCAAAATGTGAAAAATCAAAAGTGCCCATTTTGAAGGCTTATATACAAGTAATTGGGCATACAATGGTTATGGTGGTCCGGGTACTGCCCTGGGGGTTTTTTAAAAACGTAATTTTTAAATGAGCAGTGATTTACTAATGCTTAAAGTGAAAGTATAAAAATGAAAAATTCCTTTCAATATAGTGCTTGGGGGGTCCCCTTAGTCCACCTGCAAAGTGGCACATCTTTACTGTGTATATAAGCTGCTGCAGCAATAATTGCATTTATAAAGCCCACAAAATGACATTTTCCCTGCAAGCTTTCTTTATTTTGTAAGCAACGGCTTCGGGAGCCAGTCTGTATAATGAGGCCACAATGTAGTGCACTGGGAACAAGATTTTTTGGATAAATTCTGGTGTCTCTACCAGACTTTGGATTTCTACTTCTCTAACGGTTGCGGAAAAATTGTCCTTTGGGTGTCGGCGGCACCTTCACACCGTAACCCTATAGAAGTACTCTTGCTGAAAGCAAGAATTGACCTTGCTGTCAAAAATTGCAATGATATGCACCAGTCAAACAGGTGCGGAAAGATTGTTCTTTGGGTGTCTGTGGCACCTTCACACCGTAACCCTAGAGAGGTGCTATTGATGAAAGCAAGAATTGGCCTTGCTGTCAAAAATTGTAATGACATCAGGGCGTGACCAGATTTGAGCCACAGCAGATGCATTGGGAAGGAGCTCCGACAATTCTGCTTTTAATCCTGCACCATCCATGCATCTACTGGCCCGGTGAGCGTTCCTACTTTCACAGATTGTTCCTCTGCCTCCCCTGCACTGGTCCTGACCTGTATTTTTCATCCTGACTGCCCAATCGCTGGATAAATCCGGCCGTTGCTGGCTCCCCCCCAAATGTGGCCCGCCGCCATCTTGCAGGCCTCAATCAAACACCATCCTCACTCCTGCTGGTCCGAGGAGTGTTCTTATTTGCACAGACTGTACATCTGCATCCCCCGCTCAGGTCTCTACCTATATTTTTCAGCCTGCCTGCTGAATTAACCTGGCTGTCATCAGCTCCAATAATGGCCCGCCGGCCTCCTGTGCCTCAATCCAGCACCATCCTTACACTTGCTGGCCCGGAGAGCATTCCTGCTTGCGCAGATGGTACATCAGAATCCCCTGCTCCGGTCCTGTTCTGTATTTTTGAGTCTGTCTGAGTGATTGCTGGATTTATCTGGCCTCTGCCATCTTGCAGCCTCCTGTGTCTATCTGAGCCTCAACTAGTCCAGGACACCTATCTGGTGGCTCTGGAAATTTCATCTGCCCTCTAGCCTGATTGTGGGTGTTGTCTGGACAGCCGTCTTTGAATAACTATCCCAGCTGCCAATAGCTTGGTCCTTATAGTCTGCTACCATTTTGCTGGTCTTCTGTGCACCCTGCAAGGCATCCATCCTGGTGAGAACCCTCCCCTACATATATGGTCTGCCTAGCTGCCTGGCCTTCCTGCAGATGCCCTCAAAGAGCAGGTCCACAAAATCTGCCACACCTAATCTGCCGCCAGACTACATCCATGAGGCCTGATACAACGGGTGGCACAGTGGTGTAGTGGTTAGCACTCTCACCTAGCAGTAAGAAGGGTCGCTGGTTCGAATCCCAACCACGACACTACCTGCCTGGAGTTTGCATGTTCTCCCTGTGCCTGCGTGGGTTTCTTCCAGGTACTCAGGTTTCCTCCCACAATCCAAAGACATGCAGGTAGGTTAATTGGCTTCTGTCCAAAAAAAAAATTGTCCCTAGTATATGAATGGGGACCTTGGATTGTGGGCTCCTTGAGGGTAGGGGCCGATGTGAGTGTGCAATGTACAGGGATAGGGACAATTGTAGACACACTCAGGTTGAACTAGATGGACTGATGTCTTTATTCAACCCTACTAACTATGAATTCTGGTCAGCAAGCTCCAGGCCCCAGCGGTAGCAATGCTGGCCCCACTGGCTCAGGATAGTACAGCAACAATTCTAGCAGCAATTGAGCAAAGCAAAACCTCCATGCTTGTGCGCATAGATCGTCTTACTGAAGAATGTAACCTAATGCAGAATGATCTCAACAAAATAAGGGGAAGGAAAATAAGGGGAAGGCTGACTGAAACGGAGTCCAGAATATTGGCCACTGTAGAACTTACCGCCACTCAGGCAACCACCATAGCAGATTTACAACGCACAATGCAGGCCCTGGTTACCAAGTGAGATGACGCTGAGAACAGGTCACGGCGCAATAATATTTGAGTCCTAGGTCTCCCTGAAGGAGAAGATGATCGCCCAGCAGAATTTTCTGAGCAGTTGTTCAAGAACCTCCTAGGCCTCACGGAAGTTCCCCCCACATATGTGGTTGAAAGAGCCCATAGAGTGCCCGCCCACAGGTCGAGTAATTCCCGGGACTAATCCTGGACCCTTTTTGGTTCGCTTTCTCAACTACCAAGATAGGGACATGATCCTTTTGGAAGCCCGCAAACAACATATACTTCAATATGGTAATGCCTCCGTTCTACTTTTCACAGATTTCTTGGCCGAACTGCAGCGAAAGAGGAAAACCTTCAATAGTGTGCGCAGGAGGCTCTGGGAAAATAATATTAAGTACAGTATGCTCTACCCCAGCCGATTTTGAGTCCAGCATGAAGGGGTGGTTTTCTTCTTCAAAATCCTGCAGACGCTGACGACTGGCTGATCACCTTGCAATGAGAATCACACTCAACTTGGGGCTCAGGTCTGCTCCTTCTCTATGCTGGTTGTGACAATGACACTACAACCCCCCTACACACTTCCTGTTGCCCATAAATTTAAACATTTCCAAACATTCTCCCGGTGCAGGGCTTAGCCTGGGTGGCATGGTCCAAATAACTTATGGGGGTTGTAGGGATCTGGAGTGATTTTCCTGGGTGTTTGTGCTTCCCCTCTCCTGAGTTGATGCTCTCAATATGTTCACCTTTGCAGTACATTCCCTTTTGGATTCACCAGGTGCACTGATCTTTTTCATAGCTTGATGAATATTCTCACAACCTTTTCCTATGTTAATGGAGCAACCTTGAATTTACTTCACAACCACTCCCCTCCGTTTCACTTTTCTTTGAAGCAACAAGAGAACTACTTGTCCCGACTCCCCTGGAGTAACCTTAAGAAGGTTTGGTTAACTGTTAAGGGTATAAAACTGACTGGAACTGTTGTTGAGGTCGCCAGTCAGTAGGAAGTTTGTCCCCCCCCTTTTTTTTGTTATGTGGTCGGTGGATCATCGTAGATCATCTGGCAAGAGTTTTTTACTGGATCTCCCTTTGAGACACTTTTGACTGCTAAAGTTGAGTTCGGAGTGTAACTTCCTCTCATTTGTCTTCTCTCCCCCTCCAGTGCCACAATTGGCACCTTTCGGGGGGGGGGGGGAGAAACAAAAAAAACAGGTATCCTGTTCCCACGTCCGGGCCACGGCCCGTGACCTCACCACAGGGCTCCCTCCTCCTCTCCCTGTCGCCGGGCCAGTAGGAGAGAGGAGCGGGGCCTCGCACATGCGCAGTAGGGTTCCCAGCGTGAAGCCATAAGGCTACACTGCTGGGTACCCTTAACCGCAACGGCGGTGGCAGGACCCGACAGCTGATGGAATCAGCTGCGGTGCCAACATCGATGGACTCCAGGACAGGTAAGTGTCCTATTGTTTTGGGTATCAAAATGCCTATGCCAAGTAATCTTGGGGTTTGGGCTAGGTGATAGGGAGTTTGACAAGTTTTTCTGTTCTGGGGAAAAAGGCACTAAGCCCAGTTATGTTGGGGTTTTGGCTCAGTGACAGGGAGTTTTATGACAGTCACTGTTTAGTCACGGTTTTGCTGCTCAATTGCTTTTTTTTTTTTTATTTGGAATCATATACCAATCCCTTCTGTGTCCTCATACCCTTACGAGGGTTTCTAGGTGTGCTGGGTTATTCCCTACTTCAACCCACAGGGGTGATCATTTTATTTGTTTATCCACAACAATGGTATTTTAAATGCTATAGTCATGTCTACACTTAAGTTAATCTCATGGAATATGCGAGGCCTCAATGACAAATTTAAACGCTCCCTCCTATTCAAATATCTAAACGCCTATAAACCTCATATCCTGTTTTTCCTGGTACTCGCATCTTAACGTTGAGATGATCATGGGTTAGGCAGTCATTTCATGCCACATACTTCTCACATGCCCGCGGGGTGGCGATACTAATGAACAAGTCCCTTCCATACAGAGTGGCGAAAGTAATAACAGACCTGGGGGGTAGATTCCTAATATTATTAGTGGAGCTACATGCAGTTCTTTAGGCCTTGGTGAATGTATATTTGCCTCCTCCAGCAGATGTCTCTATATTGTACACTATATGTGAGAAACTAGCCCCTTTTCAGGCGTCACATATACTACTTGGGGGAAATTTAAATTCTATTTTAGACACATCCCTGGACATCTCTAACCCACAAAGTCTGGTGAGCCAGGATTTAACTAACTGGAATGACACCTTCACCCTTACAGAACTCTGGAGATGGAAACACGCCTCTGCTACGGCATTTTCACATTTATCTGCTATGCATAAATCGGGCTCCAGAATAGATCTTGCCTTTAGAAACTCAGTGATCTCCAAATTGTCCGAGGCCTCGTACATTCCAGCTGGACTTTCAGATCATGCACCTCTAGAGATATGCTTAAAGATTTGAGGGTACAAAGATTCAGGCACCTGGAAATTAGCTCTGTGCTGGGTACAAAATGAGAAGGTGTCAAAAACAGTTGCCCCACTAATTGATTCCTATTGGTCTACTAACGCTGATGTGACTACTCCGGCAATGGTCTGGGATGCTTTTAAGGTTAATACCATGGCTAAGTATATTTCAGCTGTCAGAAATTAATTCACCTCTATAACCTCACAATTGGAGGCTCGAGAGACTGAAGCTGCTGAGTCCTTTGTGACACATTCCACACCAAACGCCTACCTTCACCTAGCTCAGGCAAGAAGGGAAGTGAATTTATATTACACTACTCTAGCACAAACCGACAGTAATCTATTGGCAGGTAAAATATTTGAGTCTGGGGACAAAAAATGGATGGCTTTTGGCCAACCAGGTGGCAGATCCACATTTCCAAACATCCACAGGGGTTCTACTCTGACCCCAAAAGCATAGGGTGGCTGCTCTCTACTCTTCCAAGATTGCTGCCTCTGGGTTGTGCCTCACCCTCACTTTCCTACTCTGCTCTATCCGTCACCCAAGTCGAGTCAGTGACATCTCCTCCACACTCATTACCCCTGGAGACAACTTGACAATACACTGCAGTGTTCTCCCTCTCTGTAGGCTCATGTTCCTGCCTTCCTCAACCTCAGAACCAACATCTAAATCTAGTAATGGCTGTGCATCGTCAAGGAGCAAGTGGCTGATGCTGTGTTTAAATAACTCCGCTCACTCCTCCATGCCTGATGCAGGAATAGCTGTGGACAGGGAGGCAGGGTTTGGCACTCTGGCAGCTGCAGGGGACTGTGCACTAGTCTCTGCTTGGGTAACTGAGAAAGAGGCAGTACTATTAAGCCAGTCCCTCACCTCCTCTGAATGCTGTGGCTGGATGGCACATCACTAAACAGGAAATTGTGCCCTGCCTGAGGACTGACAATGCCTGTGGACACATACACTGCTGGCCCCTTTACAGTGCCATGGTAATGTCTGCCTCTCCTTGCTCTCCTCCCAGACACGATGGGGGGTGCTTATTAACAAAATGTAATAAAGATGTGTAAATGTGTATGTGGATGCACTTGAATCAATGGAAAGTGGTGTTTGGTGCACTTTAATTTGAGTATTCACTACACAGACACACTAAAATATACTGCATCAAACAAGCAGTAACGCAATGAAATATACAGTGTAAAAACTTGTAGTAACTTATAGCTATATGGCGTTAAACTTGCAGTAACACACTGAACTGTGCAGCGTTAAGAGTGCAGTAATGCCCAGAAGTGTACTGCATTAAATGACACGTGACACACTGAAATATACGGCGTTAAACTTGCAGTAACGCAATAAAATATACTGTGTTAGCAGTCACTACACTCACACTGACTGAACTATCCATACATTCACACTAATGTAAAAATATGAATGGTCGCACTATACTCGCACTGAAGTATCCCTAGATGCACACTAAACTGATATTCTACACTGACAATAGAATCAGAATAGCACACTACAGCACTGAACAGACCCCGGTTCGATCTCTCTCCATGTCGCTATCACACTACAAATGGCCGCAATGGAAAGAATACTTTTATAGTGTGGGGCAGGATTAAGAGCAATGAGCCATGATTGGATATAGTCATGACAGCGTCCAATCATGGCTCTGACAGTGTTCTGTGCCCTGATTGGCTGAAGCAATAAAAGCTTTGCTCAATCAGGGCTTTCAATGTACTGTGCGGCACCCCAGTGCATTGTGGTCTTCGGCGGGCCAAAAGGTAGAACGACCCTATAATTCTGTTGTTCGGACAATGTCAGAACAGCCAAAGTTTGGCCCAAACTCATGCTCGGGTCGAACCGTTCACCCATCCCTACTGACCACTATATTATAGGATACAACACCTCATATAGCATTCCCCTCCCCCTGAAATAAAGCTGCCTAAACAGCTGCTGAATTTCTGTCACTTCCCACCAAGCATAAGGGAATTTCCCTCATTTACAATATGCTACAGAAGAAATTGATCTTCAATAAATCAAAACCATTTCAACAATGGGAAGAGGACTCACAGTGGAGCAATGCCTTAAAGATGATTTCTAAAGCCACACACTGTGTACAACACGGAGTTGACACAAAAAGTCTCCCTCCGCTGGTATTTCAAACCTTTACGTCTGGCCCACATGACTTCTCCCATATCTTGGAGAGGCTGTGTTCAAACAGAATTTTTTACACATGTTTTGGTCATGCAAATGCACCGTGAGCTTCTGGAAAATATTTCAAATAATGTTTGAGATAACAGGACTGATATTGGTACCTACCCCACATTTGGCGATCCTACATCTATGAATTGATAACGTGACTTACCCCTTATGCACAGAAGTGACATATGTACTCATTGCAGCCAGACTGGAAGGGCCCAATATGCTAATCTTTCAGCAGCAGTGGCCCTTACCAAACTCCACCACTCATATGAACATGATTTAAGTTATATTCCGCACTTAGGTTCAAGAAAGGGCTGCTGCCTCCCCCAAGGTGTTTTGACTAAAAGCTCCAATGTAAAAAGTGTGTGTGTGTGTGTGTGTGTGTGTGTGTGTGTGTAAATGGTGTTGCCTATCACCTGAAGAGTAATTCTCCCCAATAGCTCACTCCAAGTGAGTGTACAGAAGGCAGGTAAATGTATTACTATAGAAAGAATGACCCATCACATGAAGGGCGACTCCAGAAAGTCACTCTTCCTGGGTGAGTATGCAAATGGATAACTTGTGCCTATTCTCGTGATCACTTTTACAAAAAGGATATTTAGCCTGTGATCTATATTAAGTAAAGTGCTAGTGTGACTATGTTCTTTGTATATATTTATATCCAACACCTACTTCTGAGGTGTTCATGCAAAAAGTGATGTTAATCTCATTAATTCATCTGATATAGACAAAATTCACTCATAGAGATACATATTTGTGCAAATTCATGTGTAATAAATAAATGAAGCATAGTCCATTAAGAAAAAAGTATATAAAAAATAAAAATACTAATAAAGTCCAGTCTTTGTATAGTGCAAAAAAATGCAAATTAGAAAGTGCTTTTCCAAAGTGACTCATGCCTGGATTTATCCACCAATGTGCAAAGGAATCAAGTGACTTCCGTTCAGTTCCCCACTCACCAGATTCTAGCACTCCTGCAGGGGTAAGAAGCGTATACTGGCTGTATCCGG
>CM053028.1:407357527-407449145 GCA_028564925.1 Lithobates sylvaticus
TGAAAGAACTCTTTGCCTGGAGCTCTGCCCCTTCAGAATTTACAAACGTTGCTTTGAGAACTAACATACATCCTTCAGTTTGTGGCTTTTTTTCACCTTTATTTCCTAAACTGACTTCACTTCATTTGATCACACAGGGGAAGGCAAATGTATCCTCTACAATTCTGGCACATTCATACAATGTACAGACCAAGATTCTAACAATTTAGCCTGGCTTTAAACTTGTATTGTGGTTAAACAAGCATTTTACTACGATGTGCTGCAAAGCATAGAAAATGCACCATCAGCGATGCAATGAAATTCATTCAGAATAGCACTCCTACGCACTTTGCAAACACACTTCAATGCACCACACTGAGGTCAAACATCTGCATTGAAAACGGATTTTTTGTGCATTTTGGCAATTTGGCATTCCATTCAAAATTAATGGTCTGCTTTAAAGCAAAGCAATGTAAGAATGAGCTGCAAGACAACAGACTAGTCTCAGGCAGCAACATGTAGCAAAAATGGTTTGAGAATTTACCAGTCTCCTCAGCCATGCAGAGAAAAGCTAGGTTAGATAGTATGTAAGAAAATTACTTGAGAAAGTGGCCATAAGGCACTTTTTGCTGCCATTATAAAACAAATATCTACCTTTCTAGACCACCTTAAAAAGGAGAAGCATGGTCAAAGCTATTTTGGCAATACTTTTATTGATCACAGGAGTGCAGTTTGTTCTGCACTTCTGTCACCCGTTTCCAGCCGACAGCGGGCTGAGGGGCAGAGCCGGGAAGACGGTGACCGACAGTCACCGCTCTCTGAAGACTGAGAACCGAGAGATTAGTGGTGTTTGATCGCTCAATTCTTCGCATAGAGGTGGCGGGGGACAGATTCAGCATCAGATTAATGCTGCATCCACCTAGGCGAGTATAAATGTTTTTTCAAAGTCCATACTTCTCTTAAGTTTGTCCTTCACATTGAATATTCCATTGATGTAATGTTTAGGTGGAGTATTAACAAACTGCCGCTTTCCCACCCATCCTTAAAATGAAAAAGTGAAGCTGTTGTGCAATTAAACCTGGCCACAGATGAACAGAATTTTGAACGAAAATGCTTAGGAAAAAGTCTTTTATTTGCTTTTAACATTTGATTTTGGAATAAATGGAGTTTACCAAAAGAAAACCACATATACTGTTAGAAATTCATTAGGTTAAGAAACATTTCCCATCCTGCTCCTTTGAATTTTCACATCACTACGGTCAAAAACAAACATCAATTTGACCCCACAAATGACTAGGAAAAAAAACAAAATTAACTTTCTCAGAACATTCTTTTCCTAAGAATTTTCATTTGAAATTCTACCCATCTATGGCCAGCTTAATAGTGAAGTGAAGGCATGGTCAGTCGACTTAACATCTTTTGAGATTTTCTTTAACAGAGCAACCATGAGCCCCGAATACTTGGGAACTCGGATATACAAATCTCCCAGTCTGCGTCTTGAGCTTTGCTATTAGCCAATTACTATGATGGGTGGCTTCACTAACCAACTGTGAGTTTCAGGAGGCAGGAGCGACTGGGCAGTGTTGGCATTTTGGTAGCTGGGGGCACATCTGTGCACCCCAGTATCTGGAGTCTACTGGGCAATGAAAAGCTGACAGGACTTCAGGTACCTGAAGCGTCATCATTGCACGATTCATGACAGTTTTGCACAGCCAGTATAAATAATAGGTTTTGGTTTCCCAAGCAACGCCATATACTGAATCTAGTAACAGATGCTGGCTATGCATTAAGATAGGTTTGAACAAACAAATGTATTTTACAGGTACTCCATGAAAACTTGTGTATTTTTTACACCCTTAACATAAGCTGCAAATACTGGCATTGGTCCTCGACTAAATACTAATCATACATGTAATTTCAATAATAAAAACTGTACTTTTAATGCCACAATGATGCCACTGGAGGCTTCCACCTTCAGTTCACAGAGGTGGACTGAAACCTGGCAGAATCAGTGCCATTTTTGTTGGTAGTGACACATACCACCCATCAGGGCTGGTACAGAGCAGGGGTGGATGCCCTGGGCGGGACAATTTACTAGAGGAAAGGGGCGCAGGTGAAGTGCCAGTGGTGGCTGGACTGTACACACAGGCTGTGCTTGAATACTGCCAGTCAGAGCTGCAACGATGTGCCGACTGCGCACCAGCACCCAGCACAAGCGAGGACGAGCACTTCACTTCCCTGTCAGGCGGAGCAATCTCTGCCCAACAGGTGTCTCCTAGTCCTGTCCTGGAGCGACGTCACTGAGAGGCTGGCCAAGAGGCGGGAGTGGAGAGAAGCATAGAGTGCTGCCGGAGCTGCGAGTGTGATCTAGAGGAAAAGGAACCAAGCAATAGTAAGCCATCTGCAGAATAAATCGTTTACTCCTTTTTTGGGGGTGGTTAATAAATTACCCAAGGTATTTTTGTAATATGCATGAAGGGGTTAATGTGTATTGTCACTGCTGCATTAGTGACAAGTGGCAGTTAATTAATCCCTTTGGGATGCATTAGTGACACCAGTGTCAGTATTAACCCCTTCATGCTGCTAACACTGACGCCACTAATGCAGCCCAAAGGGGTTAATTAACTGTCACTTGTCACTAATGCAATAGTGATAATACACATTAACCCACTCATGCTGCATATTACAAATACCATTGGTAATTAACCACTTGTCAACCCATCGCAGTACATATACTGTGATGGGGTGGCAGCTACAAGCACCACGACGTACCCATACGCCACTGTCTGTTGCAGCCTAGGGTCACACTGTAGCGAACACAGACATTGCATGTGATTCGCACCCGCACTGCGGTGCCGATCACATACGATGTTTGTGCAATGCGAGTTCAGCCATACAGTTGGCTGAACTCACATTGGATTCGCACAAAAAAAAAAAAAAAAAAAAAGGAACTTTATTCCCCGCACTAGAATCAGATTGCATGGGTGTTCTCACCCATGCGATCAGATTCCTGTCCGAATCCACATTTCGCACTGCGATCCAATCTGGGGGTGTCATTAACATTGTATTGACACCCGCAACGGTTCGCAGAGGGCAGTGTGAACTGCCTGCTGGAGAGATGCGATGCGGGAACACGAGCTGAAATCGCACTGGTTCTCGCATCGCTACAGTGTGAGCTTAGGGTTTTTGGGTGCATGCCCCTGCCCGCCTACTCCCCTGTGATTTGACACAATGGGAGTCTGTCAGCAGATACCAGCCAATGATTCATGGCTGGTACCTACTGAATGGCTGTGTCCAATCACAGCCCAGAGCCCTGTGTTGACAACCAACACAGAGCTCTGTACAGAGGGAATGTTTGCTTGCAAAGCAGGGAAAATAAACAAAATTAGTCTATGCCTGGTAAAAATCAGTACACACATTACACATTGTTAGGCACACAATTAACCCATTGGATGCTCCTAGATAATAACCCCTTCTCAGCTATTGTCATTAGTAGTGTCAGTGCATATTATTAGCACTGATCAGTGTAGAAGGCTACATTCAGGACCTAGGCGTTCGAGCTTCTTTTGGGCAAAAGGCGTCCTGCAATTTTGTTGCGATATGTCGGGGGACAATTGCCACAAAATCGCACCGCGATTGGGGTGCCATTGACCGTAATTGGATGGCAAGTGTGTCTCTGCGTCGTTTTGGGAATTGTGGGCAGAATCACATTGATTCCGCCCACGATCCTGAATGCCTAGATGTGAACTGAGCCTAAGGGTCACTGGTTCCCACTATAAGTCGCTAGAGATGCACGATTCTGCCTAAAATGAGAATCACAATTTTTTTGCTTAGACGATAGATCACGATTCTCACGATTCTCGCAGCATTTTCGTTTTATTCATTGAAGTGTATTTTTCCCAAAATAATATATAATATTTGGGGGCTCCAAGTAATTTTCTAGCAAAAAATATTAATTTTTAACTTAAAGAAGTGTCAGAAAAAGATTTTAGAGACTTTAAGTGGTTACATTTCCTCCATGTACACGTTGTTGAAAACTTGGATGACTGCCTGGACTTTTTATTTTACAAACAAGTGTATCCCTTTGATCTTAGAAGGAAGGTTAGTTACAATGTTTCATATTCTAAACTTGGCAGACTGCCCGGATGTTTTCTTTTGACAGCTGAGTGAGCAGATAGTCTCTCCACTATATATTATATAGTGGAGAGAAGAGAATCTGCAAACTCAGCAATATAAATCGTCAGAGGGGGTGAATCGAGATCGCGATTTTTTAACGATTAATTGTGCAGCGCTATAAGTCGCTCCTTCTTTACAACTTGGGGGGGGGGGCAGTTTGCCATCTTCGCCATGGGCACCGGTGAACTTGTCCCGGCACTGCCGCCCAAATAAATAAGTGTTATACAAATCAAAACAGAGATGTTGCAGGCTGCAGAAATACAATGTAAAATGTAAAACACCTTTATTATTATACACTTCAACTTCTTAAACCTAATAAAAGAAAAAAAAACGCTGTTTCTCGCGGCTTGAGAGCGAAGTCAAACACACAATGTTCTGCGAAGGATCAATAACACCACAGAGAATACATATTTATGAATAACCACTAAGGAAGTTATTTGAACACTTCACATCTCGAACTCTGTTTAGCACTTGCACATCACAAGAGTCCTTTCCTAGGTTTGACTTTGAATGGTGCTGAAGTGCTCTTGGGATAAGGTTACGCATAAAGTAAGGCAAGAAGCAAAGAGGGAGTGTACCAGCCAATACTTCCCCTGGATTCTCACAGGACTGATTCAAAGCACTCTGCTCCTGGAATGCTGCCAGCTGGGGAACATGACGCACTCACTAGCATCAAAACGCATGTGGGCCAGCATGTGTGACAGATGCATTATTTTTAAACCACTCATAAGGAGGGGGAAAGGAAATGGCCTATAACTGTTCATTAATTATACTTAAGGGCTGGGGACAAAAGAGAACCATCTGCAACATACATAGAGTGGCCATGGTACAATCAATTATTTATTACATAACACTTGTGCAAGTGATTAGCATCTATCGTGCAGAGTGCAGTAGGTAGCACTCAATGCTGCTATGGCAATAGTCAAAATGTCTTACAGATGCTTTAACAAATGATCCAAAG
The DNA here is from genome assembly GCA_028564925.1 of Lithobates sylvaticus. Taxonomy (NCBI): domain Eukaryota; kingdom Metazoa; phylum Chordata; class Amphibia; order Anura; family Ranidae; genus Lithobates; species Lithobates sylvaticus. The sequence goes on from CM053028.1 coordinate 407,362,644, forward strand.
AAATGTGTATTAAAAAACGTTATCTGAACATGGTCAGTCTTCCAGCTACAGATATTAAATCCACTGTATGTACTAAATGCCTTTGCAAACCCAGTTTGTGTCTTGTAGCATTATCACTGTGCTGTACATAGCTAGTGCAGAGAGAGGGACTCAGCAGGCTCCACCCTCTACATACAAGCTATATAGAGAAAAATACAGTAGGGGCGGGTACAAGACCAGTTACCCTGCACAAGGAGAGAGAGCAGCATTGACTGGTCTTTATTAGAAGAAGCTCCTGCACAGAGGCAAAAAGGCAAAAGATTACTGCACAGGACTAGAAGAAATGCATAAAACACATCAAGATTCAAGGAAGAATACACATGCCTTTTGCATTTGGGCAAGATTTGCTTTTTCTGAAGTTCAGCCTTAGAGGAAGTGTGATTTGAATAAAGCAAAAAATAGCATCCCTGTCTTATGGTCAAACATTCATTCTTACCATAAAATTGTAAAGAAACAAAAAAAAAAAAGTCAGAGCTAGTTGAAAAGCAGAATTGACCAGAATCAGGAACACTCAACAGTAACGCTAGCCTCCTGCAACGGTAGCAGCTAAAGAAAGAAAGAAAAAAAAGGAAAAACACGGTTTCTCTAGGACTAGGTCTTCTGAGGTGACTTTTGACACTCTTCAGGAAACACCTTGTCCGGTCTGGGCTTAAGACATAAAGCAATAAAAAGCAATGATCAAGCACAATCAAGTGACCAAAAAAATCTTTTGATGTTACAAGTAACATTCTGACTGGCTTTAGGCTTGCAGCATTTTGCATGATTGGTCTTTTCATTCCCTATTAAATTAGCTCAAGTGTGTATCAAACAATGAACTCGAATAGTGATTAGATAAACTAGACCAAAAAGGCAAATAGTAATGCAATAAGTAACATACGTGCACAACAGTTTTTCTACCAAAAGCACAGCAGATGCACGTTTTGAAACATTGAACACTAATTAGAAAATGCTTCCCATTGTGCCCAGGTCCTGCAGAAACACCATCCCCCCCCCCCCAGTCTTGTGTAGAGCATGTAGAACCATTTACACAATAGAGAAATGCAAGCTAAGCAGGCACATGCACAGTTCTCTCTACACAACATAGCTGTATGCTTCAAAAGCATTCAGAGCTGCCATGGCACAGCAAGGGATGTCAGATCTGCCTGGGCTACAACCCACTAATGGCTTTTACATGTCAAGCAAGAGAAATTTATTTTTATCGTACATTTTAAAAACAATCTGTTAGGGATATATAGCTATGTAAAAGAAACACAGAATCACAACTTTGTGACTCGTTACAGACTCCGTACAAAGGTAGATCAACAAAATCAACACCTATACCTATTTCTGTGCATACTAGAAATCAAACATACGCGATTTTAGTAAGAATTACAGAAATTTTAAATATGTACATTATACCTTCATTGGAATACATTTGAAAATCATAGGTGTAAACCTAAAATTTAAAGTATACTTCTTGCTCTATTACAAGCTATCAAGATTATAGAAGACTAAGGACCTATACAAACAGGGCATTTGCCCAGCTCTCCTAAATGCCTTTCCTCCTGGCAGCCGCGTTTTGCCAGAAAAAACACTTGACGCTAGGTGCGTCAAGTGCTTGAGCATTAATTTCACTGCACAGATTATTAATTTATTCTGGCCAGTGATATGAATTGATAAACCAGATCTACCACATGGACAAAGTTGCTATGATGGAACGTGACTATACGGTAACCATGACGTTTACGCATCACCGGAAGTGACGTTGCATGCGTTTTGACGCGCTGGTTGGGTGAAATTCAGTGTTTAACCTATGTCCGCTGTGACTAGGTATCTCTGGCATCTGTCCACCATACCAATGCGTTTTTATTTTGCCTTCTTGTAAGTGCGTTACCATTAGGCCGTGTGATTTTAATAAATCCAATGTTTGACGTCATTACACTATTTGGAGTCTCATTTTCTTCCACATATTAAGGATTCCTTTGGTTCTCTGGATACTTGGAACATTTGAGATGGGGCATACTTGACCCTGAGGGGTTTACTGCTTTATATGCCAAACACGAGAGCGTGAGGCAATTAATGCTGGTGAGTGTACATCCAATTGGGGAGTGGAGACACGGTAGTGATCAGGTGATGCAGTGTTGGATCAGTCTATCAACTGAACTTCTCATCACGAAGATACCATTTTGCCTTTATTGTCTTAACATATGGACTATTTTTATTTATTTTTACTTCTTCTCATGTTTGCACAGCACTACTCATTGGATGTGTAATATGTATTTATGTGTTGTTGTATCACTTGGCGCCACTATACTATTTACCTTTTACTTACATGTGGCATATCTGGTTTATCATACTTTTCTCTTTGAAGTGGCGGCTCCATTCTTATTTGTTCCATTTGTTTTCTCTGTGGCGTAGTGTTAAGATCTTAGGTAGCGGTTCGTTGTGAGATCTAAGTATTTATTAAGTGAAATTAATTAACGCACCTAGCGTTAGTGTTAACACGCATTTACACACATCAATCGTTTTTTTTTTTTACTGCAAAAACACTTCTGCTCCTGGCTACGGTGCTGGCTCTGCCTCTAAATGCCTACGTGTGCATGGACACATATGCCAAGGTGGAGGGAGTTCTAAAGCAGACAGACAAAAAAAAAAAAAGAAGCTTGACCCCCCTAAAAGCAGTGTTTTTAATGCTCAATGTGCATGAGGCCTTAATTTTAAATGAAGTATCTTAAAAGAGAAGAAGTATGGGTTTTTTTGCTATCTGAATCATACTTACCTAGGTGGATGCAGCATCGGTTCGATGCTGCATCTGTCCCCCGGCGCCTCTAAGACTGAGAACCGAGCGAACACTGCCAATCGCTTGGTTCCCTGGGTTCCATGAGCAGCGAGCTGGTCACAGTCAGTGGCTCTCTGCTCTGCTCCCCTATGCTAACTGAAGCGCTGGGCTGTGGGAGGGGGCAGGAGCAGTTATCTCAGGCTCTCAGCAACTCACTGAGAGGCTGAGCCGGGTGCCGGTCCAGGCATGTGGGCAGATCCCAACCATATGGTAGTGATCCTTCCCGAGCCTAGACTGGCTCTGTGACATCAGCCCACAATGAGCTTTAGCTCGCTGTCCGCTGAAAATGGGTCATAGGAATTCAGAACGAACTGCACTCTGTGATCCACAGATGCTTTGGCTGTACTTCTCCTTTAAGACAAACATACATGAATAAAATGATGTTATGAAGACTAGCACTGGGATTACAAAGGCAGCTTATGGAGGGAAAGAGAAGTTAAAAGATGGCACATTTCACAGCAGATAGCAATTTCCTAGAGAATCAACCCTCAATTGACCCCAAAGCTAGTCAACCCTTTCACTACACAGTAATGAAATTGTCAGCTTTAAAGAACAGAAAATGCTTAAATGGCAATACACACTACAGTTTCACTGCATAAGATTACTCTTTTATAAGTTTTTGTACGATTTACAAATTGTATACACACACACACACACACACACACAAACTACTTCCTTCTCCACTATTTACACGTCTCCAACGGCTTCCAGCCAAGCGATCTCTTGCAATATACAGGCACCTTTTTCCTTGACAACTGAAACCAATGTATGATTCATAGAATGCCTTTTTTTTTTTTTTTTTTTGAATGGGCATGTCAGATGACTGGTAGACAAGAGGTAGACAAGAGAAAGCAGCAAGACAATTGTTTGGAAACAGTTATGAAAAGGGACAATTTTCTCTTGTTTTAAAAAAATAAATAAAAACAATCCAAAAAGGTAACAAAAAAAAAAAAAAGGAAAAAGTTGTAGCTGAGTGGCCCAATCACACCAAAATCATAGGTCATAAATGAGCACAAAAGCTACAATCTCATTAAAGCGGTTCTACACTCATTTCATTTAGTAAATCTCTTTGCCTTCCAAATCAGGCAAAGAGTACTAAATGAAATGTTTTTTTTTTTTTTTTTTTTTACTTACCTTGTAATTGAAGACTTCCGGTCTTCTCCCTCTGCGGCGGCGGGCGGGGTCTTGCGTCGATCGTCGTCACGCCGCACTGTCTCCTGGGATCTGGTGTCATTGATCCCAGGAGCCAGTGCGGGCATCTTCCGAAATCTCGCGAGATTTCGGCCACATCTTCCGAAATCTCCCGAGATTTCGGCCGCATCTGCCGAAATCTCGTGAGATCTCGGCAGATGAGCCGTTACTGCGCACACGCGCGAGTAACGGCAGTGCATGCTGGGCCATCTAAAGTCCCTGTGGGTGTTTCACATGCCCACAGGCAAGATGGCCCCCAGCACTAAAGAAGAAGACGAGGAACTTCATCGGACGAAAACCGGCGGCGATCGAGATGGAAGATGGAACAGGTGAGTCCCCTAATAAAGGTAAGCACACTTTATATTACATCCTAAAAAAAAAAAATTTTTTTTCAGAGTGCAGAACCGCTTTAAGCAACACGGAACTGCAAAGCAGGAAAGGGAGTGCTGTTTTCATCTTCAATTACAGTACAACATTCACTGCTGCCTCCATGAAAACCAACACCTCCAAGCTGCACTGTGTGTTGTTTATGTGCAGCTAAAGTTAGCAGCTGAAACAGGCACCAAAGAAGATAAATCAAAACTATGTTGGGTTGATCTACATATGCTCTGCAGAAAGGTAGGTCACTGGAAAAAGGAAGAAAAAAAAAAAAAATTATTGCAATGTACATACAGAATATTGCTGGTATATTCAGGTTCCCAACATCCTTGTAATAAATGTTGTTACCAGACCAGTCATAAAGGTAGATTAGCAGTACAGAAAATAGCTGATGAGCCTATAGATGCTCTTCATCTACATTCAGGTGAACTAAATTCACAAAATGAACCAACTTTGCACTATTGACATTTGAGCCTCATGCATACTGGACGTTTTTATAGCAGCTGTTTTTTGGCAGTAGACGTTTTTTTCTACAGTCATTAAACTCTCCATCATGTTATCCTATGTGTCCATGCACACATAGGCTGTTATCAGCAGTTTTGGGCAGTGGTGTTTTTGAGCAGTAAAAAAAAAAAAAAAAAAAAAACTAGAGGCTTCTGAGAGACGCTTTTCAGCTGTAAAAATGCTCTAATGCTGATAAATGTCGATACACGTTGTTTACCAGCATTTAATGTTTTCGATCCATTGAAAAAAAAAAAAAAAAATCGCAAATAAAAAAAAAAAGCTATTGCAAAAACTGAAAACAAGCTGAAAAAAGTAAAAAAAAAAAAAAATAAAATAAACTCACTGCAAAGCTACTGGCAGTTTTATAATGTTATTTTAACGTCCAGTGTGCATGAGGCCCAAGTATGCCACAAGGTGCAAGCTGTAGAACAAAATGATCCCACACTCTAAAATATGGCATTCTTTGAAGAACCTTCACAGGCAATTCAAATGGATTGTAAGGCAGGCAAAGCTATGTCTCCAAAATCAGGAAATAAAGGCCAAAAATTGCTATAAACCCACAAGAGAAAAATAAAACACTTTAATGAGAGGGATAAGGTTAAACATTTTTTTACTAAAATAAAAAATATGCTATGTAAGGGTATTGCACAGAGTGGACCGATGCTTCTTTTCTTGATTACCCCACCGGCACTCTTGCATCCGGTCACTTCCTATGGTGTTACATGTGCGGGCTCGCCCCCGAGCTGGGCTGTGTGCACCCATTGACACACACAGAGCATCTCGGTCTCTGCTCACTGAATTTAACTGACAGTAGCTGCTCTCAGCCAAGTGAAAGAGGGGGAAAAAAGACTTGCAGATGGGCACAGCACTAAAGTCTATACAGGACACAGGTAAGAGTATTTCGGTATGGGGGGGACCGCTATTGAAAGATTTGCTTTAATGCATAGAATGCATTACCCACTTGACCACTGGGTACTTAAACCTCCCTTCCTAACCAGACCAATTTTCAGCTTTCGGTGCTCTCACAATTTGAATGACAATTACTCAGTCATGCAACACTGTACCCAAATGACATTTTTGTCGTTTTTTTTCACACAAATAGAGCTTTCTTTTGGTGGTATTTAATCACCGGTGTTTTTTTTTTTTTTTTGCGCTATTAATCAAAAAAGACTAAAAATTTGGTTAAAAAAACAATTCTTTGTGTCTTTTAAAATTTATGGCAGAGTATTGCACAGTGTTGGCAGAGTACTGCAGATTATTGCCACTGAGCAGCGCTGTGGGCACTACACATCCAGCCCACAGCACTGCTGCGATCTCTTCCCCTCTCCCCTCGCACTGTACCGATCTGTACAGAGAGGGGAGGGAGGAACCACGTCATGACACCGGTATGTTTACAAGCGATCGCTCCGTCATTTGACGGAGCGATCACGTGGTAAATGGGCACTATTAGCGGCCGTTTACCGTGATCCGCCGGGTCCCCCGCACCCAGCGGTCACAGATGTTCCCGGGTGCATGCCCCAGGGGGCGCGCGGGAGCAAGATTCTGGGAGGATGTCCATGGACGCCCTCCCAGAATAAGCCGACCGTGCTGTAGCTGTCTTTCGGCTATGGCCCGGTCGGCATGTGGTTAAAGTAAAAAAAATAAAAATAAAGATATTATACTTACCTGTTCTGTGCAATGGCACAGAGCAGCCCCAAATCTTCTCATCTGGGGTCCCCCCCGCTGGCATTGTCCACTCCTCCCCTTCTGTGCCTGCCTCTTATCAAGCCGCTTGCTTGGCTTGGCCCCACCTCCGCTTCCTGCTCACAGGATCACTGCGATCTCTGAGCCTGTGAGAGGAGAGAAAGAACCAGCGCTGCTGCAGACAGGCACAGAGCTGGACATGACTTGGGTAAGTATTTAGGGAGGAGGATGGGGGAGAACTAGTGGAAGTTTTTTTTACCTTAAAGTGGATGTAAACCCTCACATATATACAGTAAAGTGAACAGCCTCAGATGATACACAGAGATGAAACAAATCCTCCTACATAAGTTTTACATGTATATCTGCTGTCTTCATCTTTATATACTGTTTAGAAAGTGCAGGTTGTGTTAGAATTGTCACTTCCTCTCCTTCCTTCTTTCTGCACTGTGAGAGAAGTCTTGGATTACACTGGGAGACAGCCGATTGGAGGAGAGGTACACACGCCCCTCCAGATAGGCAGAGACTTTCAGAGCTGTCCTGTAATTAAAGCAGCTTTCTGCTAATCTATTTATAGCCCCCTCCCTGACACAAATTTTAGGCTGGTTTTATCATACAAGTCAGAGAACTTGTCAGATTTTATCAGACTGATAACAGAAGAACAGGGCAGGAGAAAGCCATGGGACATAGTGCTTTGAAGAGAGATAAGAAAACACTACAGATATATGTGCCCAGATCAAATTTCATGAATCGGGTTTAAATACACTTCAATGTAACTAATGCATCAAGGAAAAAAAACTTTTGGTTTTAGAACCACTGTAATACATTAAAAATTGTATAGAAAAAAAAAAAAAAAAAACACACAACACTATGCTGCATCAAAAAAAAAAAAAAAAAAAAAGTGTGATTTTTTTTTAAAAGATGCAGATGCATCATATGTTGCATTGATGTGAACGGACACCACAGAGAATAATGTGTTTTCCACTGACATGCATTGCAGTACAATGGTAGATCACAGGGAAAATCTCAGTAGTGTGAACGGGCCTCTAAATGTTTGTTCACATGAGGTTTCTTGAGCTGCACAACGAAGGCTCAAAGCAAGGACATTAAAAATCTGTAGTTTCCCACATGCCCTGTTGACACCATATAAAGTGTGTTGGTGTACAGCACATCTATTTTTATGCAACACACTAATACGTATACAGTTAGATGTAGTGTTTTTTTGGTCAATTTTAAACAAGGTTTAAAAAGCTAAGAAAAAAAAAAAAAAAAAAAACACTGCAATGGGTTGTAACAAAGCCCACCAGCAGGCATGTTATGCACACCCCAAGTGTATCTAAACAGAACACAAAAGTGTAAAATATCATAGCTTACCATGTCCCAGGGTGACAGCCCTCAATTCAGTGTATTATATTCATGCAGTTGCAAAATTCACCCCCTTCTCCAGGAACAATGGTAACTGATAACAGTCAGTAAAGGCACACATCACAGAGTTGTTCTGGCAGGATCAAAAAGATTTTTTTTTTCACTTCTCAAACAGATCAAAAAAATAAAAAACAAAAAAAAAATAAACGTTCATTATTATATTTAACAGACCAAGAGAGAGCAAGACGGAAAGTTCATTGTACAGTTATACATACACTTTCACCCTAAAAAAGGGCCAAGTGTTCGGTGAGGTGGGATGATGGCATAGCCAAATGGTCAAAAGAACAAAAAAAAAAAAAAAAACACGTGCCTGCCAAAAAACATACTAGAAGTACCAGGTATGGTAGACTTCCTTGGAGGAACAAGTTGGGCATGATGAAATAGACGCGCCATTCCTCCCCCATACAATCACCTGAGGCAACAAACAGAAGCCAAAAAAAAGAAAAAAAAATCTTCCACAGCAGCCGGGTGACTATCGGAATCAGCCAGGTGGAGTACCCAGTAATTGCCTAGAGAGAACATGATGTTCTCTCCAAAATTGGCTCTTCATTTGAAATGCTCCTGACATAACCAGATCAGCCAGTCCAATTTAATTCAGCACAAAGTAAAAAAATAAAAAATTACCTAACTCGTAAACAGCTCTGTTCTTTTTGACTACAAAGAATTACTGTTTGGCTCTCATATTTGAGAGACTTTTTAGCAGTTGTTACTTTATTACAAAATTAAAGGGTTCAGCTTAAGCTGGGTACACACTGTCTTAAATCAGCTGGTTCAGCAGGAACTAGCCAACTTTTGGTCAATGTGTACAGCTGCCTGACCAGCTTTTGTCCAAAAGGCATGCCATCATTTGATCAGTGCTTGCAGCGGCAGTGCCAATGGCAGTGAGCGCTTAGTGTATTCTGGTGACTGTGTATTTTGTCTGGGTTGAACGAACATAAACTTGCAGTGTGTACCGGGCTTAAGCACTTGACAATGTTAGCTCTTAAATGGCATTTAGGTGGCTAGTACTTTACATTTCCATGAAAGGTTAAATATGCTTCTGTTTATCTAAACCTCTTAGCAGTTAAATAGGAAAAATGGCACCTCACCATAACTCTAAAATAAAAAAAATAAAAAGTAAAAAAAATGGATATGAATTTTGTTTAAAATACAGGGTCAGTCACATAGCATTCCCAAGTATTTTGTTTTGCTCTAGTTGGGACTATTTTTAGTCTTTTTCATTGCAATTGCTGCATTTTCTCAGCGCCTTCCTTTTATATCTCCTTGTGGTTTTACAGTCTTCACAAGTATGCAGAGCTCTAAGAGTTTCTTTCCCTGGGAAGAATAGAGCATAAAGCCATGCCAAAAACATTACAAGCAAAACCGCATAACAGAACCATTTGTGCCACGCGTCAGATGGTTACAGAACTTCAAGTCACCACAAAGATTTAAAAAGAATAAATACATTGAAATCTGAATGTGCAAGTCACAAGTATTGGAACCCTTGCTGCCATCCTGCACAAACACCACATTTACCTGCACTTTTAAGAACTTGATTCAGGTTACATAGCCACAAAAAAAAAAAAATCTAACCCTTTGGCAAGCCATTTAGAGAATCAGCACAAATTTCCCACACAATAAATTATTCTAGGAACTTCCATGTCATTAAATTGGTTGTAAAGGATGAAGGTCTTTTACGTCCATGCACGCAAAAAAAAAAAAAAAACACCAGCGCAAGAGACCTGAGGCTCTCCCAGGTCTCTCCCTTCAGATTGGCTCCCGGCGCTGTCAATTACAGCCAGTGAGGTGGGGCGATGGGCTTGGGCTGGGTGCTAAGCCACGCTTTCTATGTCTTATGAATGCAGAGAGCCGGCCTGGGAGTGAGCATGCACGAGTGCACCTACAGCAGGCAGCTTGCTATGGGGGCAATCGGCAGGGGTGAAGGGGCCCAGAGCACCAGTGGGGGACCTGAGAAGAGAAGAAGGATTGAGGGTGCTCTGTGCACAGAGCAGGTAAGCATGGCATGTTATTTAATCAAGTTTTCCCTTGCAATGAAAATTTTGAAACTTAGAACTTGTTTTACAATTTAAGAAATAACAATATATATTCTCCTAGGAGAGAGAGAGAGAGAGAGAGAGAGAGAGAGAGAGAGAGAGAGAGAGAGAGAGAGAGAGAGAGAGAGAGAGAGAGAGAGAGAGAGAGAGAGAGAGAGAGAGAGAGAGAGAGAGAGAGAGAGAGAGAGAGAGAGAGAGAGAGAGAGAGAGAGAGAGAGAGAGAGAGAGAGAGAGAGAGGAGAGAGAGAGAGAGAGAGAGAGAGAGAGAGAGCGCAGAGAGAGAGAGAGAGAGAGAGAGAGAGAGAGAGAGAGAGAGAGAGAGATAGAGAGAGAGAGAGAGAGAGAGAGAGAGGAGAGAGAGAGAGAGAGAGACATGGCCAGAAGAGCACAGGGCCCCCCCACCCCAAAGTACCAACCCCCCCATATTGAAGGCATGTGGCCTGGTATAGTCTAGGAGGGGGGTGCGCTCGCCCCCCCCTTTCCTGACCTTCCAGGCTGCGTGCTCGGATAAGGGTCTGGTATGGATCTTGGGGAGGAACCTAACGCAAAAAATTTTTTTTACATTTTGGTGGGGTTACCCTTCAAGATTCTCAGCACACAAGTCATAGCACACCAGTCTTCCAGTGCAACTTCTATTCAAATCAATGGGCTCCCATAGGGAACCATTGATTTTGAATAGACACAGAGAAACGTTTTAATGCTGCTTTTTTCCTGGCGTCGATACTAGCTTTACAGCTTGTTTTTTTTAAATGCTTGTGGGCATGAGGCCTTACAAATTAGATGACAGATCTTTGCTTGCACACAAATAGCGATGTTCTGGTAGTTGTGAAAAAAAATAAAAATCCTAAAGAGTATGAACACAGCAGCGAGCAAAGTCGATAAGAAGCACGCTGTAAAGCAGACTCAAATGGAGCTACTCTACATAAAGATATTTTGCCTCTGTAGGCATTTGCAAGCTCTTTCTCCAGAAGATCCGGTTTATGCTAAAACCTCCAGCTTTGTGGGGGCGGAGAGCGCTATCAGATAGCTGTGAGCTGTGGCCCAAGGCCATTAAATTCTTTGCTGCTCCCTGCTTTCCTTGCATATCGTTTTCCAATCGCACAGAGTTTCCATCAGCTGCGTGACCTCACGTTTGAGGACACATTTTGAAAGTAAAGCCCTCTTGGGGTTTCCAGCTCACAGCCATCGTGGCTACGCACAGAGCCAAACGTGCTCTCCAGAAAGATGTTTACAGTCTAAATTCCAGTACAGTTCAATTGTATTACATTATGCACCATCTGATCACAAGTTTTGTAGCAATAAGAAAAAAAAACTTAAGTAAAAGTTAGAGGATTACAGCCTTGTCAGTTTGATTTGAGAAAAAAAAAAAAAAAAATCTAAATTTTTTTTTTTTTTTGCTGCTGTGATCTGACTTCCTCTACAGCCAGCCACAGGCGCTTCGAATCTCAGCCGGTTCAGCAGGAACTGCCCAAGAATCGAACCATGTATGGGCACGAGGAATGTATCCAAGTTGGATCAACTTGGATACAACCAGCCTGTCATATTTTATATGTGATTATTGCTAGCAGTGATTAATAAATGGCTCAGTGGGAGAGATTCATGGGCAATGGCTATACTGCCTAACCACGTTATGGCTGTCAAATGACATTGATGATGTATCAAGGAAGTGATCACCTACTGGAAGCGAATGTATACAGTTGGCAGTTCTTGGTAAAAGAAAAAAAAAACTCAAAACATTGTGGCGATAATGGAAAGCCGGGCTTGCGAGGGGTCTGTTCTTTTCGAATGTACATCAAGCTATAGAAGACTGGAGAGAGAGAGACCATTTAGAACCAGTACAAACAATTTGTGTGGACCAAAATATATTTTCCCAACAATACTCCAAAAAGATCTAATTTCCAGCAGCTCATTGCAGCTTGCAGTGGACACTGATTAGCTGTCTGCTCCAGCAGACCAGGAGTGACATTTACCTATCTGGCAGAATAAAATAATAGGTCAAGGTTTTTTTTTTTGTACAGACTCACTCATCTTTGACATAATAAGAAGGAGTTGCCACACACATTTTTTCCATTCTTTCACCTGTGCCTAACTGTTAAAGGCACAAGGTGTCCATAAATAGGGATTGTTTTTCCCCAAAAGTTGCATTTTCATGAAATTGCACTAGGGTAAAGTTATGCAGCCAGTTTGGCTTCAAACCATACCTAGATCTTTTTTTTTTGTGAATTAACTGAGTGATTATTCTGTATTACCCCACTAGTTTGATGGCCTACTTGTGAAAGCATTGAATAGCCAGTGGAATGCAAAGTGATCATTATAATCCTTGTTAAGTCAAAAGGAAACGTGTAAAAACATAACATAAATGCTGGCACTTGCTCTACACAGCAACCCTGTGCAGTCATCATGTCTTCAGTGAGAAGTAAGGGAGAGAAGACCTTGGCTGCATCATTTAAATGCTAACAGCTGTTTAAATACTTTCTAGGTGAGAAAATGACAGGCATTGCAGGCACTAGTGGTTGTAAACTCAAAAAAACAAAAACAAAAAACCTGCAAGACAAAAAGGCATAATGAGTATGCACAGCATACTAGCCCATTATGAAATACTTACCTTAGATCGACGCTGTTGCAGCAGTCCCCACACACCGCTCTGACTGGCGACATGTCTCTAGGAGCCATTTCCGGGTTCGTGGGCTCCGGCGCTGTGATTGGCTGGAGCCGCAATGACGTTGTCACTCCCACGCATGCGTTCGGGAGCCACCGGTCATGGGCCTTGAAGAAGCAAGAACTGCAAGTTTAGGAGTTATTCACAGTACCTATAGGTAAGCCTGTAATCAGTGATGTAACTAGGTTTACAACCACTGTAAGAGCCTCAAAAAGGAGCGACATTTTTTTTTTCCCTTTTAATAAAAACATGCTAAACACTACAACACACAGGTTTTGGAATGTTTTACCTATACAGGTTTCCACAACCACATGATTTATTACAAACCTGCAATCTACTCATGTACCCCACAGTTTAAGTAACAATTGTTCCTAAAAATGTCCCTGAAGCTCCCAGCCACACTTAATAGCATATGTATGGGAATGGTGCTTTTGGCAACACACCATTAATGCATTTTCCTTTTTTGTGGGTTTTTCAGTTAATGAGTTACAGGGCAATAAACTGTCATGAGTGCATAAAAACAACGTCTTGGTATAAAACTAGGCCTAGTTAGCGAAGATGCATTTCACCATCCCTTTCTATACAGTATTTAGAGTTGTTTAAAGATATACCATGTCAAGGAAAGAATGAAAGCTTTAAACAGCGGCTTCAATAAAAGAAAAAAAAAAACGAAAAAAAAAAAAAACACACAATTTGGGCCCAACACGCAGTTTACATCATGTCCTAGTATGCACTGTATGCTAGCACAATACAACATACTTGCCTTAAAACGAAGCCCTCCAGTGGCATGCTGTCACAGCTTCATCTCCATTCAGTCTTCCTTCCAGGTTCGCACTCGCGTCCATTTGAATGGGCGAGCCGCGATGACGTCACTCCCACGCATGCGCACGGGAGTCATGTTGCGGCACGGCGCTCTCGGTATGTGCTTGTGATATCACCGGCCGCTATAAATAAGATATTCACTGTACCTACAGGTAAGCCTTATAATGTATAAAGCAGAGTTTACTACCACTTGTTGGTTAGTTGCTATAAGTACTCATCCTGACTTGGCCCTTGCTAAAAAGTTACTTGTAAAGCCTGCTTTCAGCTCACCTCACCAAACTGCTCCAGTCTCTGGTTGTATCAACAATAATGTCGGGATCCACCCATATTCCTGACTGGCAGCTGGCTAAGCCTCTCCGCACAGTGCTGACAGCCTGAGCCAGCCGATCCTGCCCCCTCTCCTGCTCAGTGCTCCAGTGAGAGCTGGAGGGGCAGAACACAGAGCAGTGACTGACAGTCAAGTGATCGTTCAGTTCTCCAGCTTACAGCAGGCGAGGAGACAGCTGTAGCATCAAGCATCACTCCGATATCACAGCCATAATGGTGAGTGTTTCATTTTGTTTCCCACACTTCTCCTTTAATGGTGACGCAAAAATGGCTATAACAAAATAGAAACCATACTACAGTTTACTAGGGTCCAATCAGTGAACGTTATTAATACAATTTATGATTAGTGTTTGTGAAGGGGAAAAATTAAATAATTTATATCTATCTATTTATTTTCTAAGGAAGAATTCTAAGCAGACATTGTTACATTGGTCCAGCTTGAACTAATGTAACTACAGTACATAAAATGAAATACCTTCCCTGTACTGGAAGCTGAAAATCACTAAAGTAAATACAACTTACTTCAGTGATTTCCACTTGGTTTCAGGTCCTGCACTGAGCAGCCATCTTGATGCTTTGTGAATACAGGAGGTTGGTTGCTCAGCACGAGTGCCATTCAGAGAATGCTTTGCATTTTCCAAATGAATACATAGTATTCTTTAATTGGAAGACTGGAATGTGTGATGCCACCACCTTATCTCTCCACCTCATCCAATCAGGGAACACTTTGCATTCATTAAGAAAATACAAAGAATTCCCTGAACGGTGCCCGTGCCGAGCAGCCGGCCTCTTACGCATTCACAGTGCCAGTGTCAGGTCACCTGAGACAAGGTGACAGATGCACTCCGTAGGACTGCTAAGGTAGTGGACCCTAGGACTGACTTCTGCGGATTGAACCCTGGGAGGTTCAGGAAGCAGGTCTACTGGATTACTAACACAGGTTCCAGTGGGAGCTAGAGCATAGATTCCCCAGGGCGCGGAGTCTAAGAGCCAGGTGTTCACCAGAGCCTCTAGTGGGGAAGATGGACTGGGCTGCAGTCTGGCTCCAGGTCGAGGCCCCCAGGGTCTCACAGCTCTCGGTAAACTACAGGAGATAGAGGAAGGAAGCAGCAGGCTGGAACAACAAGGATAGTAAGGGGACAAGCCAAAAGGTCAGGGTGACTAGCAGACAAGGATAAACATAGAACACGCCAAAGGTCAAGGTCACAAGCAAACGGGGATAGTTGAGAACAAGCCAAGATCGGTAAACAGCATCAGACATAGGACACAGAGCAATGAGCACACGGAAGCCAAATCACAATGGTTGATCAGCACAGCTGGATTGCAGTGCACAGGTTAATATAGAGTTCCCTGATAGGGGCTGGGGTGGAGCCATGCTTAGAGGAGAGATTATTTAAACAGCCAGGTGAGAGTGGCTGGCCTCTTAATCTGACCACATGAGAAGAGGTAAGCTGACAGAGAAAGATTACTGCATAACCATGACAGTAAGAGAGCAGCCACTCGGCATGGGACTAGGATGCAAGTGCAGTTCACTACATTGGTAGTGTCTACTTCAGCTTCCAAGAGCATTGGGAAGGTATGTAATTTACATAGTTACACTGTATAACATGTCAATGCCTAGAATTAAGAATTTTTTTGTTTTGCCTCTACAGGGAGATCAGACCGGAAACAGCTTTTACCTTTTCTGTGTACAATGGTGATTTCTGAAGGGGAAACCATACTGCCACATGAGCAACCACATTTTAATCTTGCTTTCCCTTACATCTACAAATAGCTTTTAATAAGGCTTGACAAATCCTGGTCACAAAAGGTCACCATGGCAACTGAAAAAAAAAAAACACACCCGACAGTCCTGCCCATCGACATTACTAGACCAGGGCACTGCCCATTATTGGTGGTAACGTAATGGTTACTTCTAAGCAGTCACCCATCTGGCAAGTAAGTTTGCACATCAGAGCTTTTTAAATAATAACCACTATGTCTGACCTTGCGCAAATCACTGCGTGAAACAAAAAACTGTATTTATTAAATATTGTACCTCCAATGATGTGCAAAAGCCAAAAATTAGAGCTGCATTAAAAGGGTTCTGTGAAAAGGGAGGAGCACTGTATACAAGATGGCTATGGGAAGCGAAAGCTGCATACATCAGATCGAAGCTGCATTTCAACTCTTCAGGAAGATATACAAAGGCTTGGCTTTTTAATTTCTTAAAATTAGACTACTATAAAATAATTAGATAGGAACTGCATCTATGCTCAATGCTCTGCAATTTCTGTAATAGGGAAAAGTTAAAAGCCATCGAGCCGTCAAACCTGTTTACACATTTACATTAATTATAGACTTATTTAATGGCAAAGGATTAGGAATCTGTCAGTCCACAACCTGTTCCTGGGGCCCGACAAACTCAAGGAGTCAGGTTGATACTTCATTAATTTCTTTGCAATATCCTGGACCTAATCATACCCGTGTGTGTCTGAGCTTGCCTGGACTAGACTGCCTTCTGCCAAAAGTGTGGAGTCAAGTGGAATCGAGGACACGAATCACAGAAAACTTTAAATACCGTCTAGGAATTTAAAGTTTAGAATGTTTAGAAATGGTGGGAGGGCAGTAAAATACTTTTTCATAGTGAATGAAATTTAAAAAAGGAAAGCAACATTATTATTAAATATAGAAGTCATGCTTGAAAGTTAGGAATGCAAAAAATGTCCAAATAGAAGCCATTCCCCATTACATGCCTGCTTGTGTGATCCAAAAATACACAAAAATAAAAACTGGTGAGTCTGTAGAGTTTAGGGGGCTCCCATGTGGCCCCTCGTCTCTTTCCATGTTACCATTATAATAATAGTAGCATGTGTAAGGCGTAACATACCCTTGTACGATTAAATCCCAATCCCGTTAAAGCTCTACTCTAGCCACATTTTTAAAGAGTATGTAAACCCAATATTTCATATTCCTGATATGTTCTTCTCTAAGTACCAGACTTTTTCCAGACCAGTCTGCCTACAAATGGGAAATTTTGAAAACCCTATCTGTGAGCAGTATAGAGGGCCACTAGTTGGGCCTCAGTAGCCCACAAGGTTCTGGTCAATTCTTAGATTGTAAGCGCTAACGAGCAGGGCCCTCCGATTCCTCTTATTGAATTGTATTGTAACTGTACTTTCTGCCCTAATGTTGTAAAGTGCTGCGCAAACTGTTGGCGCTATATTAATCCTGTATAATTAATAATAATAATTATAATAATAATACTAATAATAATTCTAATAATAATACTCTAACCTTTCTGGATCTCTCAGGAAATACTATGAATTGCAGATGAAATTTAGGCTTCGTGTACACAGGACCTTTTTAACCGCTTAAGGACCGCCTCACGCCGATATACGGCATCGCGCGCGCTCCCTGAACGCGGCCGCGGGACCAGCGGACCCGATCGCCGCTGGTACCACGCGATCGGGTCACAGAGCTGAAGAACGGGGAGAGGTCTGTGTAAACAAACCTCTCCCCCGTGCTTCCTACACTGCCTATCACTGATCGGCTGTTCCCTGTCATCGGGAAAGCCGATCAGTGACGTCAGACGTAAAGCCACGCCCCCCTACTGTAAAAAAAACAAAAAAAAAAACACACACACAGACTTAACCCCTCCCCGCCCCCTAGTGGTTAACTCCTTCACTGCCAGTGTCATTTACATAGGAATAATGTATAAATGACAATGGTCCCAAAAATGTCCGATGTGTCCGCCATAATGTCGCAGTCACAATAAAAAAAAAAAAAATAAAAAATAAAAAATAAATCGCTGATCGCCGCCATTACTAGTAAAAAAAAAAAAAAAATATTAATAAAAATTCTATAAAACTATCCAATTTAGTAAACTCTATAACTTTTGCGCAAACCAATCAATAATCGCTAATTGCGATTTTTTTTAACCAAAAATATGTAGAAGAATAATACGTAACGGCCTAAACTGAGGAAAAAAAAAAAAGTTCTATTTTTGTTTATAGCGCACAAAATAAAAACCGCAGGGGCGATCAAATACCACCAAAAAAAAGCTCTATTTGTGGGGAAAAAAAGGACGCCAATTTTTCTTGGGAGCCACGTCGCACGACCACGCAATTGTCAGTTAAAGAGACGCAGTGCCGAATCGCAAAAAAGGGGCCTGGTCCTTTGGCTGCAAATTGGTCCGGGGATTAAGTGGTTAAAACCTCTCCTGAATGATTGACAGATAATAACCGACATTCAAAATGTCAGTTTTGCCACGTTTAGCCGCGTTTGCGTTTAGAAGCATTTTTTCCCCAAAAGCCAAAAATTAAAACTGCCTGTAAACGAAAGGACCCTGTGTACATTTACTGATAAGATAACAGAGGAGAGTTCAGGAGCAGATGAAAAAAACTCCCAACTGTTCCTAAATGTCCGTTTACCAGCAACAGTGTACATGAAGTAGAGAAGTGGTGAGGTAAAACAGCAAACATTTTATTCTACCTAATCAGAATACTAGAACAGCACAATATCAGACACTTCTGAAGTATACTGGCTGCATGCCAGTTCTGCAGTTAGTCAGCGACTCAACAGTGATCTGATAGATTAAGCTGACATCTGCACTGATGTCCACTTCAAGGGAATATTTACAGCAAGATACCCTATGTGAAAAAGCCAAATGGCTAGGCCTATACAATGAATTACTGCCACAAAGCTAGTACGAGGCACAGACGTCAGCCACTTTAATTGGAACAAATGAATCAGAAAGGTGTCTTTGCTTTGTTATATTCAGTCCCTTTAAAAAGATAAGTTGGCAAAATGATATACAGCTGTGCACATTGTGCTTTAACTGACACAGCAGACTGAATGTGCACAATATTTTCCTTTATGTAATGAATAATCACAGCATTGCGCCAAACCTCCAGCTCCAAAAGACGTGGCTGGAAGACAAACAGGCTTGGCTATGATATAAAAAAAAAGAAAAAAACCACATCAGATGTTTACTGCATTTTAACCAACAAAGGCATTTCACAGAGACAGGATGATAAATTATTCTTCATTTAGAGGTTTTACCCAACTATGTATTTTTTATGCAAGCAAAATAATGGAGAACTATTCATTTAAAAAAAAAAAACAAAAACAAACATAAGAACGACTGCTACTTTTCAAAGATTTCTCACTAAAATCAGATTGCAATGCAATGTTCTACTCAATAAAACACTGAAGCCCCAAAGATGAATAGACATCGCCACCCAATTAGATCAGAATGGGAAGGCTGGAGGGGCTTTGTGAGAGCCTAATAATAGCAAGCCTCTGTCCCACAGATCCGGCCCCATAAAGGCCTGTGTGAAACAAGCTTTAAAGACAATAACATTCCTCTGCTGAATTTCAAGCCTCATGGGCTCAGCAGCACCAAAAACAGCTACGCTCTCTTCCATATGAAGCACATTCCTAACTAGAAGTTCAAAGGCCTGCGAGATAACATGCCAGAGCTGCACCTTTCTGCTTAGGATGATTAACCTGTTCAGTACAGAACTACATTACTTTAATGCACTATGGAACACCGACATCAGGATCCTTTCCCGCAGATGACGCAAAGTAACGATACTGTAACCTACCCAAGAGATGGAAACGTGATCATAAAGAAAATAGACGCGTGGCCTAGCGCATTATCCTCAGTAAGTTTTATTGATTAACAAAAATAGGTATGGAAAGCGATCATCTACCTTTCACACAAACACTGCCAGTCCCAAATTTTTTCTTAGATAGGTAATTCATATTTACAGGACAGAATGATATTTTTTAATTATATCTGGTCGTACTCCAATTACCTCACTGCAGTGTCAGCTCTAGTCATCCTGTTTTCAGGAGACAAACATCTTGCTTGGTTGCAGTTATTTAACATGCAGGGAATCTTCACAGGCTGTATATTACTTGCCCTTTGGCTGCATGAGAGATTAGGCAATGCTGACTATAGACAAATGGAGATACAACATCAAGACAAACATCACAGAGAAAAAAAAACACATCCAACTCCCATGAATTCTTTTACTATGGTAACAGCTAAAACGTTTTCACACTGAAAATGGTCTGCAAAAACCTGAATGGTAAATAACTTGAAACACAATGTCAGGCTCCCAAAGACTCTGTACAGCTGCCTGCCCGCACCGCCCGAACAGGCAGACGGTTAATGAAGAACAGGAAGGATCAACAAGCTACAAGGGCGCCCTCGCAGTTCATTGACAACTACAAGCCGTCTTCCCTAGTGGAAGATGGGACTTGTGGTTTATTCACTGAACTCTGTGAATGAATGACATGGCAGAGTGGAAAGGGCCCTGCCACACTGTTTTTAAATTGTGACAGCGAGTGTGGGGAGAGGATCCCTTGCCCTGTCACTATGGGAGATCAGGGGGGGTGTTGGGCTGCTATTTTAGCAATATGTTACACCGTAATAATGGGTATAATATGTAATATGTTACTAAAGGTGAACTTAGCCTTTAAATCTAACAAAGTATACATGGGACTCTTGAAGATACTTTTTTTTTAACCACTTCAGCCCCGAGCCTCTTTCTGAGATTTGGCGTTTACAAGTAAAAAACGCTTTCTTTGCTAGAAAATTACTTACAAGCGCACTTTTTTTTTGGAAAAAATACCCTTTTTTGAAAAAATTTTAATCGTAAAGTTAGCCCAATTTTTTTTATATTGTGTAAGATAATGTTACGCCGAGTAAATCGATACCCAACATGTCACGCTTTAAAATTGCGCCCGCTCTTGGAATGGTGACAAAATGTTTACCCTTAAAAATCTCCATAGGCGAGGTTTAAAAAATTCTATAGGTTGCATGTTTTAAGTTACAGAGGTGGTCTAGGGCTAGAATTATTGCTCTTGCTCCAACGATCGCGGCGATACTTCACGTGTCATTTGAACACCGTTTTCATATGCAGGTGCTGCTCATGTATGCGTTCGCTTCTGCACGCGAGCTCAGTGGGACGGGGTGCATTTAATTTTTTAATTTTTTTCTTATTTATTTTCCCTTAGTTACAATGGCGGCGCCTACACCCGATCCAATGAACGGATTGCCCTGGGGGGGGGGGGGCACATTGCGGGCTTCCTGGACAGGCAAGTGTCCTTATTAAAAGTCAGCAGCTACAGTGTTTGTAGATGCCGACTTTAAAAATAAAATTAGCATCTGGAATACCGCTTTAATGCATTAAGATAAAAAAACCTTGTGTGTAACAGCCTCCCTAGCATCCCCCTAATTACTTACCTGAGCCCCATCCCTCTCCAGCGATGTCCACGAATGTCTAAGCCTTACCGGGACACTCCTCCCGATTTGCTGAGACACAGCAGCTGCGCCATTGGCTCCAGCGGCTGTCAAAGTCAGCCAGCCAGCCAGCCAGCCAGCCAATCAGGTGAGAGGGGGCGGGGCTCCGTGTCTGACTAGAAACAGGGAGCTATGACTCAGCTCGGATGCCCCCATAGAAAGCTGCTGACTGTGGGGGCACTCAATAGGCAGGGAGGGGCCAGGTGCAGCAAAGAGGGACCCGAGAAGAGGAGGATCCAAGCTGCTCTGTGCAAAACCAACTGCACAGAGGAGGGAAGATAACATTTTTGTTATTTGTTTAAAAAAAAAAAAACAAGGACTTTTACAATCACTTTAAGGAAACTTCATGCAAACAGCTAAAAACACACAACTGAAGCTCACATGTGAATTGTCTTACAGGAGCGAGAAGAAAACCTTTCTAGGAGGGGACACAAACATCCAAACCTTCCTTGCTCTATTCAAAAACAAAAAAAAACACCCACCACACAACTAAACTGAAATCATTGAGTGGCCAATCGAACAATCGCCGAAAATATGCCAAAATCCACTCTATTACTTATAAGAGTTAGGTTTTAGGTTATGTTCAGGATTAAGATTAAGGCCCCTTTCACACTTGGGCGGTGCGGGGCGGCGACGGTAAAGCAGCGCTATATTTAGCGCTGCTTTACCTTCGTTTTACCCGCGGTATGCGGCCGCTAGCGGGGTGGTTTTAACCCCCGCTAGCGGCCGCAAAAGGGTTAAAAACCTCCGCAAACCGCCGCTGCAGCGGCGGTTTGCGGGCGGTATCCCCGCGGTTTCCCATTGATTTCAATGGGAACGAGCGGTATAGGAGCGGTAAATACACCGCTCCTACACCGCTCCAAAGATGCAGCTAGCAGGACTTTTTTTACCGTCCTGCTAGCGCACCGCTCCAGTGTGAAAGCCCGCCGGCTTTCACACTGGAGTGAATGGGGCCGGTTTTTTTCAGGCGGTGTACAGGCGCTATTTTTTAGCGCTGTACCGCCTGAAAACCGCCCCAGTGTGAAAGGGGCCTTAGTGTCCAGAAGAAGCTTAAAAGGCATACTTCACCTTTAAAAACATTAAATGCACATCATCACAACCTCAGGCTCTTCCTCAAGCTCCCTGTCCAAACCAATGGACTACAAGTGTGCCGATTACTTCACCTGTATGCCATTGTGTTCATCTGTCATAGTAGTAGATGGGACTTGTAGTTATTCATTCACAGATTATCTTAGAACAAATGACACAGCTATGTGGGCAGAGCCCTGCACAGATGCACCGATTTCAAAAGTGACTGCGGCTGCAGGGGAGAAGATCCCCTGCATACTGTCAAAGGAGGGGGCGCTTAGCATTGCGCTACACCCTAAACACTGATGCAACATGTAGCTAAAACTGGCATTATCTTTTAAGGATTTATTTTAGGAGTTAGGTTACAGTTGTGCTACCAATATCTTTGGTAAGTATATGATAGTTAGTGGATGTTGGTACATAAAGTGACATTTAAAATTTGTTTAGATCTGCCTACAGGAGACGCACCTAACTCAAGACTCTAAGTTACAAAACCAAAGTAAGAAATACCAATGTCAATTCCACTCAGTCCACACCTCTTATTCAAGAGGAGTGGCTGTGATGGTAAGGAAAGAGTTGGGGTTTTCCTGTCGGCAGATCAGTATAGATAGAGACGGACGGTATATTTTTTTGCACTGTGTAATTGAAAACCGAGAATATGTTCTAGCAAATATTTATATTCCCCCTCCGTTTAAACTTGATGTAATGTATAGGCTATTGGAATTTTTAACTGATAAAGCTGGGGTACCGGTTATAGCAGTAGGGGACTTTAACGAGGTTATCAATAGAAAACTTGATAGGTTCCCACTGGGTGTACATGGCCAGAAAGTAGATGAGAGTCGATTATACCAGTTTTTACAGGAAGCAGGGCTCTTTGACATGTGGAGGGCGCGGAATCCAGGTGTGCTGCAATTCTCATGCTACTCAAGCTCATATTCCACGCTCTCAAGGATAGATCTAGCTTTGGGAAACGAAGAAGCATGCCAAACCATAAGGGATATAGAATATCACCCTAGAGGAGTATCCGATCATGCACTACTGGTTGTCTCAATAAACTTAGAAGGGAAAAGATCCCCTGCAGTATGGAAAATGAACCCAATTTGGTTCGAACTAATAGGGGACCCAAATGAGGTGTTATTAAAACTGGAAGAATTTATAAAATTTAATAATGAGTCAGTGACAAGAGGTATAATGTGGGATGCTTTGAAGGCGTATTTAAGAGGTATTCTCATTCAATCAGTATCAAAAATTAAAAAGATCACAAGGGAATGGGAGAGTAGGAGTAAGAGAGAGCTGATGAAAGCAGAGGGAGATTACGTCAATAACCCCACACCTGATACACAAAGCGTATGGTTAACTAAACAACAGGAATATAAAGATATAGTTATTAAGAAATCAGAGAATAAGAGATTGTTCCAGAAACAGGTAGCTTACGGAGAGGGGGAAAAAGTTGGAAAAATGTTGGCACATTTAGTGAGAACCAATTCTCCTCCCTCCAGCGTCCCTGTGATCAAGACTGAAAAAGGTGAAATATCATCCAAAAAGTCAGTAATTACAGAAACTTTTAGATTATATTATGAAAAACTGTATAGATCGCGCGGGACGGTAGAGGAAGGGGAAATGGACATATTCTTCAGAAACGTTGATATTCCGGTTCTCACAGATGAAGAAAGAGGGATAATGGAGGCACCGCTAACACTGGAGGAAATCCAACTGGCGGTGAAAGAAATGGCCAATCAGAAATCACCAGGACCAGACGGCCTCCCAGCAGAAACCTATAAACAATATGGGAAAGTACTACTGCCAGAGCTTCTTAAAGTATTCAACTGGGCGAAAGAGGAGGGGAGGTTGCCAACGTCTATGACGGAAGCAACAATAATAGTTCTACATAAGGAGGGGAAGGACTCGCTAGAGACTAAGTCTTACAGACCTATTTCCTTGCTCTGTGCGGATGCTAAAATACTTGCGAAAGTTATGGCAATCAGACTAAATAAAATTATTTCTAGACTTATACATCCGGACCAAACAGGATTCATCCCCTGTAGATCTACCAGTATAAATATCAGGAGGCTGTATCTCAACATGCAGATACCAACAGAGGATACAGGGACAAGGGTGGTTATGGCCCTAGATGTGGTCAAAGCTTTTGATAGTTTAGAATGGGGATACCTGTGGCGGGTTCTAAGGGAATTTGGATTTGGCCCTTCATTCATTGAATGGATTAAAACCTTGTACACGGGCCCCAGCGCTAAAATCAGGGTTAACAATGATCTCTCTGACAAAATTCAATTAGAGAGGGGAACAAGACAGGGGTGTCCACTGTCCCCCTTGCTTTTTGCTCTGGCAATGGAGCCGCTGGCCAGCGTAATTAGATCAGACACGAATATACAGGGGTTTAGAAGAAAGGGGGGAGAAGAGAGAATCGCATTATATGCGGATGATGTCCTCCTCTTTCTGGGGGATGCAGAGCAATCCCCCAGGCAGGTGATGAACATCCTCATAGATTTCGGGAAAATTTCAGGGCTGACCATAAATTGGGAAAAATCTGCACTAATGCCCATAGACCCCCTAGGGAACCAGAGGACACCGGATAGCTTACAGCTAGAAGTGGTCGAACAAATTAAATATCTAGGTGTAAATATAAAGAAGAACCCTAATAACTACATCAATGATAATATTGTACCATTACTAGCTAAATTTAAATCTAAAATTGCAATTTGGAGACGCCTCCCATTATCGGTCGCGGGGAGATGCAATTTGATTAAGATGCTGTGGCAGCCACAGCTTCTGTATCTGATGCACAACTGCCCAACATGGATAGATAAAAAATGGTTCAGGAAAATCGACACGCTGTTTAGAGAACTTATATGGAAAGGAGGCCAGCCTAGGATAGGTTTACAAATATTACAACTAGGAACAAGAAAGGGCGGGATGGCACTGCCGCATCCACGAAGCTACTTCCTAGCCGCCCAACTACAACATATAGGGGGGGTTGGAGGAGGTAATAAGGATCTAATGATTGCAGGTACTCCGCATAGATCAATAATAGAGGCTCTTGAGGCAAACTCATTTTATTATAGAAACCCCACGGTGAGGCTTGGGTTAAAAGTCTGGAAAGCATTAAAAGCAGTAAATGGGCTGGGGGGCATGACAAAACATACCCCCCTCTGGAACAATAAGAACCTGGAGGAAGTGGAGAAGATAGGGAAGATTAAAGAGTGGGAGATAAAGGGGATAGTTAAACTAACTCAACTATACGAGGGAAAGATACTAAAGACATTCACCGCACTAAGAACAGACTATGACCTACCGAAACACTCATTTTATAAATATTTACAAATCAGGCATGCCTTAAATAGGCAATTTGCGAAACAAGGACCAAATTGGGTTAACTCTCCGGTATATCAAAGAATAGGCTCCCAAGACAAGACCAAAGGATTCATAGCAGAAATTTACCCATATATATGCGAAGGCAGTGTAGAAAGCCCAGTACGACTTAAGAGCAGAAGGAAGTGGGAAAAAGAATTCGGAACCCTGTCAGATGAACAATGGCTGAGAATACTTGAGAAGGGACACATGGTGTCGGTCTCGCCCGCACAAAGGGTCTCATACCTGATGTTATTACATAGGACATATTACACTCCTAAGAGACTCTTTGATTTCGGGTGGAGAAAGGACGCCAGGTGCCCCAGGTGCCAAGACACTGGAGACCTAGCACATATGATGTGGAAATGCCCGAAATTGTTTCGTTATTGGTCAGAAATTCTCGATACGCTGAACACAGTCTACAACGCGAGGTTAGAAATGAGCCCTAGATTGTGTATACTAGGGCTGGACGAAGGAATAGTCGGAGGCCCCTGGGTAACCAAGGCAGTGATGAGATGTCTATTCCAAGCAAGAAAGCTAATAGCGCAAAGATGGCAGGCTGAAAAACCCCCAACGGAAAGAGAATGGGCGAGATTAATGACAGAAACAATATGGAGGGAAAGAACGGTATATACGAGGAGAGGAAATACGAAAGAATTTGTAAAATTGTGGAAAACATGGATGGATGAGCAGGGATGCCCAATGTAATGGATAAGGGGGTGGGAGACTAAACAGGGAAAAATACTGTATAGGTAAAATAGAGGGGATAAAGAGAGCATAGAAGTAAGGGGAATGAGACAGGAAAAGAAGGAAATACAGTAGAAGTAACAAAAGAAAGGAGGGAGGAACAAAAGAACTGCAGGTTAATGGCACCTTTTTTTTTTCTTTTCTTTTTTAGCAAATTGTGAGAAAACGAGTTTATGGAAATTAAATGTGTGTATGTATTTTTGCTGCTTTTTTATGTATGAAGAAAACAAATAAAGATTATATAATTAAAAAAAAAAAAATTTGTTTAGAGAGGCAAAACATTCATAGAAAATATCCAGCAATTGGTTTTGAATGCTAAAAAGTAATGCACGGCTATGCAAATGTGGGAAATATGTAGGGCAAGTCTTTATACACAACTTTAAATCAGAAGTTGTAACAACTACATGACTCAGCGCAGGTACTATTCGTCTTCCCTGTGCTCCCCTGCCACACCATGAAAAAAAACTGTGCTTCCAGGTTTAAGTGCCTCTCTCTATCCTTAATCCCACATTACAGTGCTTAGTGCCTGAGCAGCCAATCGCCATGCCAAGAATCAGTCCAATACTGAAGAGGGAGAGTCCTTAATCGGACAGCAAACTTCGCCTCCAATGGGTGACAAGACAGCTCCACTTTATGGTACTCAGTTCATGATGGGACAAAGTACATGCAGTACTTTGACCATCTTCCTAGATGCCCTGTAGTGCTAGCTGCGATGTTGGACAGGGCGCACAGCTTCCTTGCAATGCACAGAAGATGAAAAGAAACCTGTATTAAAAAAAAGGGAAATATTTGGACTACCACTGCTGGCATCTTTTTGAAAATGCAATAACCTGGCACTTTCTAGCTTCAGGACTTTGGATCACCGATTTAGGGCAAGCAAGTGACATTGAAGAGAGGCCAGCACACCTGCTCTGGGCCAGTGACCCAGCTATCAGATCACCATGATAGTGTGGCAAACAAGTTATTATAATGACAGTGGTAGTAAAAAAGGTTGATTAGGCTAAAGTTTTTTTTTTTTTTTTCATGTTTTTTCTCCCCCTAAATACTTACCTGAGCCTGATCTCGATCCAGAGCTGTGCACGAGAGCAGCACAGCTGCGGTCTTCTCTTTTGTCTCACTGGCTCAGAGACAGCCAAGGGCCCCGCTGCTGTCAATCACAGCCTGGAAGGAGAGAGTGGGGGGTGGGGCTGAGCCTCACTGTCTGTGTCTATAGATGTAGACAATGCAGCTCAGGATTCAAGAGGAAGTAAACCCTGATGGGCTTTACTTCCTCTTTTTTCCCCCCTGCAAAGTAAAAGCATAATGGGCTAGTATGCATCGCATACTAGCCCATTATGTGGCACTTACCTGCAAACCTGCTGGTGGCCGCATCCATCTTGGCCCTTCTTGCTTCCAGGACTGCGGATTCCGGCTCTCTGACTGGCGTTGGCGCAAGCGTATATGGTAAATATCTCCTAAACCATGCAGGTTTAAGAGATATTTACAGTACCTACAGGTAAGCCTTATTATAGTGGTGTAACTAGGTTTACAAGCACTTTCAGCCCGCAGGTGTGCCAAAATAAGAAGCAGCTTCCTATGGTAGCACACCAAGAAGAGGAAAAGAGCAGGTAAATATAAACCTGTTTGTTATTTTTATTTTTAAATAGCCTTTACAATCACTTTAAAACATATTCCCCCCACAAGTGGTTGCCTTGTACACCCTGCATGAGTTTTCATGGCTTAGCCACTATTCTGTATAATTTGTTATAGTCCTATCAATAATAATTACCTAAAAGTGCAATCTGCGGTAAATCTGTTCACAATCAAATTTTACAATTTTGCTTACGACTATTGTGTTTTGTAAGGAAGATCTTTTCCAGCAGAGGGGAGACAGGTCATAGGTCCTTCTAACTAGTTTCTGGGGAGTTGATGCTCTAAGAGATTCCAGAACAGAAATGTCTTCGTCATTACTGCCTGGAGACCAGTTTAAAATTTGCTTGGTCTAGGAAGAGGAAAAAAAAATGAAAACCGGTAACGTTCCATTTCCAAGGTGCAGACTCCCATTGTCGACCTTAAGTGATCCTCCTCCCAGCAGATTAATTATTAAGAGATTAAATCTTTTCATCATATCTGTGGCAGTAGGTAGTGGCGCTGTCTGCCTGACGAACTCTTTGCAGCAATAAGGGATTTTCTCAGTTGTCTCAGACATCGTGCTAATTAGGACACTGCAGGTGGGATGCAAATCTGCAGCTGGCTGTCCATGTTGTAAAGTGGTGATAAAACTAGAGATGCTTGGCAAACACAACAAACACAGTCTGGCACAACGACCGAGCAAGTCCGACATGTTGGGGTCTACATCAAAAGCTATACCTGGGGGTCTATTTGAGATACAATTTGCTGTGTGAATGTATCAGCATTCACACAAAAGTTGTGAATGATATCCTTGCACACATTTTTAATATGTGCCATATATTTTCTGAAATGTAGGTCATCTTTCACAGGGCAAATATAACAATCATTTGGTAAATCCTGTTTATTTCAATGTTATCCAATCAAATGCAAATTATACATGTCATTATTGTATGGCATTCTCTGGTAAGTATAACATTCTAATATGCAACTTATTACATTAGATCCTCAGACAAATACCCCAAGAGCATTTGATCCAGAGAGAGAAAAACACCAGAAGACAATTCTATTTTGCCCCACTTGCAGTCACAGCTTTATACACTGTGCGAGAAATCCCTAAAGTGAATGTTGGTTAATTCACACAGAATGAATGCAGTTTTGCTGAACAAATAGCTATGCAAACATTTTATAAACATACCCCCTAATCTTAACTGGCAACAAACCTAAACAACTGAAAGTGAGCACATGCTTAACAAAAAAAAAAGGGTAAGGCTAGTTTAGGTCTGGAGGGATGCAAAAAAGCATTGACCCTTTACTCCCACAAACTTGCTCCCTTTGATGGTCACCGGTCCTCTGGCATCAAGTCCAATGCAGAGCCCACAGCCCTGCACTGAATATGGGGAAACCAAGGAACAGTCCCTCACCGAAACAGGGGAGAAGAGGAGCATGTTCAGAGTATCTGTAAAAAAAAAACTCCTTTTTTGCAGCCCCTTAGACCTAAATGAACATTTAACCTTTGCAGTGCAGGGGAGAACTCTTCCTTTCCTCTGAGACGGGCTTGAAGCAATTTACAGTACCACAATTTCGTCAAGTTTGTGACATTTTTAAATGATGAGGCAGACCAGTACAGCTTGGGGCCCCATTTCAGTTTAAGAGATCTGCTTTTCCTTTTGATGTTACATCACAACACGCGCAGGTGAAAAGAATCTGGGTGAATACTCTTGAGATCAAAAAGATTTCCATAGAGAAGAAACGGTATGAATGCATCTTTTTTTTTCAGATTTGTGATCACAAAAATGTTGAATGACACACTGCGCCCATATGAGCATTTGAAGCTCCAACGAGCAAATTCACATTTTTTTTTGTTTTGTTGCTTCTTTTTGTTCCTTTGAATTTCCCGCCGTGCGCACGCGCCTGCCGAGAGCTTTGTGACCGTGTTCGCGTGGCCCGCGGACTCGATCGCTACAGGGATACCGGCGATCGTGTCACGGAGCTCAAGATAGGGGAGATGCCGATGTAAACAGCATCTCCCTGTTCTGACTAGTGACAGCACACGGATCGTCTGCTCCCTGTCATCGGGAGCAGCTTTCACACTGGAGTGAAAGGACTGGCTTTTTTCCAGGAGCTATATAGGCGCTATTTTTAGCGCTGTAGCTCCTGAAAAACGCCCCAGTGTGAAAGCAGCCTAAAGGGGGTAAATCCTTCTGGGGCTGAAGTGGTTAAAGCCACTGGTTCAAGTACCCCTGGTCCAAAATGCCACACCAGCCAATGCCAGTACCTGTTTACAGATGCCACACCAACCAAAGTCAGTACCCTTATTCCAAAATACCCCACCAGCCAATGCCAGTACCTATTTCCAGATGCCCCGCCAGCCAATGCCAGCACCTGTTTCCAGATGGCACAACTGTACCCCTGTTTTTGTGTACAAGAACATCCAGTGGTAGTACCTGTGCTCCTGTGTGCCATAACAGTTAGTGCCATTTTATTGTAGCTGAGATTAGCCTCTACTGTTAAAAGCTAATGTGGTGGAGCAGGCAAATGAGTTTGGGGGTGAAGGAGGCTTGGGGGGGGGGGGGGAATTATTAGCATTTTACCATAATAGTAAAACAGGGAATTGTAAAACTGCCTAAGGCCCCTTCCACATGGGGCAGGCTTTGCCGATCCCCGCTGAGCAGGTGGATGGCTGGTCTGTGCCCACTCTGCTTTTGCAGAGCGGACACAGCCCGCTCTCCTCTATGGGTGGTTGGATGTAAAAGGGACCAACTGCCATCCGATTGATGAAAGGGGTACGACTGTTTTTAGCAGATCGGACCAGATTGGATGTTTAGGCCCGTCGCTCCATAGGAGGAAAATGAAAGCCTAAAAAAATAAAAATAAATTGACAGGCGGACTCGATTGGTCAGCTTGTGTGTAAGGGGCCATAATTGGATACCTACCTCATGGGCAGCAAAATTATCCTACAACAAATTCTAACAATTCCTGTGTGGAAATCATATAGCAATATTTTAACCTTAACAAATCTTCATTTCATCATCTAGGAGGAAAGTTATTTAGCCTTTGGATATTCTCAGCTCTTACAATTTAGGCGCAAATAATGAAAACATGTTAATTCTGACATTAAAAAACTGAATATCTGTCAGCAAGCTACAAGGGTCTCTGTAGACAGTAAAAAACAAAGAAGAGAGCAGCGCCATCTAAGTGCAGCATGATAAAAACATTTTAATATAGGACAGCCGATTTTAAACTTGCAAGATTGTAGAGATTACAGCGCATGTGAAATGGTATAGGATCTATACCAATTCACATGCGCTGTAATCTCTACAATCTTGCGAGTTTAAAATCGGCTGTCCTATATTAAAATGTTTTTATCACGCTGCACTTAGATGGCGCTGCTCTCTTCTTTGTTTCTATTAGTAAATCCTGACTACTATTGTTTTCAAAAGTGGATCTGTGCATATAGCCAAACCAATTCTGTCAAAAGAAATTACTCTTCCAAAAAAAATAATTAAAAAAATAAAACAAAAGATCACACACACACACGGAAAAAAAAAAAAATAATAAAAAACACAACACCTTCACTTGAAGGAAGTCATTAAAAAAAGCTAAACTTTCTAAACCACTGAAAATTTCCAGCGCATCAAAACATTGTTGTGAAATATTACATGCAAAGAGAACATCTCCTAGCTACTTTAAGGATAAATCTCTATAGACATCTTCTGAGGAGTTGACCCAGATATGTCAAGCTACATCAGAAAATTGTGCATCATTACATCTCTGAGCTTTCCAGCAAATAAGATAAACAAGTGGAACACTCATTCCCATCTTACAAAAAATTAGATATTTACATAGCAAAAGGGCAGTTTCTAGAGACGCAGCATTAAATCATTCAGTTTATGTTAAACACCCTTTTCCTAAATACACTTTAATTGTGAATAGAAAGACAGATTTACAGAGAATAAAATCAGCAGCAACCAGAGTATAAAATGGTGAAGGGTAGCGTTACAGAAGTATTACCAAACAGGGTGGCTATATTAGAGATAAAAGTGACATTTGTTAAATGGCTAAATATTATCCTATTGGTCTTTAACATGTTTTACTGGAATGCTAGGCATGTAGGCCCATTCAGTTCCTTTAAAAAAAAAAACAAAAAAAAAATAACTGGACAATAATGAATAGTGTACAAAGAGGAAAGCTAAGACATACAAGCAGCTGTCAGGAGCCCTCAGTAAGGGGAAGCAATTTTATAAATGGTTTATTAATGTTAGTATGGTTTCACTTTCTCTTAGCAAGATGTTCCAGTGAGGCATACCGCACAAAATCAGCTTCTAAAGTCCATCAAAAAAATATGAAAATTGTAATTTGTAGCTGAATTATTTATGTATTAAGACATCAAATGTCTGGCAGGATCAGGATCAGACAGGAAGCTGGACACTGGTATCCTCTGACAGATCATACACTTTAAACAGTTTCTCTTCATTATGACCTAGGAAATTCAGGTAAAGGTTAAAGTGATGTCCTGTCCCAGAACTAGCATGCAGGCCAGGATTCCAGAAGTCTCCATTTGTCGCTTCTCATTTAGGCATTTTTCTTCATGACAGATTACCTTTAAGATGATCCTCTCAGGATAGCATTATGGAGAGACTCTTTTTAATGGTGTAGACTTGGAAGGCTGTAATCCTGAGTGAGACTTCACTGACCTGGCATGCAGGATAGGAGCTAGA
The DNA here is from genome assembly GCA_028564925.1 of Lithobates sylvaticus. Lineage (NCBI taxonomy): Eukaryota > Metazoa > Chordata > Amphibia > Anura > Ranidae > Lithobates > Lithobates sylvaticus. The sequence continues at coordinate 407,395,324 of CM053028.1, forward strand.
GCTTTTCAGATGCCACTGGCGTCACTATACAGTGAAGGATAAGGATGACAGCCCTGGAGCCGGTTTAAAAATACAGTCAACCTCACAAACTCCTTTACACAATCTGTTTTTTAAAAAAACATTTGATTGCAGGCAGCCCTATCTGCTGAGACTAAAGAAAAGAGGGTGGAAGTACTCTGCTTCTTCTAATCAGTACGTTTGTACTCATTGCTTTGTCAACTCTATTAAAGCGGAAGTAAACACATCGATTTAACAGTTTAAAAAAAAAAAAAGGCATGCCGGGAACGCTAACTGCACATTGGCTGTGCTCTCAACCAAACAGTCAAACCATCCAATGGCTGGTGTCATAAACGGATCACATGTGCAGCACCGTGGCAGTTGAAGATTAAACAGAGGCAAAGATGGCAGCTTCCTTGGCTGAAAATGATAGGGGGGTTTACTTCCACTTTAAGTAGTTTTACTTGACATTTTAGCATAGGTCCACTTTAAGGCCCTTTTCACACTGGGGCGCTTTGCAGGCGCTACAGCGCTAAAAATAGCGCCTGCAAAGCACCCTAAGGCCCCTTTCACACTGGGGCGTTTTTCATGCGGTGCAGCGCTAAAAATAGCGCCTGTTCACCGCATGAAAAAATCCTGCCCCTTTAACTCCAGTGTGAAAGCCGGCGGGCTTTCACACTGGAGCGGTGCGCTAGCAGGATGACAAAAAAAGTCCTGCTAGCAGCATCTTTGGAGCGGGATAGGAACGGTGTGTTCACCGCTCCTATACCGCTCCTTCCCATTGAATAGAATGGGACACCGCGGTGAAACCGCGGCAATACCGCCGCAAAGCGCCGCTACGGGGGTGTTTAACCCCTTTTCGGCCGCCTGCGGGGGGTAAAACCGCACCGCGAGCGGCCGAATACCGCGGTTAAAAACTACGGTAAAGCAGCGCTAAATATAGCGCTGCTTTACCATCACCGCGGCTCACCGCCCCAGTGTGAAAGGGGCCTAAAACAGCCGCTGCTGTGTCTTCAGTGTGAAAGCCAGAGGGCTTTCACAATGGAGCGGTGCGCCTACAGGACAGTTAAAAAAGTCCTGCAAGCCGCATCTTTGGAGCGCTGTAGGAGCGGTGCATTTACCGCTCCTAAAGCGCCCCTTCCTATTGAAAACAAAGGGGCAGCGATGCAAACCCGCTGGCAAAGCGTCGCTGCAGCAGCGCTTGGTGGGCGGTTTTAACCCTTTTTCGGCCACTAGCGGGGGTTAAAACCGCCCTGCTAGCGGCCAAAAAGCACCGCTTAAACAAAGCCAAATATAGCGGCGCTTTACCACCAACGCCCGCGACGCTCCAGTGTGAAAGTAGCCTAAAGCAGAACTGCACTGCATCTGAGCAAAAAACACGATTTAATTATTAATATTCAAAGCAACCCCCCCTCCCCTCCCCCCCCCAATCTATTCAGGTCTCCATGCTTTATTTTGCTGAGAAATCGCTTTGAAAAACAACCTAGCATCATAGTATAGTTGAGTATGGGCAGATGATTTATCTAGCATAGACTTACTTGAAACCTCCTTCCCTCCTAAAGACTCTGGAGTGTATGACATTTACTTGGGCCTGGAAACCAGGAAGTAACTGAGGAAATGTGAAAAAGGGGGGGGGGGGGGGTGCAAAACAAGTAAATAATAAAAGTAAATTTTGATTGGGAGAGTGAAGTTCTACTAGTAAAGAAAAAAAAAATATAGCGTACATAATTGCGACACGTGTCATATTGTAATTGAATATTAAAAATTACCTTTCCTTTTCAATCTGCAGCTCTGCAATTTGCTGAAAATGCAATACAATATGGCTACCTGGAGGTGTTCTGTACACATAATGTGTACAGAACGTCCCCCAGAAACATTTATTGTAATTGGCTCACTGATTTTCCCAGAAGTCTGCACCAAGATACAAGTCAGATTTCAGGCATCCCCTGCAACAAAAATGCAATTTTTGGCGATATACTTCTAGAGCTGCACGATTAATCTTTAAAGAATCGAGATCGCGATTCAACTCTCCTCACCATCTTAACCACTTTCAGACCGGACCAATTTGCAGCCAAAGGACCAGGCCCCTTTTTGCGATTCGGCACTGCGTCGCTTTAACTGACAATTGCGCGGTCGTGCGACGTGGCTCCCAAACAAATTTGACGTCCTTTTTTCCCACAAATAGAGCTTTCTCTTGGTGGTATTTGATCGCCCCTGCGGTTTTTATTTTTTGCGCTATAAACAAAAAAGAGCGACAATTTTGAAAAAAAAAACGCATTATTTTTTATATTTTGCTATAATAAATATCCCCCAAAAATATATTAAAACACATTTTTTTTTCCTCAGTTTAGGCCGATACGTATTCTTCTACATATTTTTGGTAAAAAAAAAAAAAAAAAAAATCGCAATAAGCGATTATTGATTGGTTTGCGCAGAAGTTATAGCGTTTACAAGATAGGGAATAGTTTTATAGCATTTTTATTAATAATTTTTTTTTTTTTTATTAGTAATGGCGGCGATCATCGATTTTTATTGTGACTGCGACATTATGGCGGACACATCGGACATTTTTGACACATTTTTGGGACCATTGTCATTTATACAGCAATCAATGCTATTTAAATGCATTGATTCCTGTATAAATGACACTGGCAGTGAAGGGGTTAACCACAAGGGGGCAGTGTAGGGGTTAAGTATGCCTAGGGGTGTGTTTCGTACTGTGGGGGGGGGGTGGCTGTCAGCTAGTGAATGCTGATCTCTGCTGTGTTTATCTCGGCATCTCCCCGTTCAGCCTTCCCGTGAGACAATTGCGGGTGTCCCCGCGGCGATCGAGTCCGCGGGGCCCGCGACCGGACTCACGGGGGTCCTGACCGGCGCGCTCCCGATGGCACGACAGGCATTAAGGAGGGACTTATATATATGCCCTCCTGCCTGTACGTGCCATTCTGCCAACGTATATCTGTGTGCGCCGGTCGGGAAGTGGTTAAAACAGCATTTCCTGATTCTATGTAACAAGTGCAGAAAGTTATCTGCTCACTTCTGACAAAAAATAAATAAAAAAATACAGGCACAGCCTCCCAAGTTTATCACAACATCTGAGATAAAGAGAAACATTGTAAAATGTAGTTCTTTAGATCAAAGGAATGCATTTCGGTCTGTAAATTAGGTCAGTTTAACCACTTAAAAGACTAAACTTGTTTCCTACAAGATAAAATCAGTATTTTTGGCTATAAAATTACTTGGAACCCCCAAACATTATACTTTTTTTTTTTTTTTTTTTTTTTTTTTTAGCAGAGACCCTAGAGCAGTGATGGCGAACCTTGGCACCCCAGATGTTTTGGAACTACATTTCCCCATAATGTTCCAGCAATATCCTGACTGGGCATCATATGACGTCCTCAGGATATTAAGCTGCTGCGCGCACCCGGGGGCACGCATCGCGGCGATCGTTGTTGCGGTGTGTCAGTCTGACACCCCGCAACATGATCTAGGTAAAGAGTCTCTGACGGAGATCAGCCGTGTCCAATCACGGCTGTTCACAATGTAAATAGAAAGAGCCGGTGATCGGCTTTTCCTCACTCGCTTCTTTATCAGCGCAGCCCCCCTTTGGATCCCGCCCAGGACTACCATAATGCCGCCCAGGGACGCCACCACACTGGACCACCAGACCCCCAGGGAAATGCACATCTGTGCCCAGGCAGCTGCCAATCAGTGCCCACTGACAATGCCTACCACTGTAAATGCCACCAGGGATGCCCATCAGTGCCATGTATCAGTACCCATCAGTGCCACGTATCAATGCCCAGCAGTGCTGCCTATCAGTGACCAGTGACGCCTATCAGCGCCACCCATATGTACCCATCTTTTCATCCTTTCAGTGCCCATCAGTGTCGCCTATCAGTGCCCACCTGTGCCACCCATGAGTGCCCACCAGTGCCGCCTGTCAATGCCTATCTGCGATGCATATCAGTGCCACCCATCAGTGCCCATTGTTGGTGCCCATCAGTGCCCACTCATTGGTGCCACCTTATCAGTGCCCAACAGTGAAAGAGAAAAACTTACTCATTTACTAAATTTTATAAACAGACACAAAACCAAAACTTTCATTTTTTTCAAAATTTTCAGTCTTTTTTTATTTGTTTAGCAAAAAATAAAAACCGCAGGAGGTGCCACCAAAAGAAAGCTCTATTTCTGGGAACAAAATGATAAAAATTTAGTTTGGGTACAGTGTAGCATGACCACGCAATTGTCATTCAAAGTGCGATAGCGCAGAAAACTCAAAATTGTCCTGGGCAGGAAGGTGTAGAACTGCCCTGTATTGAAGTGGTTAAACAAATGTATTCCTCATTTTACACTGATTGGGACCAGAGACATTTATACAACGATCGGTGCTATAAAAATGCACCGATTACTGTATAAATGTCACTGACAGGGAAAGGGTTAACACTAGGGGGCGATCAAGGGGTTAACTGTGTTCCCTTGGTGTGTTCTAACTGTGGGGGGGGGGCTGACTAGGGGAAGAGACGGATCGGTGTTCCATACGATCGGTCTCCTCTCCCCTGACAAAACTGGGATTTGTGTGTTTACACACACAGATCCCGGTTCTCGCTCTGTCACGAGCGATCGCGGCTGCCTGGTGGTCATCGCACCTGCCAGGCACTCGCATCGGCTCTGGGGACACGCTGTGGGCGCCATCCTGTCGTAGTATAACTGGAGTGGCTGGTCAGGAACCAGTTAAAGAAGTCCAGCCAAAGCTTGTTTGGCTTTACTTCTCTTATGGATTACAGGAGTGCAGTTAGTTTTGCACTCGTGCGACCCTTTTTCAGAAGAGAACAGGCTGAAGTCCGCTCACTGCTGACATCACGGGTGTCAGTCCATGCACCGCGCCAGCTTTATAAAGTCTGAATCCGCCAAGTGACTGGACTGACAACCGGCTCAGTCGCTCAGTTAGCGGCTGAGAGCCTGAGCTTGCCGCCCCCACCTCCTCCACAGCCCAGTGCACCAATGAGCGAGGGGGAAGAGCAGAGAGCTGTGACTGACAGTCTACAGCTTTCTGCTCGGGGAGCTCTGAAAACCAAGTGATCTGTGGTGTTTGGTCGCTCGGTTCTCAGTGAAGAGGTGCCGGGGGACAGATGCAGCATCTACCTAGGGAAGTATGAATCTTAAAAAAATAAAAAAAAATGTATAAAAATGTCTCTTTTAAGTAATACCATTAGTTTGTTATCTGTTGACAAGTATAAAGAAGAGGTGTGCAAGTAACATAGGATGCTGCTGCTGTGCTGGCCATTGGCAGATATTAAATGTTAGAAAATATGATAGCTGGTATGTAACTATGGACACCCCCTTCACCCTGCTTACTCTTTTTATCAGATGTGTAGTCCCATTATATACCTTTATACCTGAAGAATACAGTGCTAAAATGTTATAAAAATAGAACACGTAACAAAATAATCACTTGAACAATTATTCGGTAGCAAGTTCAAAAGAAGAAAGCCTTGTCTGCACAGGATATGAACAAATCCATAGATGTGTGGCTTTAACAATAAAAAATCCGGGAATGGAATTGCATTCCTCTGGTTTAATTAAGTAAGAAATACTCCAGTAGATTGGCCAGAACATGGGAAACTGATATACCATTCTCAGCAGTCAATCACTTTTTCAGTCTTTTGCTGATTTGGAAAGAGGAAAAGGCCTGGCCTGAGAACAAAAACTATAAAAAAGAGGATTTCAGAACACAAACAAAACACAAAACAAGAAGGAAAACAGCATGTGACAGGGTTAGATCAATCGAATGCTTGCCAGCAAAAAGAGAAAAGGAGATACATCAGCATCTTTGCAGCCACTTATGAAACCCCACAAGCAATCCAATGGAAGAGTATACAGCTACAGAAAAAACGATCTTTCACAATCAATATTACCCTCTGTCATTTTTCCAAGCACCTCCGTTTGCATACTCAATTTACTGTGCGATTTCATGCACAGATATCTATGCAAGTTGCACATGAAATCGCAAAGAAAGTGAAGGAACCTTTCAAAATCGGTGCAAGTCGGAGTCTCACCGATTTGAATGGTTCCATAGGCACAAAATAGGGTTGCGACTTGTCATGCGATTTTGAAATGTCAAATTGCATCGGTGTGAAGAGGGGCTAAAAATGAAATCCCACAAGTGATCCAGTTGAAGAGTTAATGCTTCCTAAACGTAAAAAAAAAAAAAAGTGGTTACTTTTATTTTTTTTTTTTACTTGTCCCAGAAGATTGCGGCGATGGTAAAGATCCAGAAAAAGCCAACTGGAGTCCTTTATCAGAAAAAAACACCTTGAAGATGAGGGCCATGTCCTGGGAACATTGTTATTCAAATATGGGTCTTTGGGAACTTTTCTGGATCTTATCTTGGCTTTCTCTATGATTGGATTTAAACAGTACCACCAATTAGCCATGCACCCACCCCAAGACCCCTTTCGCACTGAGGCAGTTTTCACACTGGGGCGGTGCGCTTACTGGACATTAAAAAAAGTTCTGCAAGCAGCATCTTTGGGGCAGTTTGGGAGCACTGTATACAGTGCTCTAAAAACGCCCTGCCCATCGAAATAAATGGGCAGCCCTTTCGAAGCGCTGCAACACAGACGGTACCTAAACAGCGCTAAAGTGCCCCTAAAAGCTGGCGCTCAGGCGGCCCCAGTGTGAAAGTAGCCTTACATTGGGGTCTACAAGAAGTCTGTGCAGTATACTTTGATGTACGTTGAGGCTGAGATCCCTATCAGCATTTCATTTTTTTTCAGTTGTCGCTGGGCTGTAACTTAAAAGTAAAAAAGAACATTCACTGATTTGATTTTTACGTATAGTTTTCACTTTCAACAGGGACATGGATACATAAAGCTGCCCTCCACTGACAGCTGTCTTAGCAGGCTTTAAAAGAAGACACTGCTGAAATCACAGAAAACAGCAAAGTAAAACCTTGATTTAATACTCATAATTAAAGAAGAAATTGGGTGTGATAGAAAAAAAAACAAAAAAAAAATGCATTCAGTTGCTGCAAAGAACTTTGTACAGACCTAACTCCCACACACAAGTACGAGATCACATTACCTTGTGTGACTTCAGTTCACCGAGCACACATCTCTGATAGCAAGCATATAGTCATGCCAAACAACTGGACAAAACTCCTTCTAAACTTGTATATTTGTTTATCCAGATCACATTACTTATGATAAAAATGCAATAGCCTCCATAGTGTAATGTGATAGGATACATTACCAGGTATTATAAAAGTACACTCACATTGCAATAAATAGACACATTTCACAAGAAGTTCAAGCTATAAAACCTTTAAAAAAATGACAGTGATTCGCAAATAACCCCTATATAAAATGAGTTGCCAAATGCTATCAAATAAAAAAATAAATATGAACTGTGGATTAGGAAATCAGCAACTTTCTAGTTGTTGCAACATGGCATACTGGTACTTGGAGGTTTCCAGAAGAGCTGAAGAGTCTAACGTTATCCACCTCTGCAGAGAAACAAAAACAAAAAAAACAAACACAACACCCTACACTAAAAAACTAAAACATTATAAAAAGACAGCTATGTAATACTGAGCCAAGTCCAGTATGTCCTAAAACCAGCAAATGTACAAGCAAGACATGGTTTATTATCCGTACAAGACATTGAAGAAAAAAAAAAAAGGGGGGGGGGGAGAAGAAGAAGGAATGTTCAGTACACATAAGCCTATTAACTTCAAGGAAGGCCAGGCTAACAGAACCATATGGTCTGCCATTGCTGATCTCTGCATCGGATAATGCTAGCTGCTTGGCTGCCATGCTAATCCAATAGATTCAATATCGTGCATCACTACCTGGTTGCATGTATTCTGATCTTTTAATTTAGGCCAGAGACAGCCAGGAAACATGCATTTTCAGTCAGCAGCATACTTTTCTCTGTGGTTACTTTTTTTTTTTACGTTTAGGAATCAGAATGATAGAAAACACACCAATGCTATCACTCCATCTTACCTAGTGAAATTTCACAATTTATTTGCAAGGATGAAATTATTAAAATTGACCAATAAAATATGTATAGCAGAAGTGAACGGGGCCATGCAACCTCATCTAAAGGGTGTGGCTGTGGTGCCCTGAAGAGGGATTTCAATGTGAGATTCCTCATTAAACAGGCATTCAGGATGTAGAATATCACCTTCTGGTTGCCTGCTAACCATGGACGAGCTGCTGTTGACAAAGAGATCCACTGCAGATCGCGGGTCAGCAGCATTACACATGTGAAAGGGGCCTTAGGGGGGTTGAAAAAACATTTAACACTACAGGGGGGAGTTCAGCTTTAATTTGTTAGTGAAGTGTTTCTAAACCTTCTAATGCATTTAACACTACCAGCTTCCCAAATTAACAATATTGCTGTCTAAGAGTGGCTCTGTTGCCCCTCCATCCAGTGTGGATACACACTAATGCAGGAAGTTACTGGCTGGATCACCACGTAAAAATAAAAAAGGCAAAAATTAGCATAATAACCACCATAATAATACTACAGCACCCCCCCCCCCCCCCCATGCTTACCTGAGCCTGATCCGGCGATGTGCACAAGAGCAGCAACTCTTCATTGGCTGAGACAAAGCAGCGGGAGCCATTGTCTGCCACTGCTGTCGATCACAGTCAGTAAGCAGGGAGTAGGGCCAAACTACGCACTGGAGCGGCTCTTAAAGGATTAGTAAGCTGCAATATATGACATTTATGGATGAAGGAAAAACCCACTATAAAATATTTTTAATTAAATTGGAAATCTTCAGTTCTCAAAACTGAAAATTGAGCTGTAGCGGTCTAAAAATTTCCATGAAACATAGCTGGATTAGCATCTTTTTCACTCCCATGTTATAGTTATTTACCTTACTGTCTTGCAATTACCTCTCAGAAAACTGTCTGTCTGCAGAGCAATTTACAGGTGTGCACTGGAGGGAGGGATTCAGGAAAACAAACTGGTCAAACTAAAACAATTACATTGGGGGTTAAAAGTGCACTTGGAAGTGCAGTCGCTGTAGATCTGAGGGGAAGATCTGAAAATGAGGGGAAGCTCTGCTGATTTTATCATCCAATCATGTGCAAGCTAAAATGCTGTTTATTTTCCTTGCATGTCCCCATCAGATCTACAGCAAGTGCACTTTCAGGTGTACTTGTAGTGCAAAATGGATTTGCCTTTCGTAAATAATCCCATGGTCTCAGATTGCCATGTTGTTGCTTGAGTGGCTGCAGATCAGCTTGAAATGGACACATAAAATGTAAATGAAAAAAGAAAATCAGGGCTTCAAGGTTAGAGTAAACATCCGGTGCTTCTACATTAGACACAAAAAGCAGACAGGGCGTCTCTTGAATCCAAGCAGTAAAAGCACACACCTGCCCAAAAGTGAAGCATGTGGCAACCAGGATTTCCAATGTCTTCAGAAAGTGATGTGCTTGACTATCTGCAAACTGGGTGGGTCAGGAAAGCTTTTAACGGTGCATAAAAGGGCCATTAATTGAGGCAAGTAGAAAATTACCTGTAAATTCTGATTGCATTGCTTTAAACAACTTTAAAGAGAAATAGTGCATCTAAAAGATCAAACAGGTTTGGTTTTCAGTCACTTCGTTCATGCATTGGATTCAAGAGCAACATGGAATAGTAATCAGCTGATGACTGTTTAAAGGACAATGTAGGGTCTATGAAAACATACAAGCAAATAGCAAACTGTGTTGATTCAGGAGGAAAAGTAAACAACCAGATGCACAGAAGGGTGTCCTGCCAAATGGTTATGTAGAGGCTTGGGGGTTAAGCGGATATGTGCTAATAAGAAGGAAGAGAGGGCGGGATAGAAGCAATGAGCCCATGAAATGGTAGATTCCCACGCTCTAATTTGTTCATTCATGAAGCACTGAGCTAGTCATGTTAGTCCACATGGAAATGGTGAACAGAAGCAAAAGCATTTCAATGTGGCCATCACACCCTACACAAGACTGATATTATTCTGAGATGATATACAAACACACACACACACACACACACTCAATACTCACTGCAGCCAAGCATTTCTGACTGCTTACACGCAAGAAAAAAAAAAATGCTGCAAGGTCAAATTCAGAATCAAAATATATTCAAAGTTCTAAAACAGAATACATTACTTTAGTAAAGCATAAAACTGTAAAAAAGGAGGGAAGTGTAAAAAGCACTAATGAAAAATAATAATTGGATATCGTGGAAAAAAAAAACCCCAACATGGCAAATTTTGAGCGGACTGCATCTAATTGCATTTTCAACATGCAATTAAACTTGTAAAGAGCACTGATACGATTTCAAGCAAAACCCGTTAGGATTTCATTTTGTTATTAAGTTTCGGAAGCATCAATAAACACTGGATCTTAAGGGAGTTGTTCTGAAGGCGTGAAAATGAGCATTCAGGGATTTGTGAAGCCAAGCATCTTCAATTGCTTGAAAGGAAAAGAAAAAAAAAAAAAAACCTACATGCAAGTATTTGAAATTATTTTTACTTATCTAATAGGCATTCAGTTCATTCATATGCAGTTAACTTCTCATATTACTTGTAGACAAAATGTAAAACATGAATAGACACCTAACAGACGCTAAACAGAACACCCTAAACATCTATAAAAATAAAAAATAAAGGCTGAGAACAATTAAGTTGTACGTTCTAAAAACGGAGAACATTTAGCGACTCTTCAATGACTTCTACACATCTGCTCTCTCAAATCCAGCACAGACCATATAGAATTCAATCAGGGGAAAACAACCATGTGGCTTCTAATTCCAACTTCCTACAACGTAACATTCCAAGTATGATATAATAAAGTTCCCGGGACTATAGTTTTGTAAAGCTACAAAGTAAAGTATGTCATAGGATTACATCTACATTTTCTCATCTATTTTTAAACGTTGCATAGTTACATAAAAAAACAAATTCACAACTTTTCTCAGTGCCACTTTAAAAAAAAAAAAAAAAAAGGGAAGAAGGAACTGTGAAATTTTAAATAGTGACTAAAAAGGATAGGCAAATTCCAAAAGATTGGTTAGCAGCACTTGGCACAGCATTTACAAAGTTTAAAAGTGTGGTGGCTTTATCATTTGAACTACATGGAAGCTACATTTACATTTTATCTACCAAGATCGGATTTATTTTTCCCCATACCAAGATACCAATCAAGCACACTGCTAATCAAATATAATACAAACTGCAAACCTTCTTTCACATTTAATCAAATAAAAAAGGCATAAGTATAGATTTAATTAATTAGTATACCATAAAAAGGGGTTTTCAGGAACTACACATACAGCTCAGGTTGTCTACATAAACTAAATGCTTAGGGTTTACTGTGGGACACATTTTCTTTTTTACAGACAGGCATTTAAGGATGGATATGGCACAAGAGAACCTAGAACAGCATTTCTCAACCTTTTCAGCAAGGAAGAGCCTTTGAAATAACTTTCTGGTGTCAGGGAACCCCTGCTAAAAATGCTGATACATTAGTGTGATGGTCAGTGGGAAGAATGCTCCTTACACTTGTGGCAATTGGGAAGAATTACCCCCATACAAATAGTTAAAAGATCTATAGTGTCAGTGAGAACTTGATAGAAATTTGCTCAAGGAACCCCTAGCAACATCAGGAGGAACCCTGGTTGAGAAACCCTGACCTACACAATGCAAACATAAGATAACTACAGTGCATCTGGAGCTGGCAAAAAGCTCTGATTAGATTTGAGAAAGAGAGAAACCTACCTTCTGTTTCTGCCTGGCTCCTATGTTCTTCCAACTTATGGAAAGTGATGCTAGCATAAGCACTCAGTTCCTCTGAGGGGTGAGTGATCCCAGGCTGATGAGAGTTACAATGTTCCAGTCCACTCAAATCCTTGACAAGATCCAGGTCAATGTAATTGAGGCCATTATGATGGTGGTCTGACGGCTGCAAAGATTCTCTCCGTGTAGCATCACCTGGCCTCAGCCAAACATTCTCAAAGGAAGCAGAACTGTGTCTTTTTACATCATCCCCAGAAACAGGGCCAGCATTTACCCGGGCTGTAGTAGGGGTAGAAGAAAAGGTCTCTGAGCTATGTCGCCTCCTGCCCTGTGGGTCACCGGCCCTGACAACTTTGGCACTCTGGTTGCGGTTAGGGCTTAGGCTGACTCGGGTAAATGCACTGGGGCCAGAGCCCTGGCCCAGAAGAGAGGAGCAAGACGTTTCAGTTAAGGTTGTATTTCCAGGAGGAGGTGAAGCAGGTAGGTTACCAGGATTCCCACCGATTGACATTTCAGCATAATTACTTTTACAAGGAGAAATTGGCTTGGCAGTGATCCTGGCAGTTGGTAACTGGCTGTAATCTGAACATATGGTACCTTGCTGCATGCTCATATAGTCCCTTGTAATTGGCTTTCCTCGTACAGGTGGGCGACTACTGCATACGTCAGAAGAGCACACTGTATTTGCAGGTTTACATGACTGTTTATATGATGGCGTACAGGAGGCATAGGCATTTTTGGCCTTCCAGTGCTTAAGATCCATGTTCATATATTCAGATATATTTTCTCTCTGTGGTACCACTCGACTCTGCACATAAGGTGGTGAATGCATGGAAGATATAAAACCCCCAGGGAAGGCCTTCTCACTAAATTCAATGTTGACATATTCACCAGGACTCTTAGGCTCTGGAGGTAAAGCAGGCTCCCGTGCCCTTGGCAAAGTGCTTGCCTTACTACTGCTTTCCAATGATAGCCTTGTGGGCCTCATCAATCTGTTCTTCACCTGAGCACAAGATTCTCCTTTCCTGCAATGCAGGGTTTCTTGTCCTCCTAGACTATCACTACTTGTGGAGGAAGAAGAAGATTCTTCATTGTATAAAGGATGATCAGAATTAACAGATACCCGTGAATTACCATCTTCGTTTTTCCTGTGAACATGCTTAAAAGACCTTGGCAAAGAGAAGTATGAATAAACAGGTTTGGATGGCTCTTCAACAGAATTGAGAAAGCAGTCAGGTGGTGTGCTTGTAGTGGAGCCACTGGCTGGAGACATGTTTATATAGTCACTACAAGGCAATTTGCCATCATTGCTCTCTATGGACAACTTTGGGTTGGTTCCATTTGTCCAAATCTTACTGTAGGCACAGCTATCTGGGGAACAGCTACCACTGGGAGACATCATCATATAACCATTCAAATCCATCTGTGAATGGCGTCTTGGATTAATTATCTGCTGTGGAGCAGACACACTCTTGGGACTCATGGGCATATAGTCACTGTTTTTAGTAGGCACAGGGGCAACACCAGGTGACATAGGCATGTAACCATCATCACTGTGGTTTGGTCTATTTTCCAGGTGGATGTCCAGGCACTCTTCAGGATATGAATAAGTGGGCACAAAAGCAGAGTGCCTAAAAGAGGCGAGGCGCACAGGATAAGAAGGCATCATCTCGGTGTATTCCTCAATTGATGACTGGGATGGGGTCTTCTGGTGGGAAATAGTAGGAGGGGAAGTGCCGGATGAATGCGTCCTCTTCCTGAAAACTTTGTCAAGGTCAGAAGTCTCCTCACCCCTACTTGACTGGCATCTCTGCTGTGTTCCTCTTTGAAGGAGACTACTGGATTTGCCCATGCTGATGTAATTATTGAGGTCTTCTTCCCGAGCTGGTGGCGTGTGCCCCAAAGAATCTGGCGTCACACTACGAAATGAGCTTCTGAAATCACAAGGACTGGATCCATATTCGTCAGAAGAGATAAAGCCACCATCACTAGGGGAACCAGATACAGAGGCACTCGATCTCCGAGGACATAAGCAGTCAGAAGTAGAACCATGCCCACTGGTGCTACTAGAGGATAAACTGACTGGACTTGTGGCCGAGGGTGAGCAGCGTGTTGTGGGCATGGGAATGGAGCGACTATGGTTAAGAGGAGGATGAAGTCGAGAACTGCCAGTGCGCCGATGCGACTGAGCCCTGCTTGCGCTGGGGCTTACAGGGCTGCCATCCATTGAGGCAGGTCTGGACATTGTGCCCTCTCCATCACTTGAGGCCCGAACTCTGAATGAGGAAGAGCCATGTTTTGCATTTCCTCCAGCAGGAGATGTGGCTGTGACACTCTCAGTGCGGGCTCTCCGATTTAGCCCCACCTGGCTGGGTGGCGGATGGTTGAGGTGATGTCTTCTAAGAGGAACAGAAATTGGATTAGAGCAATTAGATGAAGACTGGCTTTTACTCCTGGGTCGAAACTCATCACTCAGTGCTTTCATAGCTTCTAGGATGGTCTCATGCATATTCTGCGCCACCACAGAGTCATCCACTTGCATCCAGAACTCACCAGCTCCCGTGACAGCAGAGCGACCAACCTCAATAAAGAAGAAGTTCTCTGAATGGCCACATCTCCGGATGTTCATGAGCTGCAGTACCACAGCCGCTGCATCAGAGTTGAGCTTTACCAAACTAATGGTTCGGTGGGTCAGGCACAGTCGGTAGATTCCAACAAGATTTTTAAGCTGTCCCAAACCCTTCGGTTTCATGATCACCTGCCACACTTCCTTAAAGGCCAGGCCAGGAGGGTTGACCTCGCCATAAACGTCTTCCCCGTTTATCCCATCGTGCGTCCCGTTGGAAGCCCCTTCGATGTAATGGTGGTGGTGCGTTTTTCCTCGGTTGTGCAATTCCACCAATGCCTGGTACCATCCTTCCTGCTCTTGTTCACAGTCAGCAGCAATGGCAAAGCACTCGTCTTTCGTGTACAGAGCCACCAGATGTTTGTTCTTCGAATCCGCCCTCTTGTTGATATTAAAGCAGCTCTCGAGTGGAATGGACCTCTTTGGGGCCCCCGACTTATGCCTCCACTTCTTCTCGTTCTCGTAATACTCCAGCCGGGCTAAGCCTGACTCGCTGGCGACCCTGAGCACGAAGAATCTTTTGTGCATGCTCTTAGGTTTTCTAAGGTAGCCCACCTTCTTGATGTCGGAGAAGTTGTCCTGAGGCGGAGGGTCTGTAGGGCTGGCCATGGTACCAAAAAAAATAAAGAAGTATAAATACTATTTCAATCCTATAAATAGTCAAAAAAAAAAAAGGTAGTCTTTGTAAAAATAAAAGTACAGGTAGGCTATGCAAATTCACAGATCATTCAGCACCAAAAAAAAAAAAATGTGCAGTCCTAAAAAATAAAAAAAATGATATAGAGAGAAATCGTGCTTGTAGGGAGATAGATCCACTGTGCAGAGTTCCATCAGAGAGGAGCTGAGCTTGTCTGCAGGGAGCCCGGTACTGTCATGGTGTGCAGGGGGCAGACGTGGTGTACACACCCGGGCATGTTGCTTGGCATGTGTCTGCAGAGCCCCCCCGGTGCTCCAAGTTTGCAAGCACTGCGGTGTCTGTGTGGGCTCAGTCCTGTCCACAATCACTGCCGCCTGTGTACTGTGTCCCCATTCAGTCCCATCGCGTTGCAGAAAGTGGCATCTGATGGGAAGAGGAGGGCAGGTAGCTTGCTGCACTCTCCCACCCCCGGCTGCCAACTGACTTCTCCTCACCCCTCCTCCTCCTCCTCCTGCACTCACTCCGGGGTGCACGGACCCTGGCCGGCCAGCCTGCAGCAGCAGCAATGAGAAATGCCCGCCCGGCGTGGAGAAGGTGCTCGCCGCTGCTCCCGGACTTGCCGGAGTTGTGTGCCAGGCTTCCTCTCTCTCCCCCCACCTTTCCTTGCGAAATAAACCAAAACAAGCTGTGTCTGTGTCTGGGTTCCCGGGAGCCCGCACAGCCCCCGCCCCCCTCCACTGCTCCCGCCACCGCCTCCTCCTCAGTCTCCCTCACAGCGACACGTGACCACCGCCACACACACTATACAGTATACTGCATGGAGCTGCCAGCCCTTCAACCTAGCCTGATAGTCTCCATAATGCTGCAAATCAACGCCCCCCGCCCTGTTACCGCTATGGAGCAATGAGAATGCGTTGGAGGCGAATGGTGCTCTCTGATTGGTGCTGAGCGATTGTCCTTTTTATTTATTTATTTTTTTATTAAGTATCCCTCTCCCTGCCCAAGCTTGGTTGAGGGATAGCGTAGTAAAAAGGCGTAGACGCATTAGAGTGCGGTGTTATTTATGAAACGTGAGGCGTTTTGGTGCCGGTTTTCCTCAGTGCAATGTCCTGCTTTCCATAACAAACTACCGTTCTTATACACTATAATAAATGCTTACTATGTGTTCACACCGAGATATTTATGTATCTATATCATTCTTAGGTAATAAAGGGGTTTGCTGGGCATTATAGTTCCTGGCAGCCTGTCTGCTCCCCTGGTTGGTATGCATGCAGTGAATGCAGGACGTGGTGCCTGATAAAATGTCCTATATACTCCTGTAGTGAGCAGCAGATGTCATATTCCCTTCTTAGTATACATCTTAGTATACATACAGCTAAATAACTGGCCCTGTAGGATAATTCAGAAATATTTACTAGTCCATGGAGTCCAGCGTTGTGTTCCACACAGCCCTGAGCTTAAGACATACCCAGCTCTTCCGGGCCACAAAGGTCTTTCTTGTAGCCCTGAGCTCCTCATCTTCTATGCCGCCATCTTGAAACTCCTATTTGCACATTCACAGAGGCGCCACAGGTCTCTGCCATGTACAGTACTCACAACCTTACAGTGTCTGTGAATGAACGAGATCCCATGCATGCGCAGACATATCGCAGCTCTTCCGGGCCACAAAGGTCTTTCTTGCAGCCCTGAGCTCCTCATCTTCTATGCCGCCATCTTGAAACTCCTATTTGCACATTCACAGAGGCGCCACATGTCTCTGCCATGTACAGTACTCACAACCTTACAGTGTCTGTGAATGAACAAGATCCCATGCATGCGCAGACATATCGCAGCTCTTCCGGGCCACAAAGGTCTTTCTTGCAGCCCTGAGCTCCTCATCTTCTATGCCGCCATCTTGAAACTCGTGTTTGCCCATTCACAGAGACGCCACAGGTCTATGCCATGTATTGGGGACTTGATGGTGTCTGTAAATGCAGGAGATTTCATGCATGTGGCTCTTCCAGGCCACAAAGGTCTGCGGCGTGTCTCAAAATCGCAGGATAAACTATCCCTGTGCAATAATTCAGAAATATATACTAGTCCATGGAGTCCAGCATCGTCTTCCATGCAGTCCTGAGCTCCTTGTCTTCTATTGCGGCATCTTGAAACTCCTGTTTGCACATTCACAGAGGCACCATAGGTATCTGCCATGTATTGGGGACCTTGGGGTGTCTGTGAATGCACAAGATCCTATGCATGCACAGACCTACCACAGCTTTTACAGGCCACAAAGGTCTTCCTTGCAGCCCTGAGCTCTTTGTCTGTCTTCTATGCCGCCATCTTGAAACTCCTATTTGCACATTCAGAGGAGCCACAGGTATCTGCAATGTATTCGGAAACTTACGATGTGTGTGAATGCACAATATCCCTCAACATGCGCTCACATACCACGGGTCTGGCACGCCACAAAGATCTGTGGCGTGTCTGCACATGCATGCATGAAATCTTTCCAAAATGAAGGAAATATTGGTAGTCACCAGAACTAGTGCCCCCTTAGGGAGATTTCCCTCTGTTGCTGCTTTGATGACCACTCAAATTTGGGATTTTCTTTTACTTTCAGGGATAATGGTCACCAGGACAAATAGAGAGAGTGGATCTCTACAGACAGCAATACAAATCTGACAGGGGTTCTAGTCTCTCTCCACTCTATCAAAAAAAAAAAAAAAAATGTTGATTTTCATCCAGTCATCATACCCTGATCTCATCTTTGCAAACACATGCACAATCATCCAACACAGTCAAAATTATAAGAACGATTCTGCCTAGGTGAAACATATTAGGCATAGTCTATTTGTATTGATCTTTGCATAGAACAAGAGGTGGTTATGTGTATGACATGATCAAGGAAATTTCAGTCCCCTTTTACACCAGAAGAGGCAGTGCAGTGCGCCTTTACAATGCATCACTATGTTTACCTTAAAGTGGAAGTAAACCCCCCTATCGTTTTCAGCCAAGGAAGCTGCCATCTTTGCCTCTGTTTAATCTTCAACTGCCACAGTGCTGCACATGTGATCCGTTATGACACCAGCCATTGGATGGTTTGACTGTTTGGTTGAGAGCACAGCCAATGTGCAGTTAGCATTCCCGGCATGCCTTTTTTTTTTAAACTGTTAAATCGATGGGTTTACTTCCGCTTTAACTTTATTAAAATATCACAAAATGATGACTTTATACACCGCAGCACCATGTGTTAAGGTGTAGTGTGTCACAAAGCACTGTGCTGCATAAAAATGTATCCTGTCCTACTTTTTTTGAGTGCACACCAACACACGCAGCACATTGGTGTGAACCAAAATTTTGAGATATAAGACAACATGCCTTGTCTATGCATTGGGACTGTGTGGTCAATTCTGTCAAATGCATCCCAACACATATGGTTTGAATGGGCCCTTTTTTTATTCATCTTCAGTATAAATCTGGAAAAGTTTACCTTGTTTTTCCACACTTTCACCCGAGAACATGCCTTTCAAAAAAGCAAAGAAAATGGCGGTTATTTATATGATATGATGAAGGGAATTTCAGTTCCTATTCACACCAGTGGAGGCAGGGCAGTGTACTTTTACAAAGCATCACTATGTTTACCTCTTTTAACTTTACTGAAATGTCACAAAAATATAACTTTATACACCCCAGCACCATGTGATAAAGTGTAGTGCATTACAAAGCTACATAAAAATGCATCCTGTCCAACACACACAGCACATTGGTGTGAACCAAAATATTAGGACATAAGAAAGATTGCCTTGTCTATGTGTTGGGACTGTGTGGCCAATGCTGCCCAACACATCCCAACACATATGGTGTGAATGGGCCCTGACATTTTCTGTACATTCTCAATATAAATCTAGAAAATACCTTGTTTCCGCACTTTCACTGGAGAACATGCCTTTCAAGAAGCAAAGAAAATGTACTTTAATCTATGTGTGTCAACGTCTGTTTAGGAATGTGAGCATGACTTTTGTACTAAAGAAAATATTTCTACATTGTGTATGAATTGAATGCAAAGGAACACCCTTTGACTGTGACACGTCCCCCTCCAAGTACATGGAAAACCAGTCTGAACACTTATTGCACAATACATTGTAAATGACAAATGAAAAATAGGTCCATTCACTATTTCACCGAAGCTATGAATGGGTAGATCAACAGACATTTTCCAAGGGTTTGCTGCTTTTTCAATGAAATCATTATTGCGTTTCATAAAGTGTGGGCAGAAATAGACCCATCTTTTGCTTACATCTGCCACAGTTTGAAAATGAAAATTAGAATGAGATTCCTGTAACATTAGAATGTATGGAAATGGATTGATTATATAAGGCCTTGTTCACACAGATGCTAGAAATTTTGTTTCAGAGCTTTTGCTTCCCCTCTGAAAAGCGATTTGTGATGAACTGCTTTTCAGAGGCCTTTAACAGGCGGCGAAAAGGTGATATGTGTTTTAACAGTGAAAATGCTGATGCACCACAACCGTGTGCATTGCCCCATTAACTTAAATGGGTCACGTTCTGTGGCACTACTGCCAGCCGAATGCAACATGATGTTTAATTTTTGGCATGCCCATTAGCATGTGTACAGCCCTAAAAGGCTGCTTGCCTTGTTCAGTTGGGTGGTCGGGGGCAGTAAAAAAAGAAAAAAAAAAAAAGCCCATAAGATGATAGGAGAAGTAATGAGCATTGATGGGCTTGTAGCATCTGGTAGCATTCAGGGCATTAGGAACACAACTTTTAGCACCAACGTAAACTGAGCCCTCATAAAAAATTTTTAAACAAGACAAGCTTTAGATACACCCAAGCTTTCAGATGATCTGTAGTGCTTTTTGTAGGGCCTGCATTTTACTTAAGCTGAAAATGCTTTGTTGATTTTTCACTACTCAAACACATCTTGTAAAAATAATAATGTCTTTGTGTAATGGCAGCTTTAGTGTTTACAAATCCTTTTCTATAGGATACCTCCATGGAATAAGCGTCCATTGAAAAATCACTGTGAAAAACAAGGTCTGTAATATAGCAACAAACACAATGCTGCCATCTCTTGGCCACTTTGATATTACACACTGCTTTCACAGTAGACAGCATAAAGAATGTGTAATGTTCTCTACTGTATATACTTGGCACCAATGGTCTTAGTTCTCAAGCTTAGAAGAAAAAAGGGATTTCACTTTGCTAGAGTTTGCTGAAGTCTCACTATACTTTCATTGTTACTTTATGTGTAAGTGGTACTAAACCCAAAACCAAAAATGTAAAATATTGCAGCCTACCAATCATTAGATGCAGTGGCTGCATTGGATTTCTTTATTTAGGCCTTTTCCTCTGTTTTTGCCTAGTGATCTGGCCAGTAATACACCTCCTGTATTAAAGTGCCCCCACTTTGGAAGAATTGGGGGCACTTGCACAGTCATGCAACACTGTACCCATATGAAATTGTTATCATTTTTTTCACACAAATAGAGCTTTGGTGGTATTTAATCACCACTGGGTTTTTTATTTTTTGATAAACGCAAAAAGGCGAAAATATAGAAAAAATATTTTTTTTCATAGTTTGTTATAAAATTTTGCAAACAGGTAATTTTTCTCCTTCACTGATGAGGTTGCAATGATGGGTACTGATAGGCACTGATGCGCACTGATTAGAAGGCACTGATGGGTGGCACTGATGGGCACTGATAGGTGGCACTAAAGAGCACTGAGAGGTGGCACTGATAGGCAGCACGTATGGGCACTGAGAGGTGGCACTGATAGGAGGCACTGATAAGTGAAACTGATGATGAGGCACTGGTGGGCATTGGGCACTGACAGGTGGCACTGGTGGACATTGATCAGTAGTACTGATGGGCATGGATTAGTAGCACTGGTGGGCACTGATTAGCAGCACTGGACAGCAATGTGGGGACCGATGTCCCTGTAACAGACCCGGTTAACAACTTTCTACTTTTCTCCTCACTCTGTCAGCACATAATTGTGAAGTGAAAGGAAAATGATAAATGGTTTTACATTTTTTTTTACAAATAAATATCTGAAAAGTGTACTGTGAATTTGAATTCAGCCCCCTTTACTCTGATACCCATAACTAAAATCTAGTGGAATCAATTGCCTTCAGAAGTCACCTAATTAGTAAAGAGAGTTTACCTGTGTGTAATTTAATCTCAGTATAAATACAGCTGTTCTATGAAACCCTCAGAGGTTTGTTAGAGAATTTAGTGAACAAACAGCATCATGAAGGCCAAGGAACTCACCAGACAGGTCAGGGATAAAGTTGTGGAGAAGTTTAAAGCAGGGTTAGGATAAAAACAAAAATATCACAAGCTTTGAACATCTCACAGAGTACTGTTCAATCCATCATCTGAAAATGGAAAGAGTATGGCACAATTGCAAACTCCAAAATCCTGATTATAAGAAGAAAGAACAGGATTTGGTACCACATTTGGAAAATTATAACAAGAATCTAGTGGTAAAAAAGGACCAGAAGTTCTATAAGGATCAACTCGCATTTTTGGGTAGCTACACATATAGATGGCAGAAAGGGTTTAATATTAGAAGAGGGAAACCATTTAGACAGAACCCCAATCAAGATATGCCAATGTACAGATCTTTCTATGTCTTCCACTGTTTCTTCCCAGAGATCGAACAGTATGGCACAGTATGGTATCAAACAGTATGGCACACAAAGAAGCAACCGGAAGGGGACGTGCACGTAAACATGGTAATGGTGGTGGGTATGACACACGGGGTGGAACAAACAAAAAACACATTGTCTCACCTCATGCACCCCCTCCAGGATCACAACATGTGGGAAATATGGGGACACTGTTAATTGTACGTGGTGAATCAGTGATGGGCACAACATTAATTTCTATGTTTGGGGATGAAAGAAATGCTAACCCAAGCACATATAAAGAACAAGGAGCAACCCCTAAAGCTAACCAAACCAAGCCAAATACAAAACACAGGTGGACTCCCTTTAGGCCCAGCTCATATGCCACAGACTCCTATGACACAGACACGAATGGGGAAGATAGACCCATTCGTGGTCAAACAGACGCAGAATCATCAGGACTAGATGTAGTCAACCAATCCTTCTACCCGTTGTCCCAAACTGAAACTGAGGTACTTAAGTTGGGCCTAAGTTTCTGCCTCCTTCAAAAAATTAATAAGTTTGAACTAGTAAAAGACCTGCATTTATTTGCAAGATATCTAACTTATAAATATATATTAAATAAGGAATAGGGGCAGACAGGAACACAGGATGAGGATATGCATAAAAACTTCAAAGCTCAGGACTTTCGGACACTAAAAATCCTCATCCAGTTACTGGATGAGAATGAAAAGGCTGGGCCCAGCATACAGCCTCTTCCTCTTCAGATGAGGAGGATTCAGACCAAGAACTCAAACCCATAAAATTTAAAGCCAAATCCAAAAAATTCCCTCAACTCCAGCTGTCTGGGCATTTTTGAAGCAAACTATAAAGGAAATTGATAGCCTACCCTTAACACATTAACCCATCAGTAACCTCACACAATCGCATCAACAGGCCTTAACAAGCCTGGTCCAGAATAACCAAATTATCATTAAACCGGCCGATATGGGCGGGAATGTGGTCATGATGGACAGGAACCAATATATAGATTAGTGTGAGGCGATTTTGAGCAATACAAGCAGTCCCTGAGGATTTGCCACTACTCACCCCCAGAACCACTGGAGGGAGAAGTGGGGGGTGTAGGCACCCACACGTGCGGCAGTTGTGGCCAATGTCCCTGGATTAGGGAAGGTGACATCTGTAAATTACCCAGGGGTGGTTATCTCAAATCCAAGACATATGCAGACTGTCGCACCATGGGAGAGGTCTACTTAGCAACTTGCACATGTGGAGCATTCTACATCGGGAAAACTAAATGCACATTCGCTAGACGAATACAGGACCACCTGTACTATCTCGATGTTGGTCTTCTGTACACGCCAATTTGCAAACATGTAGGTCTTAATCATAGCTATGACCCTTCAGTTATTACGTTTTTTGCTTTAGAAGTAATTCCCCAGCAACTACAGGGAGGTGATTTCAATAAAAATATCCTACAACAGGAGGCCAAAGGGATCTATAATCAAAAGGCAACTATGCCCCCAGGAATGAACACAGCACTCACTTTAAAACCATTTCTGTAGATGTGGAATATTCCCTAGAGGCATCTTTAAGATCTGCTTTTGCTCCCGCGTCGGATATGACATCGGTCGTGATCGTGTTCATTAAGGCGGAGGGGCTGGTCGGACTCAGGGGGACATATTACGGCGGTGAAGAGACATGGCACTAGGGTTGGGGGGAATCTTTACCCTAGATCCATGCACCACCATGCATGTTACAGTGGTGTGAAAAAGTGTTTGCCCCCTTCCTCATTTCCTGTTCCTTTGCATGTTTGTCACACTTAAGTGTTTCGGAACATCAAACCAATTTAAACAATAGTCAAGGACAACACAAGTAAACACAAAATGCAATTTGTAAATGAAGGTGTTTATTATTAAAGGTGAAAAAAATCCAAACCATCATGGCCCTGTGTGAAAAAGTGATTGCCCCCTAAACCTAATAACTGGTTGGGCCACCCTTAGCAGCAACAACTGCAACCAAGCGTTTGCGATAACGTGCAATGAGGCTTTTACAGCGTCCTGGAGGAATTTTGGCCCACTCATCTTTGCAGTATTGTCCTAATTCAGTTACATTAGAGGGTTTTCGAGCATGAACGGCCTTTTTAAGGTCATACCACAACATCTCAATAGGATTCAGGTCAGGACTTTGGCTAGGCCACTCCAAAGTCTTCATTTTGTTTTTCTTCAGCCATTCGGTGGTGGACTTGCTGGTGTGTTTAGGATCATTGTCCTGCTGCAGAACCCAAGTTCGTTTCAGCTTGAGTACACGAACAGATGGTCGGACATTCTCCTTCAGGATCTCTTGGTAGACAGCAGAATTCATAGTTCCTTTTATCACGGCAAGTCTTCCAGGTCCTGAAGCAGCAAAACAGCCCCAGACCATCACACTACCACCACCATATTTTACTGTTGGTATAATGTTCTTTTTCTGAAATGCAGTGTTCCTTCTACGCCAGATATACTTGGACACACACCTTCCAAAGAGTTCCACTTTTGTCTCATCGGTCCACAAAATGTTGTCCCAAAAGTCTTGGGGATCATCAAGATGTGTTGTGGAGAAATTGAGACGAGCTTTGATGTTCTTTTTGCTCAGCAGTGGTTTTCTCCTTGGAACTCTGCCATGCAGGCCATTTTTGCCCAGTCTTTTCCTGATGGTGGAGGCATGAACGCTGACCTTAACTGAGGCAAGTGAGGCCTGCAGTTCCTTGGACGTTGTTGTGGGGTCTTTTGTGACCTCTTGGATGAGTCGTCGCTGCGCTCTTGGGGTAATTTTGGGCGGCCGGCCACTCCTGGGAAGGTTCACCACTGTTCCATGTCTTCGCCATTTGTGGATAATGGCTCTCACTGTGGTTCGCTGGATTCCCAAAGCTTTGGAAATGGCTTTATAACCCTTTCCAGACTGATAGATCTCAATTACTTTATTTCTCAATTGTTCCTGAATTTCTTTGGGTCTCGGCATGATGTGTAGCTTTTAAGGATCTTCTGGTGGACCTTACTGTGTCAAGCAGCTCCTATTTAAGTGATGCCTTGATTGTGAACAGGTGTGGCAATAATCAGGCCTGGGTGTGGCTAGAGAAATTGAACTCAGGTGTGGACAACCACAGTTATAGTATGTTTTAACAAGGGGGGCAATCACTTTTTCACACAGGGCCATGATGGTTTGGATTTTTTTTCACCTTTAATAATAAACACCTTCATTTACAAATTGCATTTTGTGTTTACTTGTGTTGTCCTTGACTATTGTTTAAATTGGTTTGATGTTCCGAAACACTTAAGTGTGACAAACATGCAAAGGAACAGGAAATGAGGAAGGGGCAAACACTTTTTCACACCACTGTATCTCTATCACATCCACATTAGTCATAGGCTGGGCTGACCCTATATAATTATGCTTATATACTTAGGACATGAATTCCCGGTGTCCTTTAGAGGGTGGTATAGTACTTATATACTGTAGTTGTATTGATCTGGTTGGTCTTTTCGAGATGTATGATATGTTGGGCTTGTTTGGGTGATACCCATATCTAGTCTGGGACATCGCTTTTTGGTAGAATTTCAGGGTGCCCACTGTGTCATGCCTGAGGATAGTTGTATGTACATATGTTTGGATGGTTGTTTTCATGTATATATTAGGGTGGTCTAGGTAGGTATGCATTGTACATTAGAGCCCTGCATGTGCAGAAGCTGATTAATAATTATAAAACAACTCGCAAACAGATTCACATTTCTTTTTAACAATAAAAGTTTATAAAATTTTTATAGGAAATACGTAGAACCAGGTAGAGTAAAGGTGCTTGTTATTTTTATTGCTATTATGCACAGATTTTAGTAATTGGGAAACAAAATTGTGGAGTTTTAAAGATGTAAAAATGTAAGTGAGTACTCATCAACAGTGGCAAACAAACCACCCTCCCCCTTTCCCGGGGGGGGGGGGCGGCAAACAGACCACCCAAAACCCTAGGGGCCTGGCCAATCCCCAACAGATGGGTTGGCAGGGGGCAGGCCCCCCCGCAAATACTCTGGGTCAGCCCAGCTGGGGTGTGTGAAGTTCGGTTGGAAGATGGAGATGAATTGCTAGGCTGTTAGGTCCTTTTAAAGTAGCCCCTTATTTGGGGGGGGGGGTGAACTCAGGCCTGGGCTCGGGTGTGGAAGGGACCCCTCTTCATGACACACACGGGGATCCTGACCAGCTGGCATGGGAGCAAGGAGAGGACAACAGGAGAACACTGCCGGGCAAATCTCCAGGGAAGAAGGTGAGTGTTGCAGTCAGAGGACTGAGAGGCATGTCTGAAGGGACTGGGTGCAAGCAGTCTGGGATAGATGCAGAGTCAGTCTGGGAGGACTGTGAAGAAGTAGCCAGGAGGTCTAGTGAAAGGGGCAGCTGCAGCCAGATGGGCTGGCGGTGCCTGATGAGGTGGTACTGGGAGGGAAGAGTAGCAACAGGAGAAGGACAGCTAGCACCGAAGACCTCTCTTTTTGCTGCACCCGTGGTCCCTGCCTGCAAAGGGCATTTGTTATGGTCTGAGTACGCCTTTATCAGACCATCCCCAAAGTGCCAACTGGTCCTGGGAGTCGTAGTTCTACAAGCAAGTTTGTGCTGGAGGTAGAAGAAAGGAGTTTGTATATACCGGCTGTATATAGGTTGAGTCCCTGTAGCGTTCTACTGATCAAGTATTAACCCATATTAACCCTTCCCCATCCAAGTTCAAATCCCCTATTAAAAAAACAAAAAACAAAGCTGCAAGGACTGCTTCTTGATTCCAGAGTGTATGGAAAATTCATGTGCCAGGCTGTGCAGGGTAACCAACATTCCCCAGATAACCAACATTCACCAGCAGCTCCTATGGGGATAGCTACTTTTTTAACACTTGACAATGGCTTAAATATGGTGAAGCTCTGCTGACTTCTATCATCCAATCATGTGCAATCAAATATACAGTTTTTTGCTTCCATTGCGCATTATTGGTTATTCAATGGCCAATGAACATCTAAATGATTCAGAGAAGGATTGGGAGAAAGTGCTGTGGTCAGATGAGACCAAAATTGAGCTCTTTGGCATTAACTCGACTCGCCGGATGAAAAATTGACTATGACCCTAAGAACACTATCCCTACAGTCAAGCATGGAGGTGTAAAAATTATGCTTTGGGGCTGTTTCACTGTTAAAGGTACAGGCTGACTTAGCTGCATTGAGGGGCCATGTATTGTAAAATCTTGGATGAGAACCTTCTTCCCTCAGACAGAACACTGAAGATGGGTCATGGATGGGACTTCCAGCATGGCAATGACCCAAAACATATCATCAAGGCAACAAAGGAGTGGCCCAAGAAGAAGCAAATTAAGGTCATGGCTTGACCTAGCTAGTCTCAAGACCTTAATCCTATAGAAAATTTATGGAGGGAAATAAAACTTTGAGTTGCCAAGGGACAGCCAAGAAACCTTAAGGATTTAGAGGAGATCTGTAAAGAAGAGTGGACCAAAATCCCTCCTGAGATGTTTGCAAACCTGTTCACCAACTACAAGAAACGTCTTACCTCTGCGCTGGCCAACAAGTACTAAGTCATGTTTTTGGGGATCAATTGCTTATTTTACTCACTGAACTAGCATTTGTTTTATGTGTTTTTTCTGGATTTTTGGTTGATATTCTGTCTCTATCATTTAAAATACACCTATGATAACAAATATAGACCCTTCATTTCTTTTGTAAGTGAGCAAACATACAAAATGCAGGGGATCAAATAATTATTCCCCCCACTGTAAAGGGGATCAAATAATTATTTCCCTCATTGTAAATAAATATATATATATATATATATATATATATATATATATATATATATATACATACAGTATCTCACAAAAGTGAGTACACCCCTCACATTTTTGTAAAAAAAAAGGGCAATTATATCTTTTCATGTGAGAACACTGAAGAAATTACACTTTGCTACAATGTAAAGTAGTGAGTATACAGCTTGTATAACAGTGTAAATTTGCTGTCCCCTCAAAATAACTCAACACACAGCCATTAATGTCTAAACCTCTGGCAACAAAAGTGAGTACACCCCTAAGTGAAAATATCCAAATTGGGGCCAATTAGCCATTTTCCCTCCTGGGTGTCATGTGACTCGTTAGTGTTACAAGGTCTCAGGTGTGAAAGGGGAGCAGGTGTGTTAAATTTGGTGTTATCGCTCTTACTCTCTCATACTGGCCACTGGAAGTTCAACATGGCACATCATGGCAAAGAAAAATAAAATGTTGCTCTACATAAAGATGGCCAAGGCTATAAGAAGATTGCCAAGACCCTGATACTGAGCTGCAGCACGGTGGCCAAGACCATACAGCGGTTTAACTCAGGTTCCACTCAGAACAGGCCTCATCATGGTCGACCAAAGAAGTTGAGTGCACGTGCTCAGCTTGTTGTCCAGAGGCTGTCTTTGGGAAATAGACGTATGAGTGCTGCCAGCATTGCTGCAGAGGTTGGAGGGATGGGGGGTCAGCCTGTCAGTGCTCAGACCATACACCGCACACTGCATCAAATTGGTCTGCATGGCTGTTGTCCCAGAAGATGATGCACAAGAAAGCCTGCAAACAGACAAACAGACTAAGGACATGGATTACTGGAACAATGTCCTGTGGTCTGAGACCAAGATAAACTTATTTGGTTCAGATGGTGTCAAGCATGTGTGGCGGCAACCAGGTGAGGAGTACAAAGAAAAGTGTGTCTTGCCTACAGTCAAGCATGGTGGTGGGAGTGTCATGGTTTGGGGCTGCATGAGTGCTGCCGACACTGGGGAGCTACAGTTCATTGAGGGAACCATGAATGCAAACATGTACTGGGACATACTGAAGCAGAGCATGATCCCCTCCCTTCAGAAACTGGGCCACAGGGTAGTATTCCAACATGATAACGACCCCAAACACACCTCCAAGACGACCACTGCCTTGCTAAAGAATCTGAGGGTAAAGGTGATGGACTGGCCAACCATGTCTCCAGACCGAAAGCCTATTGAGCATCTGTGGGGCATCCTCAAACAGAATGTGGAGGAGCGCAAGGTCTCTAACATCCACCAGCTCTGTAATGGCGTCATGGAAGAGTGAAAGAGGACTCCAGTGGCAATCTGTGAAGCTCTGGTGAACTCCATGCCCAAGAGGGTTAAGGCAGTGCTGGAAAATAATGGTGGCCACACAAAATATTGACACTTTGGGCCCAATTTGGACATTTTCACTTAAGCCACATACACACGGTCGGATTTTCCGATGGATTCTGTCCTATCGGACAATGTTGTCGGAAATTCCGACCGTGTGTAGGCACCATCGGACAGTTTCCATCGGATTGTCCGACGGACAAAGTTCTATCTCCTGCTGGATAGATTTTTCGACAACAAAGTCCGATCACACCAATTCCGATCGTGTGTAGTGAATTCCGATGGACAAAGTGCCACGCATGCTCAGATCACATTACAAGACCAAAGCTATTGGCTACTAGCCTCTACGTAGTCCCGTCGTAGGCAACAAACGCCACCACGTTCAGGATGATCGGATTTTCCGACAACTTTGTCCGACCGTGTGTATGCAACACCAGTGTCGGACTAAATCCGTCAGACCAAATCCTATGGATTTGGTGGTCGGATTTTCCGACCGTGTGTATGGGGCTTTAGGGGTGTCACTTTTGTTGCCAGTGGTTTAGACATTAATGGCTGTATGTTGAGTTATTTTGAGGGGACAGCAAATTTACACTGTTATACAAGCTGTACACTCACTACTTTACATTGTAGCAAAGTGTCATTTCTTCAGTGTTCTCACATGAAAAGATATAATAAAACATTTACAAAAATGTGAGGGGTGTACTCACTTTTGTGAGATACTGTGTATATATATATATATATATATATATATATATATATATATATACACACACACACTATATTGTGAAAAGTATTGGGATGCCTGCCTTTACACACACATGAACTTTAATGGTATCCCAGTCTTAGTCAGAAAGGTTCAATAATGAGTTGGCCCACCCTTTGTCACTATGACAGCTTCAACTCTTCTGGGAAGGCTGTCCACAAGGTTTAGAAATGTGTCTATGGGAATGTTTGACCATTCTTCCAGAAGTGCATTGTGAGGTAAGGCACTAATGTGGAGAAGGCCTGGCTCGCAGTCTCTGCTCAAATTCGTCCCAAAGGTGTTCTATGGGGTTGAGGTCAGGACTCAAATTCCTCCACCCCAAACTCGCTCATCCGTGTCTTTATGGACCTTGTTTTGTGCACTGGTTCAAATCATTTGGTGGAGGGGGATTATGGTGTGGGGTTGTTTTTTTAGGGCTTGGGCTTGTCCCCTTGATTCCAGTGAAGGGAACTCTTAAGGCATCAGCATATCAAGACATTTTGGACAATTTCATGCTCCCAACAGCAAGGTTAATAAAGACATTGATGAGCGAGTTTGGGGTGGAGGAACTTCACTAGCCTGCACCTTAACCTGATCCTCACCTCAACACCTTTGGGGTGAATTAGTTACACATAGTTACATTGTAGGTAAGGTTGAAAAAAGACACAAGTCCATCAAGTCCAACCTATGTGTCTCGTCCAACGCCAGTGCCTGACCTCACAAATGCATTTCTGGAAGAATGGTCAAACATTCCCATAGACGCACTCCTAAACCTTGTGGACAGCCTTCCCAGAATAGTTGAAGCTGTTATAGATGCAAAGGGTGGGCCAACTCAATATTGAACTCTACGGACTAAGACTGGGATGCCATTAAAGTTTCATGTGCGTGAAAAGGCAGGGGTCCCAATAATTTTAACAATATAGTGTGTGTGTAATATGTATATATATATATATATATATATATATATATATGTTTATTGGTCGAAGCCCTTCTGCTGAGACAGATATGAACCACATAAACACACGTCAAGACTTACAACATAATATAGACCTGGGGTTTGCTTTGGTCTGCTGGTCTGTATGCCAAGAAAGGGGTCATATCCAATATAAGTAATGGCTGATTGTGGAGAGAAATGTGCTGAGAAGTGGATTGAAAAAGGGGAATGGGAGGGAGGGTATCGCGCACAGTGAGACCACAGGTGAGTGGGTTTCTTAAATACCCCCCGGACTTTTTGATACATATAACAAGGAGTCCAAATATTATTTATGATTTTCTAGTTAATCAATTCATTTTGCTACTTTAAATTAGTTACATGCTCGTCAGTATATTTTTCTGTGCTCTTTTTAAATAAATCGTGATGCAAATTTGACGTAGTTTTATGTCTATATAAGAGATGCTATTTGAAATATCTTAACACACATGTGAAAATGAACCTTAAAATAAATCTTGTTACCTGCAACATATTTGGATTCACTAAGCAGCATCAGAAAAAATAATTCTGTATCAGAGGCAAAAACAATTGCATACAGAAAAAGCACTTAGCATTCTCCTCATTTTTAGTGCAGTACCTTTGCCTAGGAATTATAAGCCAGGCTTCTAGGACTGTAATGAAAAGTACATGAATCTCTGCTCAATTTAACATGACAAAATTATGACCACATAAAACATGTTTTATGGCACTGCTGGAAAAAAATATGAATTTGAGATGAAATTCCATTTATCGCCACTAGATGCCCCACTTACATCTATTTTTGCAAATTCAGACTGCATACATCACAGCTGTGTACAACAAAATGCTAGCAAAAGTTGTAGGTGGTATTCCCAGAAAATAAAGTGCTGTTTTGTACAAGTTATTGAGCATCCTTATATTTTTCTATAAAATGCCTGTTGCTCTTTACCTTTTATAAGAACTATAAGTCTCAGCTATACAGGCAAAGATAAAAGTGGTAAAGATGTACAAGGTAGCCTACCTCACACCTCTCTAAAATGGGAAATGCCACCTAATGACATTTGATCTACATAATTTCCCCACATCACAGGCAAAAAACAACATCATAAAAACTTTACATACAAATGTATATTCTTATGCTATTTTATCCACATTATCTACATCTGCAATGGTGTAAAGTGTGATATTGCAATGATTGTAAATGTTATGCTGTTATTCTGTCATGTTGGTGACCAGGTCTGCACACATCTCAGGAGGGATTTTCGTCCACTCTTCTTTACAGATCTCCTCTAACTCCTTAAAGGTTAAGTTCACCTTTACAGAAAAATCTGTAAGGTAAACTTACACAGGATCCCTGGAGCCCGACGATCTCTCGCTGGTAGACATCGGGTCACCGCCTCACCGATCCGGGGCTTGGAAATCCCCTCGGCTTAAGCTCCTAAACGTATCTCGTCAGGAGGTACGTTTAGGAGCATTCTAATTGGTCAGCGCGTCATATGGGCTCTCAAATTTTCCAACAACAAAATCCGATCAGACTTTTTCCAATCGTGTGTAGAGAATTCCGACGGACAAAGTGCCACGCATGCTCAGATCAAATTACGAGACCAAAGCTATGGGCTACTAGCCTCTACGTAGTTTTGTCATACGCAACGAATGTCACCACGTTCGGAATGATCGGATTTTCCGACAACTTTGTCCAACCGTGTGTATGCAACACCAGTTTCGGACAAAATCCGTCGGAAAAAATCCGACGGATTTTGTGGTCGGATTTTCCGACCGTGTGTAAGGGGGCATATACCTATTTGCCATTCTGTGATCAAATGATTTTAGCCTATTAGATAAATTTGCACATTTTTTAAAGTTTATTTTTTTATAGTTCTATGTTTCATATAGGGATCAATTTGATTGACTATTGCACAAGACTGAACTTTATGAACGATAAACACATTTGTAACTTAAATAGTACTTTAATTTGAAGAAATCCGTACACTGAACCTAAAAGCACAGCTTCATAGGGAAACCTTTAGGGCTGGACTATACCTACTAAGTGAGTAAGGTTTTAATTATAACTGTTGTTTTAGAGACATCAGTACGATATAATGTAGAGATATAAGTAAACCTTTTTTCTACAATGTGCAATGAGAAGAAAGGGGTAAAAGCGCAGTGCCAAGTGGAGCAGGTCTTAAAAACTCTGCCACCAGGGATTTGCAAATGCACAAAGGAAAGTGAAAAGTAGCTGTCCCCCTCATCAGTATGCTGGAGAAGGCTTCTGAAAAGCTATCTGAGGACATGCTTGACGCATGATCTATTTTCCAAACACAAAAGAAGCACCCTATAGCTCCGACATTCACTCAGCCCTAATTAACTCAAAAGCCGTCAACTGCTGCTGGAAAGGATGTATACTGGGCCTCACGGGTAAAAACAGGAGGGAGGTAAATTGTGTGCCTTGTCCATAGCAACGGGCCAGAATCAAACTGACATTGTCCTGATACAAGTTCAAAGATAATTGCTGGAATCTGGTTGCCATGGGTAACAAGGACACTTTTGTTTTCACCAGTGTATAAATATTAGTCCTATTGTTGGGTTCC
Source organism: Lithobates sylvaticus (assembly GCA_028564925.1). Classification (NCBI taxonomy): domain Eukaryota; kingdom Metazoa; phylum Chordata; class Amphibia; order Anura; family Ranidae; genus Lithobates; species Lithobates sylvaticus. The sequence continues at coordinate 407,428,463 of CM053028.1, forward strand.
AAAAACCATTGTACCAATAAAAGAAGTGAAATCCTCATGTATACTAACACTCTGATCCTTGCAATACAGCTCCGTAAAGAACGGATGATAATGGTGAACATTTCCATTTCCATGTGCAGACTCAAAATCCAAATAATATCTGTTTTAACATATTAATCCCACTGTCATCCGTTGCTTTGGCAGGGAAAGAGCAAGCACACAAAGGATAGTGAAGTCACACACATGGAGAAAATGTATTGATTCCTGGCCAGCGCGTGGCTTGTGACTCATCCGCTGAAGTCTGTAGTAAGGCTTTGTTTTTCTGTCTGCCTTGAAACGTTTCCAGGTGTAATGACTGCTCCGGGGGAACTGATGTCTGTGACAACGATCATAATAGCATCTGATTACAATGTCCCTCCCTGTAAAAAATGAATAGGATATCTGCCCCCAAAAATAGCCAATTTTATTGTTTATTGCACGTTCCTGCAGCACACAAAAACACATATATTTCTCATAGGTGTACTGTGGTGTCATTCATTCTAATGCCACGTACACACTGTCGGACTTTCCGGCAGAAAAAGTCAGACGGAATCTTTTCATCGAATTTTCTGATTGTGTGTGTGCCTCATCTGACTTTTTTTTTCGAAAATTCTGACGAACCTAGAAATAGAACATGTTCTAAATATTTCCGACGGAACCAATTTCTATTGGTAAAACCGCTTATCTGTATGCTGTTCCGACGGACCAAAAATGATGCATGCTCTGAAGCAAGTACGAGACGGCAGCTATTGGCTACTGGCTATTAAACTTCCTTTTTCTAGTCCCGTCGTACGTGTTGTACGTCACCGCGTGTAGGCAAGACCGATTGAGCGGAATTCCGTCGGAGAAACCTTCAGAGTTTATTCCGATGGCAAAACCGCTCATGTGTACGCGGCATTACTGTGATTTATAATCACAGGCAAAATCATGGCAATTTCTTTGTGGTTGCCTTGCAGTAGGTTGCTATATTAAAATGAAGATGCTTCCCTAATAAAACTGGATGAGAATGACTGACATTTCATAGACTTGAAAAAGCATCTTCTTTAAATTGATGAATATATACTAAGAGGTGATACAAGAATCTAAAGTTTTGTAAACTGAAAGTGTGGTTCAGGACTTTTTTTAGATAGGCAACTTCCATTTTCATATTGATTCGTGGTTTCGGGAAAACAGCTCGTCTGTATGCTGTTCCGACACACCAAAAACGACGCATGCTCTGAAGCAAGTACAAGACGGAAGCTATTGGCTATTGCACTTCCTTTATCTAGTCCCGTCATACGTGTTGTACGTCACTGTGCTCTAGACGGTTGGACTTTGGTGTGACCGTGTGTAGGCAAGACCGCTGGAGCGGAATTCTGTCGGAGAAACCTTCAGAGTTTATTCCGACGGCAAAACCGCTCGTGTGTACGCGGCATTACTGTGATTTGGAATCACAGGCAGAATCATGGCAATTTCTTTGTGGTTCGCCCTTGCGCTCAGGAAACATACTGAAAGGGGAAGAAAGCAGAGTGAGCTAAAGCTAATGACCTAATGATTAGGATGAACCTGGCTTTAGTTCAAGATGGGTTTGGTGAACAAACATAACATGCTAAAGTTTAGGCACCAAATCCGAATGTGCTAATCACTTGCCTGGGGTACATGTACCAAAGCAAAAAACAAGAATTTTTAAAAAAAATTACGGTGTGATCGTGTGTAGGCAAGACAGTTTCAGTGGAACTCCATCGGAACTCCGTCGGTTAAACCGTCAGAGTTTATTCCGACGGAAAAAACGGTTGTGTGTACGCGGCATAAGACCTCATGCACACAGGACGTTTATTTTACTCTCTTAGAAGCCAGCAGCATTTTTGCAGAAAAAAGGCCTGATGCTTGTAAAAGTGACTATAGCTTGTACAAACTTTGAGGAGCTTTTACAGGCGTCAAGCTCTTGGGCAATAATTCATTTCATTAAACGCACCTAGCGTTTAGGCATGTTAAGCAGCTTTTAGTAGCGTCAAGTGTTTTTTTTTGCCCAAACTCTGCTGCTTCTGGACTCAGTCTCTAAACTCTCCTGTAACTAAACACCGCTAAAAGTCTATGGGGGTTATTTACTAAAGGCAAATCCACTTTGCACTACAAGTGCAAAGTGCACTTGAAATTGCACTGAAAGTGCACTTGGAAGTGCAGTCGCTGTAAATCTGAGGGGGACATGCAAGGAAAATAAAAAACAGCATTTTAGCTTGCACATGATTGGATAATAAAATCAGCAGAGCTTCCCCTCATGTGGGATCTACCCCTCAGATTTACAGCGACTGCACTTTCAGTGCAATTTCAAGTGCACTTTGCACTTGTAGTTTACACTTGTATTGCAAAGTGGATTTGCCTTTCATAAATAACCCCCATAGGGGGTTTTGCATGTGCAATAGGCTAACATGCAGGGGAGTTTAGAGGCAAAAAAAAATGTGCATGAGGCCTAAATGGCACTCCAATGCACCTTACTAAAGCACGTTTGCTGTAGCCCATCACAATGCATGGTAACAACAACAAAAAAAAAAGGTACTGTAATTGCACTTGTTTGGTGTGAGTCCTGCATATTGGGTAGCCCATGCTAATAAATGCACACCCCAATGAACCTTGCTATTGCATATTTGTCATGGTGCACCACAATGCATGGTAACAATACTATGCATTGTGGTGCACTGCGTTAAAAAAAAAAAAAAAAAGGTACACACATATCTATGGTGTGACTTCTGTGCATTGGGCAGCCCATTCAAAAGAATAGGCTGCCCTAATGCAGCACACATTAATGCACAGAAAAATGTGCATCAATGCACATGTGTTTCCACAGCACACATGTGTGAACCGGACCTTGCATGTTGGATCAGGTTGGGATCTGCTTTTTTAATGACAACCTAATAGTGTTTTGTTTTATGGTCAAAGAGTTAGGTAAATTCACAGCCCATGTTGTAAGTTCATTACTAAATGAATGATCAATCATGGAGGGCAGGAGGCAATTTCTGGTCATGTGGTCTGATAATCCAGAATTTCCCATATATCAACTCCCTAATTATTCCTCACTGGGTACAACAGATACCATAACATTAAGGTGACCAGATTTTTTAAATTAAATCCGGGGACATATTTAAATTTTTTTTACTAGTAATGGCAGCAATCAGCGACTTATAGCGGGACTGCGATATTGCTGTGGACAAATCGGACACTAATGCCGTGTCCGAAGGTTTTTCCAACGGAGTTCCGCTCAAGCGGTCTTGCCTACACACGATCACACCAAAGTCCCACCGTATAGAACGCAGTGACGTACAACACGTACGACGGGACTAGAAAAAGGAAGTTCAATAGTCAGTAGCCAATAGCTGCCGTCTCGTACTTGCTTCAGAGCATGTGTCGTTTTTGGTCCGTCGGAACAGCATGCAGACGAGCGGTTTTCCCGATAGGAATTAATTAATTATTATTTAAAACCTATTCTATTTCTAGGTCCGTCAGAATAAAAAAAAAAAAAAAAAGAACAGTGGCGTCTCCAGCTTTCATATTTAGGGGGTGGCACATGGGGGGACAGGGACAAAAGTAGGGGGGCAACTATAAAATGCAATTTTACTACGATCCCCAGGGTGGCAGATTACAAGAGATATATGTCACCAGCATACCAATAAAAAATATAGGGTCCAAAGCAGTGGGAGAACTATTAGGTTTGCAAAGGTTGTCTTGCCTCCGGGCCTTGGTGTTCCCCAGCCTCCTCTTGCTGTCCTGCCCCTGCTATTGACAGTGCTGGTCTGGCATCTGTCTCCTTGGCAGTGGCAGCAGTCTATTAGGACCTAGGGCTGGTGACATTATGGGTGCATGCAGGGGAAGGCTGGCACTATTGGTTGTAGAGAGCCGAGCCCCCAGCTGGTCACCTAGCAGCAGTAATGCTGTATAACCTTCTCTGTTGACATGCTGATCGGGATGTGATCCAGGTGATGCTCCCAGTCAGATCTCATAAACACAGTATTTATTAGCATCAACAGTACAACCACATCCACCGTATGTTCAGCAGCCATGTGGGCTCTTTGCCTGTAAGGTGTGGGCTCTATGCCTGTAAGGTGTGGGCTCTATGCCTGTAAGGTGTGGGCTCTATGCCTGTAAGGTGTGGGCTTTGATCAATAAAATCACTATGATATTTAACACTAGGATTTAACTAGGAGCATCACCTGGATTGCATCACGATCAGCATGTCAGAGAAGGCTGCACTGCTGCTAAGCAACCTGCAGGGAGGTCAACTGTCTACTATACAACCATTAGAGATGGGCTCGGGTGTGTTTGAAATCCCACATGCCCGATCCCGCCAGGAAGCCGACACTGCACACGGCTAATCACAGGCAGTGAGACATTCCTGATCTGTGCAGCTAAGGACCGGGAAATGTCTCACTGCCTCTGCTTAGCGCTGTGCAGTGTGGGTTTCCTGGCGGGCTCGGGCATGTGGGATTTTGAACATGCCCTGCCCATCTCTAACAACAAATTGTGCTGGCTCTCCTGTACATTAGCCCCATAAAGTAACCAGCACTGGGTTCCAATGTGCCACCGCTGCCATGGAGACAGAGACCAGCGCTGTGAATAGCCAGGACAGGACAGCAACCCTGGTAGTTCCACCACTGGTCCACACTGCAAGGATTCCTCCATCCACCTATAATGTGTAGATGGGAGATTTGGATCATTTCTTTTTTTTTTTTTTTAATGCAACCTACTAGTTAAATTAAAAAACTGGGGCTGCCTAAGTGCTAAGCCTAAGACCAGCCATAGGCAGTTTAAATCTCAGCTGGTACATCAGGAACTAGCTGAGGTTTGAACCATTAATGAGCAGGCTGAATGTACCAAGTTGATCGATCAAATTGGGAACAACCAGCTTGCCAGATACTCTTATGATTATCACTAGTGGTTGCTATAGCCACTAGTGATAATGACTGTTTGTTGGGAGAATACAATTGCTGGGCAGGAAGGATATTCCCCTTGTCACCACTGTCTGTGTTGATGGGGAAATCATGCAAGTTTCTTTCCTGCACTCTGTGGATGCAGGAAAGAAATTTGCATAGTCTATTACCTGCCTAACTGAAAGTGAAAGTAAGTTGTGAAGGTCTTGAAAGAACAGGAGAGGGGAGGGACAGATTGGGGAGAGAAGAGATGGAGATAATGCAGTTCAGTGATTACAGTGTACTGAAGTGCACACACTTACCCACGCGTCCAGGCTAGAAGAATACTCCCCCTCTCAATAGAGACCGTGTTACTCCAGCAGCGGCACATCCGCTGCGAATGCAAACAAAAAGACATTGCCTTTTTGTAAAAAAAAAAAAAAAAAAAAAAAATTTTTTTTTTGTTTTTTTTTTTGGGGGGGGCACATGGTGGGGCACAGCATAATTTTGGGGGGGTCAGGGCCCCCTCTGGCCCCCCCCTAGGGACGCCATTGACTGGCAGCCCCACGATTGGATCTGCTTCCCTCTATTCCTGCTGCTGGACATCGTCTGCTGAGCTCAGCTGCCTCTCTCTGCCCGTTGCCACCTCCACCTGCCTCACAGCCTCTCAGGTCCCACTCTCCGGGCCCCGGCTACTACAGGGTGGGGAGCGGAGGAAAATGACTCTGCCGGGGAAGGCAAGGAGATAAGCAGGCAGGCGGCTGGCCGGGATTTGAGCCAAGGCAGAGGAACATGTGAGCGGAGCTATATGGGCATGTGCCAGAAACTGAAGAATAGTCCATCCGCTCTGACCAGCCCATCATCATCAGAAAGGGACACAGATAATGAAATAAAATACACCCCCCTAAGCTAGTAGGAGCGGGGTGTGTAAATCCGTTTTTTTTTTTAATCTGCACTGACTGTCATTGAAAATTGCCCCAGCTCCTGTTGAAGTCAAATCTGGGGACAAAACCGAGGACAGACTTGGTCCGGGGACAGTATCCTCAATCCGGGGACTGTCCCCTGAAACCGGGGACATCTGGTCACCCTACATAACATCCCTTAGAGATGTAATGAAACAGGACAGACAGTGGACACATTGGGGTTGATTTACTAAAGGCAAATAAACTATGCACTTTGCAAAGTACAGTTGCACTCTGAAAGTGCAGTTGCTCTAGAGATTAGTAAATGAGTAAAAAAAAAAGCATTTTTGCTTGCACGTGATTGGAAGATGGAAGTCAGCAGAGATTCTGCTCATTTACTAAGCTCTGGAGCAACTGCACTTGCAGAGTGTAACTGTACTTTGCAAAGCGCACATTCTATTTGCCTTTAGTAAATCAACCCCACGATACCACAGGTTATTGCTATGCCTCACAATATCAAAGCTGTCAGAAATGTGAATGAAAGGGTAATTAAGTATCTCAATCAGACCATGGGGTTGATTTACTAAAGGCAAATCCACTCTGAACTGCAAGTGTACTGCAAGTGAACTTGAAAGTGTAATTGGAAGTACAGTCGCTGTAAATCTGAGGAGAAGATCTAAAATCAGGGGAAGCTCTGCTGATTGTATCATCCAAACATGTACAATAAAAAATGCTGTTTTTTATTTTCCTTGCATGTCCCCCTCGGATCTACAGCGTCTGCACTTCCAAGTGCACTTGCAGTGCATTTGTAATGCAAAGTGGATTTGCCTTTATTAAATAAAACCCCATATGAATTATATCAAATGTCAGGATTATGCTAGATGTTTTCATGAACAACAGAAGGTCTAAAGTTTCCAAGGTTAAAGTACAGAATTAGGCAAGTAAGCCAAATGTCAGCTGTGTACTCTTATGTACTGACGATAAAGATGAAATACCTTCTTATATGTAACATGACACACATGCTAAGTTACCTACACAAAGGAGGAGATTTACTAAAACTCGAGCGCTCAGAATCTGGTGCAGCTGTGCATGGTAGCCAATCAGCTTCTAAATTCAGATTGTTCAATTAAGCTTTGGCAAAAAAACCTGGAAGCTGATTGGTTTTTATACAGAGCTGCACCAGATTTTGTACTCTCCAGTTTTAGTAAATCCTCCCCAAAGTATATTAAACTATTAGTGATAGGGATCTCTGTTGCCTTTGTCGGACATCATAAGAGAAATATATAAAGCTGAAATCCAGGCAGCTAGATAATATTTAAGTGTGAACTGTCTTTTCGGTCAAAAGGTTTGTTTTTCTTTTCAGCCACCTTTTTGGCACATTTACCTGTGTCAGACAGCGCAGCCTGAAAGCCTACATATCTTTACCTGTAAGAATTTAGGAATATAGTGGTGTTACTAAGCTACCTGTAGCTTGATGATTGGACATTAATAAGTTGGGATGAGTTCTCGGGTCAGCATAAACACAGGTTCAGATAGCTTGTTCGACGGGAGGCAAACATCATATATAGGGGGTTATTTACGAAAGGCAAATCCACTTGACCTGACTGATGATGGATTTACATTGTGAGTATTTTTTTGTCTCTTTCCTTTAATAAAGGACTTGTCAAACAATGTGCTCCTTTACTTACTTTTTTGTGAATGAGTAGTTGTACTATGTAGCCCTTACACATTCACATAGGGATATGGCCTGTATCTGGGGGCTCCCTTATTTATAAAGAGGCTTAGACAGATACCAGTTAGCCCCCTGCCAGCAGACCCCCCACAACATCCAGACAGGATTGTTTGGAAGATGCCCTTGCTCCAAGTTAAAGGCCTGGTATGGTTCAGAAGGAAGGTGGCAAACTTGTCACCCCCCTTTTCTGGGCCTGCCAGGCTGCATGCTCAGATAAGGGTCTGGATTTTGGGGGGACCCGTACATACTTTTTTGTTTTGGCACCCATACCAGATGCTAATCAAGGATAAATGTCTAGTATATATTTTTATGGGTATCCCCATTCTGTTTTTTTTTTTGGTGCGCAGTCCCTATTAACATCTATACCAGACACTGATCTAGGATAAGGGTCTGGAACAGATGAAGGGAATCACCAGCCACCTTGTTCACAAACAGAATAAGCGTCCATGATTTTGTTTTTTTTTTCTCCCCGCCAAAGTACATTTTTTAAAAAATTCTTGTTTTTTGCTTTGGTACATGTACCCCAGGCAAGTGATTAACACATTCGGATTTGGTGCCTAAACTTTAGCATGTTATGTTTGTTCACCAAACCCATCTTGAACTAAAGCCAGGTTCATCCTAATCATTAGCTTTAGCTCACTCTGCTTTCTTCCCCTTTCAGTATGTTTCCTGAGCGCAAGGGCGAACCACAAAGAAATTGCCATGATTCTGCCTGTGATTCCAAATCACAGTAATGCCGCGTACACACGAGCGGTTTTGCCGTCGGAATAAACTCTGAAGGTTTCTCCGACGGAATTCCGCTCAAGCGGTCTTGCCTACACACGGTCACACCAAAGTCCAACCGTCTAGAGCGCAGTGACGTACAACACGTATGACGGGACTAGAAAAAGGAAGTGCAATAGCCAATAGCTTCCGTCTTGTACTTGCTTCAGAGCATGCGTCGTTTTTGGTGTGTCGGAACAGCATACAGATGAGCTGTTTTCCCGAAACCACGAATCAATATGAAAATGGAAGTTGCCTATCTAAAAAAAGTCCTGAACCACACTTTCAGTTCACAAAACTTTAGATTCTTGTATCACCTCTTAGTATATATTCATCAATTTAAAGAAGATGCTTTTTCAAGTCTATGAAATGTCAGTCATTCTCATCCAGTTTTATTAGGGAAGCATCTTCATTTTAATATAGCAACCTACTGCAAGGCAGAAAAAGGGAATGTGGTAGAGATATTTGTTCAGCTATAAACCCCAGAGTAATTTCATGGATATTATTCAACTTAGCAGCACTGAACCTTTGATAAAAATGAATGTCAGCTATGGTTTAACTTGCTTTTTAAAACCATCTCATCTAACGTTAATCCCTGACGTATATATCACAGTATGTAATTGACACCTGTATAATGTTCACACTTTAAAGTTCCAATATGTGAATGTGGAATGTTTAATAATCTAGACAACCCTGGATGTATCGTATTTGTCACGTGCAAGCCCACTGACTCTTGGTAATTGTTTAAAATGCCTGATGTGTAAATGGGTAGATTACTTTGTCTTTTCTATAAAATGGCCACTTGGCAAAGCAAGCAAGGTTGCTCTCAATCTGCCTCTAATTTACTTATACATGTGGGTGATGGCTCCTTGCCCAGAATCTTTTTCCCAATTGGATTAGAACTTTTACCTGGACATTTCCAACAGCACATGATACCACAAAATGTAAATCCTGGAACACCCTACAGATAATGGACATTTTCAACCACACACTCAAATCAAACATGCTGCGACAAACTGTGGGAGTGGACCAAATATGGCAACAGTGGCAGGGGCTTAAAGGGTTTGGTGAATAAATGAGCCTATGCTGCTGTGGGCCACAATTAGCTCAAAGAGTGCCGGAGTCAGGCATAAGTAATGCAGAGCTCAGGCGCAAGTAACACAGAAAGAAGAAAGTTCAAGTGAGGAGTAAATTACGCAGAAGTCAGGTGAGAATTAAATAATGCATAGAGAGAGGAGGTCAAGTCAGGAGTACATAAAGTTGAGAGAGAAGAGGTCAGCTCAGAAGTAAGTGTGGCCAAGTGCTTAGCTAGCCAGGCAGTAGAGGAAACCATGCTGCAGATACTCTATGTGTTCACACAGCACATATGTGTGCAGATCTAGTCAGTACTGGTCTGCTTCCATCCACTAGAGAGAGCCAGTGGGACATGAAGTATCAGAAAGACTTTAATGCAAGGTTGTGGTGGATCATGGGAGATGTAGTTTAGTAAAAGGATACACCTACAGATGTGGATGAGTTGAAATACTACCATCCCCAGTGCAGAGACATATAAGGGGAGGGGCAGAAAGCAGTTTAACCACTCTGTAAAAAGAACATGCTCTTGTCCCATTGTGTACTTAAAAGTGGGGTATGCCTGCACTACTGCATGCAGAATCCTTAACCACTTTCAGACCGGACCATTTTGCTGGCTTAAGACCAGAGCACTTTTTGCGATTCGGCACTGCGTCGCTTTAACTGACAATTGCGCGGTCATGGGTAAAAGGAAACTCTGGACAGCCACACTCTGAATATAATCTGTTGTATCTTGTGCCTTTTATTATATAGTAAAAGTCACATCACACGAACCACAGCAAAGGTGACATAGAACAAAACTGACGTGTTTCGCACTGAAATCAGTGATTACTCATAGCTTGCGCGGTCATGCGACATGGCTCCCAAACAAAATTGACGTCCTTTTTTTTCCACAAATAGAGCTTTCTTTTGGTGGTATTTGATCAACTCTGCGGTTTTTATTTTTTGCGCTATAAAAACAAAAAAAGTGCGACAATTTTGAAAAAAACACATTATTTTTTGCTATAATAAATATCCCCCAAAAATACATAAAAAAAAAACATTTATTTTCCTCAGTTTAGGCCGATATGTATTCTTCTACATATTTTTGGTAAAAAAAATTGCAATAAGCGATTATTGATTGGTTTGTGCAAAAGTTATAGTGTTTACAAAATAGGGGATAGTTTTATGGCATTTTTATTAATATTTTTTTTTTTTTACTAGTAATGGCGGCGATCAGCGATTTTTATTGTGACTGCGACATTATGGCGAACACATCAGACATTTTTGACACATTTTTGGGACCATTGTCATTTATACAGCAATCAGTGCTATACAAATGCACTGATTCCTGTGTAAATGACACTGGCAGTGAAGGGGTTAACCAGGGGGTGGCAGTGTAGGGGTTAAGTGTGTCCTGGGGCGTGTTACTAACTGTGGGGGGCATGGCTGTGTGATAGTGATCACTGATCTCTGCTCCAATCACAGGGAGCAGAGATCAGTGTCACTTGTTGCTAGGTAGAAAGGGGAGATGCTGTTAACTTCCGCATCTCCCCGTTCGTCCTCCCCGTGAGACAATCGCGGGTATCCCCGCGGCGATCGAGTCCGCGGGACCCGCGACCGGACTCACGGGGGTCCCGACCATCGTGCGCACCGCCGGCGGCGCGCACGCGATGGCATGGCGGCATATTCAAAGGGACGTACCTGTACGCCCTTATGCCTCTCCAGGCCATTCTGCCGACGTACATCTGTGTGCGCCGGTCGGGAAGTGGTTAAAGGGATGGTACTTAAGTGCACACTCAGCCATAAAGACTGGGCCCCAATGCATAGCTAGCAGAAGGTTGAGAGCAAGCAATCGATAAACTAATTAATGCTATCAAGGTGATCATCACCCACAGAGTTTCTTTACAGCCAGAGACACACATTGAAGGTTAAATACAGAGTGCACTTTTGGGACATTCACTAATTGCTATGAGATAGATTTACTGTCTTGTTATTGTCTTACCATTCTTAATACCATTTTATTGCTGATGTCTTTCTTTGTTTTATGTACTTTTGTGCTATAACTACCAATTTTATATAATATAATAACTGTTAATTTCTAGAGTGATAGCCCTTTATTTCACTCATTGATTCATTATTGTACAGTTGCTTACCCTTTACCTGTGACAATATACTCTACTTGCAGTCAACCAGTTTTTGTGTAAAATGTTGGTGCTTTTTCATAGTTGTGTGCAAGATATTTATATTTTTACATGCATAGGTTTCTGCAGCTCGTCTCTTTCCCGATCAGGAGTGTCAGAGTGTACTGAGCTGTTCGCACAAGAACAGATGTATTGATACATCAAGCAGCTCTTTCAAGGGAAAGAGCTACATAAGTAACACAGAGAAAGCAGAGGCCAAGTCAGGTGTAAGTAACGCAGAGAGAGCTCAGAGTAGAGGTAAGGCCAGGACTAAGTGACACAGAGGGAACAAAGGTTAGGTGAGGTATAAGTCATGCAGAAAAAGCAGAGGTTATGTCAAGAGAAAGTAATGCAGAGAAAGCAAAGGCCAGGTCAGGACTAAGTAACACAGAGAGAGCAGAGGTCAGCTCTTTGGCTTGTTGGCTCACTGGTTTTGCTCTGATTTCCCTCATATGAAGGTCATCTGTCTAAAACCTCTCCTCTTACATTTCCATGTAAAACAGAATGGGTATACAATTGGTATAAAATAATGGGTAAAACAGAATGGGTATACAATAGGTATAAAATAATGGGTAAAACAGAATGGGTATTGCAGGCATTCACAGCGTTGTCCCTGGGCACCCAGTAGTGTAGTACAAAGCTTGTAGTGCACACACTCCAATCCAACAGCTGCACTGCACAAGCATCAGTCTATGATGATGCTGGAATCACCTGCTTGTGCTTGGCAATCAAGATGGCCAAACATACACCGATGGCTACATTTTGAACTGAGGCTTGTGCAGTGTGGCTTTTGATTTGGCATCTTCACTCTGCAAGGTTTATGAAACACTGCCAGGCTTCTGGGGACAATTCCAGGTAACAGACCCCTCACAATGGTTACCTTAATTTATACATGGTGAGGAGCTACAGGATTTGTGTCAGTTATGAAGAAAACAAATTGTTTGTTTTCTACAATTATAATAAATTCTGGTCTAGGTCCTGAAGCCCAGAGGCTTTGTATATCTTTCGGTGGGAAAAGCCCTCATTCCTAGTGTGACGAAACGTGGTATCAGACCCCTGCCCTCCTCACCAACTCGTGACAAAGGATTGGCCAATCTCATATCGCGCTGTCACTCGCATAACAATGCCACTCTCAGCTGCACTCGGCACAAAGATTTCCCAACTTGCGGGACCCAATCTAGGTGCCACCAGCCTAAGATTAATTGTCACTGGGCTACGTTAATTAAACAATTAAACCTTTAACTGCTTCCTGCTCGCTGGCTGTCAAATGACGGCTGGGCAGCGCGGCTCTCGTTCTGGGTGGATGTCATATGACGGCCTCCCAGAGCGACCGCTCTTGCACGCCCGTGGGGGCACGCATCGCGGCAATCGGTGGTCCGGTGTGTCAGTCTGACACACCGCTATACCGATCTCCGGAAAGAGCCTCTGATGAAGGCTCTTTACCACGTGACCAGCCGTGTCCAATCACGGATGATAACGATATAAACAGGAAGAGCCATTGATCGGCTTTTCCTCACTCGTTTATGACAGATTTGAGTAGAGGAGAGCTGATCGGCTGCTCTCCTGACAGGAGGGGTCTGTGCTGATTGTTTATGAGCACAGCCCCTCCTCAGATGCCCACCTAGGACCACCAGGGATGGCCACCACACTGGATTACCAGTTATGGCACCCTAGACCACCAGGGAAATGCCAATCAGTGCCCAGGCAGCTGCCAATCAGTGCCCAGGCAGCTGACAATCAGTGCCCATCCCCAATGCCTGCCAGTGCCATCAGGAATGTCTAACAATGCCATCTATCAGTGCCACATATCAGTGCCCATCAGTGCCATGTATCAGTCCCCAATGGTGCCCATCGGTGCCCAGCAGTACTGCCTATCAGTGCCCATCAGTGCTGCCTATCAGTCCCACCCATAAGTACCCATCAGTGCAACCTTTCATTGCCCACCAGTGCCACCCATGAGTGCCCATCTGTGCCATCTATCAATGCCCATCAAGGCTTAATTAGAGTGCCACCCATCAGTGCCGCCTACCAGTGCCCATCAGTGCCACCTATCAGTGCCCATTGTCAGTGCCCATCAGTGCCACTTCATTGGTGCCACCTCAGCAGTGCTGCCTTATCAGTGCCTGTCATTCCCGCCTTATCAGTGCCCATCAGTGAAGGAGAAAAAAACTTACTTATTTACAACATTTTATAATAGGAACAAAAAAAATATATATTTTTTTTAAATTTTAGGTCTTTATTTGTTTAGCAAAAAATAAAAAATGCAGAGGTGATCAAATACCACCAAAAGAAAGCTCTATTTGTGGGAACAAAATTATATAAATTCTGTTTGGGTACAGTGTAGCATGACCGCACAATTGTCATTTAAACAGTGACAGCGCTTAAAGCTTAAAATTGTCTTGGGCAGGAAGGGGGTGTAAGTGCCCTGTATTGAAGTAGTTAAGCTACCACCACCATCTTTTGACCGAGAAGGAGGAATCCTGGTTTCAGCAGAGTTCAGTCAATGAGCAAGGTGTTATTGGTTCTCAAACTTGACAGATGTTCCTTGTTTGATGATACATGAACTGTCAAAATGTGGATCTCCATAGCTACACTCAGGAAACTGGACCCAAACCATATTTTTTTCTCCATAATAACCATATATATTTAAAGTAATGTTTATTTACTGTAGAACCAAAATCCATTCATACATCAGCAAACAGGTAACATAAATATATAAGTTAAACAAAAACCCAGTAAAAAAAATACCTTAACAACTTAACAGGGTAACAGAAAGCCTAACTAGCAAACTAACTACATCACAACCAATGAGCTTCCAGGTTTTATTACCAAAGCTTAATTGAACAAGCTGGGGTTAGAAGCTCATTGGTTTCTATGCAGAAGTGAGCCTGATTTTGCACTTTCCAGCTTTAGTAAATAAACCCCATTGTGTACTTAAAAGTGGGGTATGCCTGTATATACAATATACTTAAATGGGTAACACAGAACAGCAGGGTAAAACTGGAGGTGCAGGGAGCATATAGGAGGGAGGACCAAAACTAGGATCAGGAACAAAAGGGAGTAAGAACAAGGCACCAGGGTTCAGGGTATAGATACAAGGCAAAGAACACAATCAAGAGCAGGAACAGGCTAAACAGCTAGCAGTATCTGGCAGCAAAACACTGGAGTGACAGGGAAATGTAAAGGAGGAACTAAATACCCTCCCATCAGCCAGCATCATGTGGAAACTGATTACTGGGATCTGCTAGAGACACTTCCTAGTGGACACTGGAATTACAACCTTCTGCTCTAGGAAGCACAGTTCCACCAGCAGGTGGCCCAAGTCCTGACAGGACCCAGATGGCCTGCGTTCAAGATCCCCTAATGCGGTAAAATGCATGGTCCACTTATTAGGTCTGGAATCCCTCCCTTTTAAAAATTGCAGCATGTTAGTACGTTAAAAAACGAGTAAAGACTATACTTTCAGCAATCATTTGTATAGTTCTTGACTGTCAAAGTGTGCTCGAGAGTGATCAGAAAATTTGTTTATATACCAGGAAGTTTCTGAAATGATCTGTAAACTACAGCCATGGATGGAGAATTTCTGGAAAGTCAGCTAGAACTACGCCTTTCTGGTGATCTTCCAAACAACGTTGGAGGTTAAGGCAGACTTTTTAGCACATTATACTGGTCTGGCTCTGTGAATCCTGTTACCAACCACCTATTGATGAAAACTGGATCTGGTCTTGTTTTATCGCATCTATCAAGTTTTACCACCAACCTCTGGCATTATATGATAACATCACTCATTTATCACATCTTTCTGGTAAGCAGATCGAGATCACGTGGGTGTGGAGTCCTTCTTTGGTTTTGCGCACTGAACTTTGGTGGAAGATTTTTTTCCTATATCATCAATTATGTTGCTGTTCATTTGATTGACGGACTTTCACATTTTGATCACCATTCACTTTAAATCATTTTTTATAGCACCACACTTTGGACTTTATATTTATTAGTTTGCTAATCAACAGACTGTGTTGGCTGCTATTTCACCCCTTTTTTTGTTCACCCTGTTTTCTTGTTTATATACTTACCTTCCCTATTCTTCCACCTGCAGCACCTGTTTGAGCCCTAATAATAAGAAAAAGTGTCCTTGACAGTGATAAATTATTCAATAACATATAGGATATACTCTCTCATTGATGTAACTTTGTATTTTCCTAGAAGTGCTATTACTTGTATGAAAGGCTTCCTTAAGAAATCCACAATGACAGTGATATAAGATGGTTTACTAAAAGAGCTCACTTCCCTTAGGTCAGTGTAGTTTCAATCACTTCAGTCATCCAACCATGTGCCAAGGAAATTCCTAAGTTTTAGAGTTTCTCTGCACGTGACTGGGAGTTTAGTATAAACACAGGTCCACTTGGCTAAGTGAAAAATGTAGTCTTTTAGTAAATTACCCCATAGCACGCTGTCACAATGAGGAAAACAAATGAGTGAAGTGGGGAAATACTATTTAGGGAGGAATTCTTTCCAGCCTCTGGCAATTAGTAAAAGCTGTCAGTAAAACTCCAATAAAATACTTCAAGCTGTTTTCTGTCCTGAAATCAAATAAGTGCAGAACCAACGCAGCAAAACCAACAAGGTGATTGCTCAATGTTATGTTTCCATGGAAACAAGTTGTGGCTTTTAGCATTATCTTGTCAAATTATTTATTGCTGCACATTCTTCACCTGCATTTTAAGAATACTTGTGAAAGAGTTATAATTAGTATCTTTAGTTTTGATTATAGGTTTTTCTTACATCAGTAACATCCATGGAAGTTTGTTTAACAATATTTGGCAGGTTGAATGTTGTCAAATAACGTATGAACACATATGTGCTGAGATTGTTGCCTGTGTGGTTTATTTATGTGCCGCTAGTAAACACGGGTTTATCATTCAGGCTTTTGTTATCACAGAACTTCAGGAATATAAGTTATTATCCTTATGTTTTCTGGATAATGAGTTTCTCTATTCCACCTGTAGCTACGGTGTCACATGGTATGCTGGGCGAAATACGCATTTATTAGTTCTGCTTTTTTCACACTTCTTCATGTGCTCTTGCATATGAAAGAAGAGAATATACACGCTGTATAAAATGTAAGTAACATGCATGTGTTGGCCATTTTTTGCAGCTCTTTTCATTTTGTCAAAATGCTGTTTCCATGACTTTTAAAGAAGTGTTCCACTCCTTATGGCGGCTAAACTTTCTATTACCAGATGTTGGAATACAGTAGGCCAGATGTTGGAATACAGTAGATCCCCCTTCTATTTGTGCCACTGTAAAATATCCTTAACCACCAGTGTGAAATGGAATCGCTCATATCTATTACCGATCTAACAACCTCAACATTTTTTAAACAATGGTCTATATGGTTATGTAATCCCAGGTGCACGATCACAATTTGATGACGAACAATATATGAGATAGTATAGTCCCTATGTGGATATGTCCTCCGTCAAGTTTTGCTGACTGGATATTTCAGTTTCTGTGTTTGTATTACTTCCTCCCCTTATCCCAATCCCCCATTCCCCTTTCCCTGGTTAAGAGGTGACCTTATTAACCCTAATGTGTATAGGATATGTCTGTTTTCATGAACATTGTGCTTTTTATCGTCCATCGTGCATGTACTCTTCAGACCTCTCTATTGTTTTTGATGTACTGTATTTGATACACCTCAATAAAGAACTATTGAAAATAAAGAAGTGTTCCAGGTATTGATATTGTGTACATAGCTACATTGGTCCGGTTTGAACCTAACTATGTATAAGTACTACTGTTAGTGCGAAACGCGTCAGCTCCCCTGTCTGCTGTGGCCTGTATCCTTGATTTTGATGTGATTTTTTGGAATAAAAAAGGCAATTTTTTCAGAGTGCGGCTGTCCAGAACCATTTCCTGTTTTATATGTATATACCATACCTGTCTGATGCCACTGGAAGCTGCTTGGTTGTTTTTACAGGTGGTGGGAGGGGGGGTTGTCCCATCCTGCCACCCTCCGGTGCTTCTACCGGCTCACCCGTGCGACCGGCGAGCTGGAGAATGAATAGGCCAGCGGTGGCCGTTTACCATAGAGCTGACCGAGAAACCATCTCTATGACCTTCAGAGGCTGGGCGCAATGTTATGATGTCACTTCCGCCCTCAACAGATATAAACACTTCAGTGTTTTTAGTTGGAAAGGCTGAGATCGTGTTTTTTTTGTTTTGTTTTTATCTCAGGCTTCAGGCTTTCCAGCCTAGAGGAGAGATGTCGGGTCTTATAGACCTGTCATGCACTATTCCTATTACAAGGGATGTTTACATTTATTGTAATAGGAATAAAAGTGAAAAAAAATATGTAGGACCCCGAACGTCTGTTGAGCCTTATGTCACAGCTCAGGCGGACGTGGCGCAAGCTGGCACTCACCGTGCACTACGCGGAATCTCTTTCACTTTGGGAATCTGGTGGCTCCCCGGACTCGCAAACTGCGCCCTTTTGCTGAGCTGCAGGCCAAGTTTGACCTGCCGCACCAGGAGTCCTATGGGTACCTCCAAATATGCCATTATGCCTTGACATTTGCACCAAACCTGGAATTTTCCCCTCCAACCCCCTTTGAAAACCTAATACTGGCAGGCTCTTCCCAGAAGGGCTTAATATCAGATATATACAAAATACTGAACACATGGCCCATGGATACGATGGACAAACACGCCTATATGATTAGATGGGAAAAGGCTCGTGGCGAGGAGATCCCTATAGAACAATGGCGAGTGATCTGGTCTCAGGCGGCGAAAAGCTCACTCTGTACGCTTTACAAGGAAAATACATATAAAATCCTTTACTTCTGGTATATGACCCCAGATGTACTCCATGCCATTTATCCTACTAGCTTCGACCACTGCTGGCGCTGCCAGGGGGCTAGAGGAACCCTCCTCAACATCTACTGGAGCTGCCCACTGATCGCTTCTTTCTGGAATATGGTCCAGCAGTTGCGACTTCTCGATAGGCCGATCCCTACCACTCCAAAATTTTTCCTATTGGGTTTATCACCACTGAAAATCCCTGTCCCCTATAAGAAACTGACCCGACATATTCTCACAGCAGCACGCTGTCTGGTGGCGTTAAATTGGAAACGTCGCTCCCCTCCCTCCCCTGAGGCCCTATATGCCAGAATCAAAGATGTGGAATTGATGGGGAAAATGACTGCTAGAATACAGGACAGACTGGATGCCCATGATAAGGTCTGGGAGCTGTGGCACCGCCGGGAGGACCCACCCTGATTTGGTAATTGAGCCAATCCGATGACTTCTCACTTTCTTCTCCCCCTTTCTCTTTCCTTCTCTTCCACTATAAGTCCCCTAGTGACTCCTATTTTTATTTCAGTAAGTTACTATATTTAGTTGCTGTCATTTTCCATGCAATTACAATGTTCTGATAGCATAAGATGAGAGAGCACTGTCGCCTTTATGTAAGATACTGCATGATCGGAAAGATAGCGTAACAGATTGTGATGTATGGGAAAATTGCTGCCTTCGCGTTTCAGAAAAAAAAAAAAAAAGTAAAGGGAAAGTGTAAAAAACTAAAATTAAAATAAACAAGAAAAAAATAAAATGTAAAGCTCCCTGTCCCCGCGTGCTTGCACACAGAAGCAAACTCATATATACGTTGTGCCCGCATATGTAAACGGCATTCAAACCACACATGTGAGGTATCGCCGCGAACATTAAAGTGAGAGCAATAATTCTAGAACCAAAACCTCCTCTGTAACTCTAAACAGGTAAGCTGTAAAAAAATTTAAAGCGTCGCCTATGGAGATTTTTAAGTACTGAATTTCGGTGCCATTCCACGAGTGTGCGCAATTTTAAAGTGTGACATGTTAGGTATCTATTTACTCTGGATAACATCATCTTTCACTTTAGTGTTTTGTTATTTTTTTATATTTATTTATTATATATATATATATATTTTTTTTTTTTTATGAAACAGTTTTTTATCCCAAAAAAAACACGTTCGAAAAATTTCTGCGCAAATACTGTGTGACATAAAAAGTTGCAACGAACTGAAGTTCTGAGTAAGTTTCTAGCAAAAAAAATTATGATTTTTACATGTAGGAGAGGACAAACAAAACAGAGGGTGCAGCAGCCTAGTACATGAAACATATCTTTTATTATTAACCACTTACCGCCCGCCATATAGCATTATGATGGCTGCAAAGTGGTTTAATTAAATGGCATCCCAGTCTTAGTCAGTAGGGTTCAATATTGAGTTGGTCTGCCATTTGCAGCTATAACAGCTTCAACTTTTCTGGGAAGGCTGTCCACAAGGTTTATGAGTGTGTCTATGGGAATGTTTGACCATTCTTCCAGAAGCGCATTAGTGAGGTCAGGCACTGATGTGGACGAGAAGGCCTAGCTCACAGTCTCCACTCTAATTCATTGCAAAGGTATTCTATAGGGTTGAGATCAGGACTCTGTGCAGGCCAGTCAAGTTCCTCCATCCCAAACTCGCTCATCCATGTCTTTATGGACCTTGCTTTGTGCACTGGTGCGCAGTCATGTTGGAAGGGGCCACCCCCAAACTGTTCCCGCAAGTTGGGAGCATGAAATTGTCCAAAATGGTATGCTGACGCCTTAAGAGTTTCCTTCACTGGAACTAAGGGGCAAAGCCCAACCCCTGAAAAATAACCCCACATCATAATAGCCCCTCCACCAAATGATTTGGACCAGTGCACACAGCAAGGTCCATAAAGACAAAGAGGATGGGATAAACAGCTCAATCTCAGTATTTGCGGATGACACTAAGCTAAGCAGGGCAATAACTTCTCTGCAGAATGTGGAGACAAATTAATGGGGTGGGCAACTACATGGCAATTTAGGTTTAATGTAGAAAAATGTAAAATAATGCATTTGGGTGGCAAAAATATGAATGCAATCTACTCACTGGGGGGGAGAACCACTGGGGGAATCTAGGATGGAAAAGTGGATGACAGGCTCAGCAATGGCATGCAATGCCAAGCTGCTGCAAGCAAAGCCAAAAGAATATTGCCATGCATTAAAAAGAGGATTAAAAAGGGGATTAACTCCAGAGATAAAATGATAATTCTCCCACTCTACACCTTGAGTATGCCATCCAGTTCTGGGCTCCAGTCCTCAGGAAGG
>CM053028.1:407449619-407472768 GCA_028564925.1 Lithobates sylvaticus
CATACTGTGATTATCCCTATGATCCAATGAGACCCTCTAACAGTCTGCCAAATCATTCTCAAGTCATTGAAAAAAAATTTTTTGGAACCTTGTACAGAATATATCAAATTTCTTTATAGGATTGTCAATGTTTTCATGTTTACTTTGCAAAATCACGGAAAGTCTTCAAAAAAACAGTATTAAAATATAACTAAGGGCAAGACTTTTGTTTTGGTTTTGTATAGAGTGGAGATGGATTAGAACACCTGTCAGGTCTCTATTGCTGTCTGTGCCCCTGTTAGGGTGATTCGCCTTAATTGTACTGTTTAACATTATCAGCAAGAGTGAAAGAAATCTCCAGGTTTGTGTTGTCACCAGAACACGCATATATGGGAAATATTCCAACAGGGTGACTAGAGTTGATGACACTGGTGATGACTAGAGTATTCCCTCACTTTGGAGGGATTTCCTCTCACTTTTTGCTTTGGTGTTGGGACATGAATTATAACACTCTCTTATTATATCTGGATTGAAGAAAAAACACTGTCATACTGAAAAGGAGAGGAGGACCAAATAAAGTTTAAAAAAGTTAATCAAATAAAATAGGAATATTTAAATTGATTTACACAAGCGATATTGCTTTCTCATCTAACAGTATCTGTAACGCCCTGTACACATGACTGATTTTGCCAACGGAATAAACTCTGAAGGTTTTTCCCGACGAAATTACACTCAAGCTGAATTGCATACATACACGGTCACACCAAATTCTGAGCGCCAAGACTGTAGTGACGTACAACACGTACAACGGCACAACACGTACGACGTCTCATACTTGCTTCAGACCATGCTATATTTTTGGAATGTCGGAACAGCATACAGCCGAGCGGTTTTCCCGATAGGAGTTTGTTCCCTTGGAAATATATAGAACATGTTCTCTATCTAAGTCCGTCTGAATTTTCGATGTAAAAAGTCCGATGGGGCATACACACGGTTAGAAAATACGATGAAAAGGTCCCATCAGACTTTTTCTGTCAGAATGTCCGACCGTGTGAACGCGGCATAAGAATCTGAACCCAGAGGTTTCAATTTGTCTGGCAGTTGCTCATTTCAGAAGCTACCAGAAATCCTGAATAGCTCCCTGCTTGATATTTTTAAAGCTAAACGCTTGGAATTTAGCCACTTTCTAAAATGTTCTGGATCAATAGGGGTTAATTCCCACAAGGTGCTTGCCATCTTTTGGGCTTGTTTTTTTAATTTAGAATTTTTATTTTTTACTAAACTCTAGGAGTAAAGCTAGTACTATGCTTCTGGTGCTCTGATGTTGAGCCTTCTGGTCCCAGCTACTGATGCTGCAGAGTTGTATGCAGCCAATCTGCCATTCCCTCTCCTCCTCCTGCCCAATCACAGAGGCATTTGTATTATGTGAACCCATTTACAAAATACAAAGCCTTCTGTAAATGGGTAGCAGAGGTGAGGGGCAGGCAGAGGTACTTCTGTATGAGAAAGCAGTGTCTGTTGTATCAGAGAACCAGGAGTATAGTGATAGCTGTACTCCTGTTTTTCAGTAAAACAGTCAGTTTTAAATTAAAGAGATAAGTCCACCCTGTTGGACTTAACCCATAAGCAAGTTGATTTTAGACAGTGGCTGAATTTCTGGAATTCAGCCTTAAGCCATGCCCTGTGCTTCATGTTTGCCAGATTATTGTGCCTATACTAATATATTTTTTTGTCATCTGCTTCACTGTTATCTCATCTACTCCTACTCGACTTACCTACCAATTACTCTTTGTTGTTCTCCACTTCTTTCTGATACCACTAGCCACCAACACCAGCTTGACTACTGACTACATATCTCCCTCACTACATCTCTTCTGCTGCCATCTGTGTACTGAACCCAGCCTGCATATGACCTGGAATGTTTCTGCTGCTTCAGAAACTGGACTCCCAGGTCCCAAATCGAGAGAGTACATGTGCATAGAGGTTTTTGTATTGCTCCCTCTATCTTGTCACAGCTCTAGCCATACCTACTATAGATAGCAGCTGTGAAAAAAATCTAATTTGCCACCTTTCACTTTCTTCAGCCCTCCTTTTCCTATTCAATAAAATGTAATATAAATTCAATATAAAACTATACATTGTTATCTATCGCCAATCTGGAAAGCAGGTGAAATTATAGCCCAATAAACTGAATACAGACCACATACAGTATAGACAGACCTTTGAAGGTAAAGATAATTTTACACAGAGTTTTCACAGCTGGTAATTAGGAACTGCTTGAGAGCTGTGAGACACAGGTGCGCCTAGATAAGAAAGTGAGAGTCACTGTCAATTTTTTTTTAAATATTTATTAGAATAGCTGGCAACATTTCTGGTTTATTATATCTAATTGGCTCTATGAGGCCATATTTATTTTGTTGTACTCAAAGATATCTCTCATGGTTGGTACAACAAGTAGATCAAAGTTGAAGGATATTTTTGTATTTTACTTTATACTTACTTATTATTTATTTACCTCAAACTGAACTACAAATCCAAATGATAAATATCTTATTAATGATTATATAATCAGCATTTTAGTCAAGACAGATGGCTGGAAAGTGATCTGCAATTTATGAAGAAAATAATCTTCTGTGCTTATGTATAAACCATTCCTACCTCAGCAAGCCAGCACTCCAATGTGATTCTCACAATTACAAAAACATTATGATTACCGTAAAAAAAATACAGTTCTTGAAACACGCAACTGCCTATAAATTATTTATACCACTGCAAATATAATCCTATAAAAAAACATGTTTACAGACAATGTCATCCTACTAAGAAATATAAATATTTTAAATAATATTTGTGCCAAAATTGAAAAAAAAAAATTGTGGTGTACAAACAAAAATCTAATTGCTCTCTAGTTGGTTCCACACCACAGTCTTTCTATATTATAAAACACCCACAGTGCTAAGGTCCACTTCCCCCTCAGTGTATGTACTCTCACCTTCGGGGATAGCCCTCCTATGTCTAATAAGGTCAAAACCAGCTTGCACCCTCTAAGGGGTAAATAATATATTTGAAATAAAAAAGTCTGTGTTGTGAGACCAGCTCGGAAGCAGTACTTTTACACTGGCTAAAACGAATGCAAGATCTGCTAAAAAATTATATTTGTTTATTCATATGGACAATATATATACTTATTAATTGCACTATTACACCAGATACCGTGGAGTTATTGCTATGGGGTTATTACTATAAAAGCACTTTAATTATTTGCACGTAGCAACTTTTTATTCGATTTTGGCAAAAAAATATCATCTGACATAGGGTATATTTGATTTGCTTAGTGGTATGGCATATGAATATAAATACATGTTTTATATATTTATATTTTTTAGTGATATGAATAACTTATAGGTAGTTAGGTGTTTCAAGCTCTTTACTTATGTACTCACAAAATCTACAATTTATTGTTTGCTCCCAGAAAATAACATCTTGTTCTTTTACATTCATATGATCTCAATGTAGAAGATGTATGTAGTTCATATTTGTGGTGCTAAATGTAATATTTGAACAAACGCCTGAGCGTTACCCCAATGGTTAGCTTTCCAGGAAATCAGAAAGGTCATTCTGATTGCTGCAGAACTTTTTGGGGTTAAAATTGCAAAAAATTTTACAGAATGTACAATTCTATGTTTCATTAAATTCAATGCAGCCACGTCTAGCAAGTTATTACAAAGGTTCTGGGCAGAATGGCAGCCTCGTCTTATTTTCTGTTAAGTGGTTGAGGTTTCAGTGAGCACGCTAAGAGCCAAGGAACCTTAGATTAATAGTAGAATAAAACCAAATAACTAAACTCGCATATAAAATTTTAGCATGTTAATGGCATTTTAAATGCAATTTTAAATCTTTTTAAATATACTACTGGTGATCCTGCCATGAAGGTCCTTGTTATAAAACACCCATGATCCCGTTACGGACAGTCACCCTCTCAATTTTTTTACCGTTATCATCAAAAATGAAAGTAAAAAACTATCCCAAATTTTGGGTTGACATTGAAGCATTATTAGAGTGGAAATCTTCCAATGGGAACACTAGTACTGGTGACCCTGGTGACAACCTGAGATTTTTCTCTTCTTTGTCTTCTTCAGTAAAGGGAAATCTCCCCAATGGGACACAGACAGCAAAATAAAATAAAAAATTACAGGGGGTATAACCCTAATACTAAAAGGTGTCATGCTAATGCTTAAGACCCCTTTCACACCAAGGGCGTTTTGCAGGCGCTATAGCGTTAGAAATAGCGCCTGCAATCTGCCCTAAAACAGCTGCACCATTGTCTGCAGTGTGAAAGCCGGAGGGCTTTCACACTGGAGCGGTGCGCTGGCAGGACATCAGGAAAAGTCCTGCCAGCAGCTTCTTTGGAGCGGTGAAGGAGCGTTGTGTGTTTACCGCTCCTCCACTGCTCCTCCACCGCTGCTCCCCATTGAAATCATTGGGGCAGCACTGTAACACCGCCGGGAAAACGCCGCTATTGTGGCGTATTGCAGGTGGTTTTAACCCTTTCTCAGCCGCTAGCGGGGGTAAAAGCGCCCCGCTAGCAGACGAAATGCGCCCCAAATCCGACGGTAAAACGCAGCTAAAAATAGTGGCGTTTTACCGCCGACGCTATGGGCAGCGTGGTGTGAAAGGGGTCTAATGCACAACCCTGTCTTGTAATTGTCCCTATCAGGAAGTATATCAAAATATGCAGTGACCGCTGGGGAACAGCAGAAAGTAACTATAAAGAGTTGGAAGGGATCAGCAAATCAGAGAGGATAAGCAGCACTGGAGTAAAACATATGATGAAAAAAGGTGAAAACAGTATTGTCTTTAACCACTTCAGCCCCAGAAGGTTTACCACCCTTCATGACCAGGCCATTTTTTGCAATAAGGTACTGCATTACTTTTATTGACAATTGTGTGGGCGTGCGACCTAAAATTTAGGTTTTTTTTTTTTCCCACAAATAGAGCTTTCTTTTGGTGGCATTTGATCACCTCTGCAGTTTTAATTTTTTACGCTATAAACAAAAAAAGGGCGACAATTTAAAAAAAATATATATTTTTTAATTTCTGCTATAAATCATTCCCAATCTAAAATAAGAAAAAAAATCAAATTTCTTCATCAATTTCAGCCAATATGTATTCTAGACATGTGCAGAATGAAAAAAAATGTTTTGTTTTGTTTCAATTCGTTGTTTCCAAAAATTTGTTTAGTTACATTTGTTTAACCTGTTTAATTTGTTTTCGGAATTTGTTGTGTTTATTCGTATTCAAATTGATTAGATTTTTCGGAATTCTAATCTATTCGAATAGTTTTCAAATCAATTTCAAATAGTTCTCGAATTCGAATAGTTTTCAATTTCGAGTAGTTTCCGAATTTGAATAGTTTTCCAATTTCCAAAGAGAATAAAATAGAATAGAAAATAAAGGAATAGAATATAGAAAAATAATAGAATAGAAAAAAAATATAACAGAAAATAAAATAATAGAATACAATAGAGTAAAACAGAATGAAATAGAATAGAAAATAAAAGAACAGACTAATAAAATAGAAAGAAAATAACATCTGCTGAAATTCAAAAAAAGAAAAGAATAGAATATAAAAGAATATAATTCAAAAAACAATAGAATAGAATAGAATAGAAATTCAATTTGAAGAATATAACTATCTCCATATTCTAATCTATTCTTTTCTATTCTATTCCATTCAAATTTGAATTGCTTCTATTTGGATTTTGGGAAATGGTTATATTCTTTCTATTCTATTCAATTGTTTTTTCAATTCTATTATTTTTCTATTTGTTTTTTCTATTCTATTTTCTTTTCTATTCTATTCTATTCTTTTCTATTCAAATTCAAATTTATTCTATTCCAAATTCTAATTTTGGAAGATAGTTATATTCTTTCTATTCTATTCTTTTCCATTCTGATGTTTTTTTTTCTATACTATTCTGTTATTTTCTATTCTATTCTAATCTATTCTTTTCTATTCTATTAAAATTTGATTTGATTCTATTAGAATTTTGGGAAATGGTTATATTCTTTCTATTCTATTCAATAGTTTTTTTAATTGTAGTATTTTCTATTCTATTATAGTCTATTCTATTCTATTCTTTTATTTTCTATTTTGTTCAGTGTTACTCTATTCTATTCTATTCTTTTATTTTCTGTTATATTCTTTTCTATTTTTTCTCTATTCTATTCCTTTATCTCCTATTCTATTTTATTCTCTTTGGAAATTGAAAAACTATTCAAATTCATAAATTATTTGAAATTGATTTGAAAGCTGTTCGAATCAATTCAAATTAGAATTCCATACAAATGTTTATTTTTGTTGTTTTGGATTTGTTTAAATTTGGTACTATTGTAATTCGGAAATTCGGATGTATTCAAATTTCCGAATTACAAGAGTACCAAATTTAAACCGAAAATGAACATGTCTAATGTGTTCTGCTACATATTTTTGATTAAAAAAAAAAAATCCCAATACACAGTATATTGATTGGTTTAGGCAAAAGTTATAGCAGCTACAAACTATGGTATTATTTTATCTATTTATTTTTATTTTTACTAGTAATGGCGGTGATTAGCGACTTATAGCAGGACTGCAATATTGTGGCGGACAAATCAGACACCTAACTGACTCTTTTGACACTTTTTGGGGACCTGTGACACTAATACAGTGATCAGTGCTAAAAAATATACACTGTCACTGTATTGACACTGGCAGGGAAGGGGGTTAACATCAGGGGTAATTAAATGGTTAATTGGCCTAGGAGTGCTTGCTAACTATGGGGGAGATCCTTTGACTGTGGGAATGTAAAGATCCTGCCTAGCAGGAACACAGGATTGGCACATTCCCCTCTCATAGATCTGCCTTGTTTCCCCGCTGTGTCCAATCAGTCCAATCAGACCCCAGTAAATCTATGGTGAGCGGTCTGCAACAGGTTAAGAAAATAACATAGGCATTGTTTATGTTACATAGTTCTTTGAAAACTGTTATCCTCTTTCTCCTGAAAACTGCTTCCAATTCATTTCAATAGATGCTTTCACACTGAGATGGTGCGCTGGCGGGGCGGTGAAAAAAAGTCCTGCAAGCAGCATCTTTGGAGCAAGCTTAGAGTGCTTAGGCCACTTTCACACTGAGGCACTGGCCTCGTCGGCATCAAAGCGCTGCTAGTTTTAACGGTGCTTTACCGTTGTTTTAGCCGCTAGCGGGGTGTTTTTAACCCCTGCTAGCGGCCAAAAAAAGGGTTAAAAACGCTCGCAAAGTGCGTCTGCAGAGGGGCTTTGCAGGCACTTCGGCAGCACTGGCCATTGAATTCAATGGCAGGGCCATTTTAGGAGCTCTGTATTCACCGCTCCTAAACCGCCCCAAAGATGCGGCTTGCAGGACTTTTTTTCCTGTCCTGCAAGAGCACCGCCACAGTGTGAAAGCACTCTGGGTTTCACACTGGGGCTGCAGAAGAGGCAGTTTACAGGCACTTTTGAGGCTTTTTTAGAGCAAAAGTGTCTGTAAAATGCCTCAGTGTCTAAGTGGCCTAAAAGAAGCTCCTCAAAAACACCCCTCTCCGTTGAAATGAATGGGGAGCGCTTCAACATGCATGCAACAGGCATGAACTAAAATGAGCAATTACGCAGACAAGGTAAAAATAAGTGTTTACTATAATTGTACTAATTAGTCTTCCAAGCCAGTCAGTAAAATTGATAAATAGGACCTCAAAGGAGTCATATAGCATATATACTTGTTTCATCTTTCTTTCTGAACTGGTGGATGACCACATGGCTAGTGATCAGAGTCAGCTGTTCTGAAATATCCAGGAACCATGGAGCCAGTACATGATTCAGTGCTGTATTTTTAGTCATGGTGTATGACCTGAAAATCGCCACAGCATATCTGAGGTGTTATTAGGCTCCACCAGTCCCTGGTATGTAGCCATTGAATGACTTGTACACACATGAAGAATCAAGCTGAAAATCATTTTTCTACACTTCATGACTCACTCATGATACAAACGAAAAAAAAAAAAAATGAAAAAAAAAAAAAGCTGAATAGTCAGAGATACACTGCTGTGTGCTTATTGCAAATGCCAATGCTTTGTATGTGTCATATTTCTCCTAGATAACCTAATAAAATATTTTACAGATCACGCAAAGAACACAAATAACCAGAGTGATGTTATCGGGGAAACTGATACATTCTAAGAAGCGGTCAAGCAATATAAAATTGTATACTAGTAGGTATTTATTTGAATCTTTGTAACAAAGCTTTAGAAAGTCTATACGAGATGCAATGGTTACCTTTAATAAAATTGAATTGTTACAAGTCTTGTAACATAATTAAAGTGGTTGTAAACCCATTACAACCACTTTAACCTACAGGTAAGCCTAGATTAAGGCTTACCTGTAGGTGCAAGAAATATCTCCCAAACCTAAAAGGTTTAGGAGATATTTTCAGAAATAGCGGCACCAATGTCTATGGCGCATGCGCCGTAGACATCGTGCGCAGGCGCACTGAGCATGCTGTTTCTAACGGCGATCATGCCGTTAGTGGTGGCACCAGCGCGCATGTGCGGGAGTGATGTCATCGTGGCTCCGGCCAGTCACAGCGCCAGAGCCGCGATACCCGGAATTCACTCCGGGATAGATGGTGGCTTTACTTCCTCTTTAAACATGGCAAAAAAATATATAACTCCAAAAGGGCTTTGTAGGCAACAATTTGACAAATTGTTGCCTATAAAGCCTGGAGTTGCATAGGAATGTTGACAACACATATTTCTGTCTACGATCCTTTTCTCTTACTAACACACCTAATGCTTTCATATACTTGAAAGGAAAATGCTCCACTGCAGGCTGCGGGTACCATTGTCTAGCTTGTAGAGATCTGTGCGTCTCTCCTTGGATATGCCTCCCCAGACCATCCCTGCCCCACCACCAAACCGGTCATGCTGAACGATGTTACAGGCAGCATAACATTCTCCGGGGCTTCTCCAGACCCTTTCACATCTGTCAATGTGCTCTGGGTGAACCTGCTCTCATCTGTGAAAAGCACAGGGTGCCAGTGGCGGACCTGCCAATTCCGGTGTTAAATCAAGCTCCACGGTGCAATTGGAGTGCGGCGGTTCATACCTTCTTTTTCCCCATTGACCATGAATTCAGAGCCAGCTCCCTTTATCTTTCGTGCAAGGATAGTGTAATCATGGTTTTACCACCTTTTACCTTTTTCACGGTTTTACCACGGTGAGCCTGCTGAGATGCAATTATTATTATTATTAATAATAATAATAATAACAACAACATAACAGATAACATTATAATCAGTTATGAGTTAAAGCAGAGCTTCAGCCAAATATAAGAAGATACAAATGAATACCCTATTAAAAGATTTAAAAAAAAAAGTTTTCTACAATATTCACTTTCAATCTAGAAATTTGCCCTGCATTACATTTTTTTCTGCAGCTAGATCCTTTCGTTTATGGCAGCCAGCATCATTTAACCTACTTTCTATGAGCCCAGGTCATTCTGTACAGTGAAAGCAGAAGCAATACAGTGATTGGCTCATCCCATTGCCACTCCTCTTTCTCTTCCTATCAACATGCTTCCTGTAAGCACAAGTGATTTGTACCCTGTACTTCTTCAACTTTTTATCTAGCTCTGCTTTACAGGGACTACACCAGGGGTGCCCAACCAGTGGCCCAGGGGCCATATGTGGCCCGCGGAGCCCTCTGATGTGGCCCGCGGCCTCCTGATCTGGGATGGTGGGTTGGCAAGCCCAGATTGTGGGTTGCCAACCCGCCATCCCAGAGCATCAGTGTTGTGAATAAATCCACTGGTAGAGCTTCTGTTCTAGAGGAAGCAAGCAGCTACCTGAATGGAAGACTGATTAAAAGGAAGTTTATTACTTAAATCACAGTGTCTATGTGGGCATATCTGTTCTGCAGTGGTCACTGGGCTGCTTTCAAACCGATCCGCAGGTGCAGCACAGAACACCTGCGGGTTACATGCACTGAGCCATTGACTGCTGTTATTACCTGCAGGTTTGGTGAGCTTTCAGAAAGTCCACCAAACCTGCTGCATATAATAGAAGTCTATGGCAAAGTACAGCTAACCCGCAGGAAAGCCACAGGTGCACTTGTCTGCACCCTCTGTGTGGGTAAACCACAGGGCATCAGTGTGAAAACAGCCTTGGCCCCATGGATACTATCGGTCTGACCCTCCATTCACCTCTATCGAGCCACAGATGTAAACGGACTTGTGGCTGTTTACACCCCACCTACCTCCAATCCTATCCATCCGATTCTATTTGGGCAGATGGGATCCAAGGGCCCATACAGTAGAGTGGGTTGTGTCCGTGTTCGCTCTGCATATGCAGAGCAGACATGGAACTATCATCCGTCTATTCCACTCATTGTGGCCCGCCACCAGTTACCAAGCCGCTTAAGTGGCCCTCGCTCTTCAAAAGGTTGGGCACCCCTGGACTACACAGATAACAGCAATAAGGTACTTACACTACTTGCATAAAAAAAAAAATATGTTTATAGATTCTGAGAGTTCAGTTTTAAGTAATTGAATCTAATGATAGTTAATGATAATTGAGAGTGATATCAACTTTTTTGTTTTTTGTCACACATTTTTCAGAATCTTTTAGCAAAATATATTTTAACAAAAGTTTACAAAAGTTTACAAAAGTCATCCACAGTGAGCTTCGGGACTAATATGCTGTGTACTGTTGGTCTCAGAGGTAAAAAAAATAAGAGGAAAATTAAATATCTCAGTTTAATCCTCCAACATGTCCAATCATATTCCTTTTTTTTCTGCTTTGGAGCGAAGAACAAAAATCTCCACTGCACAAAAGAAGATTGTTAAACAGAAATGCTAATTCCTCGAATGCCTGTTGGAGGTAAAAAGCTTGGATGTTAAAAGAAAAACAGGTTTCATTCATGTTTTCTTTCTGTTGGTCAATGTAGACAGGAATTTGAGTCAAGGTCATGGGAAAGGGCAGTGCCCTAGATTTTCTGCTGTCAGATCTATGACACTTCACGAAACCTCTACAGAACATGAGTTGTTCTGGTAATAGTATCCTGCGCTTATGTAGAAGAAAACATGCTCTGGAATCTTCAACAAGTAATATCCACAGAAGAATAGCAATGCTTATGATGAGTGCCAGATGACAAAAGCAATCTCTGCCTGATCTTTTATAAAATTACATGCAGCCATACTCAAGACAATTAAGTATATGGAAACTGCTATATTTAGAGACTTACAAGAAATATGTCATAATGGGGAACATGCAAATACACAAAACTATAAAAAAAAGAAGCAGTCTGGTAACTTAATTAAATAACCTTTCCTATAAACTTTATTAATATAAAGTTATAAAGTATGCTATTACTATCCCATAATTTATTAATTATGTTATAGTGTGTAGGATGATGAGGGAAGGCAGGTGTGTCTACCAGCCAATTTGAGTAAAATTAACAAATTGTGGAAAAATAGCGCAAGACCCATAGAGTTTTGCACTGATTTTGCTATCTTAAAATGATTGTAAAGGTTTTTTTTTTTTTTCTCATACTTAACTGCTCTGTGCAAAGGTTTTGCACAGAGCAGCCCCAATCCTCTTCTTCTGGGGTGCCCGGCAGAGCTCCTAGCCTCTCCTCTTCATTGGGTGACCCATGGAGAGCCGCTTTACATGGCGGAACCCGTGTGGGTGCGTTTTAGAGTCCCGCTGTTGCGTCCATTGACACAGACAGCAGGACCAGGCCCTGCCCCCCGCTCTTGTGTCACTGGATTTGATTGACAGCAGCAGGAGCCAATGGCTCCTGCTGCTATCAATATATCCATTGAAGACAGAGACAGTGACTTGTGACTTGGGCTTGTGCTCGTCACTGGAACAGACAGGTTCAGATAAGAAAAACTGGGGCTCTGGGGGCAGCTGCAGAACAGAAGGTTTTTGACCTTAATGCATAGAAAGGCATTAAAGTAAAAAACCTTGAGACTTTACAACTCATTGTATTGATTGTATTGATGAGGATGATGTTGATGTATTGATTGTTTTGATGTTGATGTAAATGATCTGGTTCCCGGACAGGCAGCTTCTACATCCCAGAGGATATGCACAACCTCGTTGGCTTGTAGTACAATCTAACAAAAATCAAAACTGAAGTGCCACACCTAGGAGACCAGAATAGAGCTTTAATCCATTAAAAGTTAGGAGGACAATCAAAACAGTTGCCAACGCATTTTGGGGGAACAAGAGCACTCCCTTTATCAGGGCTAGATTGCCAACAATGTAATCTGGATCTGCATTGTTATTTTTTTCCAATGCGATTGCAAGCACAGGCCTTGTCAGCAGCTGGTTTATCATGCTTAGCAGTGGTGTGGCACTTAAATTTCCATTTTTATTACATGTTAGCCATTCAAATCCCAATGAACTTTCCATTCCATATCCTTCCATTTTCCTTTGTAGTGTTATAATTTGCATAGCATCACTTCTATATTAGTAACATGTTGTTTTACCCTATATACTCGAGTACAAGCCGAGTTTTTCAGCACATTTTTTTGTGTGCTGAAAATGCCCCCCTCGGCTTATACTTGAGTCAAGCACAGAGAATGAAATTTTCTGACCCGACTTTGGGGCCCCGTATCTCGGGGCCACTTGGTGATAGGGATATGCTGTAGGGATAGTTCCACTGTGTTTGCATACAAAATTAACTTTTCATGGTGGACTAACAATAACCTGACATCCCTCACAAATTTCATAGATAATAATAACTTCACCTCATTCTCTTCTCTAAAAAGCAAACACCAAATTCCTAACACTGAGTTGCCCAGAGATATGGGGTCCCAAATTCTGCTCGGAAAATGTCATTCTCTGCTGCAGAAAAGTGCTTAACATTTTTCGACCCGACTTTGGGGCCCCGTATTTCGGGGCCACTTGGTGATAGGAACACCAAATTTGCATATGTTGCTAGTTCCACAGGGTTTGCATACCAATTTGGGGTTCCTAGCACCAAGTGACCCCAAGATACGGGGCCCCAAATTCAGTCAACTGTGTCCATCTGCAGCAATGCCATTTCGGGCCCTTTGGGTCCAGAGACCCAATTTTTGGCTGCAGCTAGGGGCATTTAGGAACCCTTAACTACCAAGTTTGAAGTTTTGGGGACCTATGGCTGCAAATGGGCACAGTGAAGCTGCAAATGGGCATTGTTGACCCTCTTTTCCACTTACAGTAGCTGCGCATTTCTCACCCTAGGCTTTTACCCGAGTCAATACGTTTTCCCAGTTTTTTGTGGTAAAATTAGGTGCCTCGGCTTATATTCGGGTTGGTATATATACGGTAATTGCTTTGTAGTAGCTTTACAATTTTACAAAATATTATTTGACTATTTAACTACATTTTGAGGGAAATTATGTAGATCATGCCAACTTTTTCTAGGCAC
Organism: Lithobates sylvaticus; assembly: GCA_028564925.1. Lineage (NCBI taxonomy): Eukaryota > Metazoa > Chordata > Amphibia > Anura > Ranidae > Lithobates > Lithobates sylvaticus. The sequence goes on from CM053028.1 coordinate 407,463,065, forward strand.
CATTAAGTAAATAACAACTGTATGTGTGAGTAAATGAGTAACAAAATTAACATTTAAAATTTCCTGGTAACAGAAGTATGTCTTCACTGACCCATTCCATGGCCAGTTCCTAGAATATTTGCTTTAGAGCTAGAGCTATGGTTTACCAAAGAATCCTTTCATTTGACACTTCCATCCACTGTCCCTTAATGTGACCCTTCCATATACCCAGTGAAGGGACTGGCTTCAGGCAATACACAGAGAAGATAAAACAAATCCTCCTACATATTTGTACCTGTTTATCTACAGTCCTCTCTTCTCCACATCTGTTTGAAGCCCTGAATATATCAGCTTGTTTGAGTTGTCAGAAAAAAGAGGGCAGAGAGCAGAAATTACATTCTGCATAGCTCAGTGAGGGAAGTTAATTGGAAGGAAATGTCACACCTCCTTTGCACAGCCCACAGGAACACTCAGTTAGTCAATCAGCTGGAGCTTCCTCCCCTGTCACCTTTTTTCTCTTAGTGTCAGGAAACTTGTCAGAAGTGATTCGTGCTGATAGCAGCAGAACTAAGCAGCTGACAAAAATAACACTTAGGCCTCTTTCACATGGGCAATCTGATCAGGTCTGCCTGTCAGTTTTTCAGGTGGACCTGATCGGACCCTCCAGTATCTTCTATGGAATGCCGGATGTCAGCGGACACATGTCTGATGACACCCGCCACCATCCGATTTGATCCTGACCGCCAAAAACAATCAAGGACAGGCAGTTTGTTTCCATCTGATTGCCCCACAGAGGAGAGGGGGACTGTGTCCGTGTCCACTCTGCATAGTAGAGTGGACATGGACCTGGCATATTTCGCTTCACAGAGGCATCCATGTGAAAGGGGCCTTAGTGCTCTCGACTGAGACAAATACACACTATAGAGGGATATGCTTTGTTCATATTCCATGTCTGAGGTTTACAACCATTTTAAGTCATAACTGGGTTATGAGTTCTGAAACCACTCAGTCAGGAAAATCAAAAAGAATATATGATCTTAAACCATTTTAAAAGCAGGAGTGAATCAAAATGCATCTCTGCACTTGTGTAAACCGTATCATTAACTATAGAAGCAACAAAAAAAAACAATTGGTTATTGCCAATAGAGGAATTCTACTAGTTACAAAATATAATTTACCTTTTCACCAGTGACCTTAAAGTGTGTTTAATGGCAGCTTTTTTTGTGTAGATTTGTTTGTGGAAGGGTGAAAATAGTTGTCAGGTTTGGGGAGAAATACCTTTTCTATTTGTCCTAATGATCATTGTCACTGCAACAGAAAGTGATGGAAACACCATTCACCAACCATTTATTTTACTATGGATGTCACAAGAACAGGACATGAAGTGGAATCTTCCAATAAGGACAACTGTTCCCATTACACCTGTCTAAAATGGTGTTTGCCCTCATTTTAGAGACATTTCCTTTTATTGCTTTGTTGTGTCTCCTCAACAGGAAGTGAAGCAAAACCTCACCAACAAGACATAGACAGAAAGAAAAACTGACCGAGCTTGGAACTACAAAAAAAAATGGCTTTAGGAATATTATTAAAAACAGCACCTAGCATTTACATTTATTTTTATGATCCAGATGACAATCAGGTCACATAGCAGATTATGAGCCTTTAATTAAAAATGAAGGTAATTCCTTGATTGCTACTAATAAAATGAATACACATGAGGATTTCCCTTGGAAGCAGTCTAACATCAAATGTGACAATGAAAAAAGAGCATGCCCTGTACTGGGTTGTGGAGACTTTTTAAGACACATGGGTGACTTAACATAGATCTCCAAATTAATCTGTGGTTGGCAGAATGGTCAAGAATCCATAGTGGTGACATATCAGCACAGTAGTACAGTATGCTAACATGCTGTCCTAGCATTCTGATCCTGACCTTCTGCTTCCTGGCACTGCTTGTGGAAGGGAATCTATGTTGGACAGGTGCATTAAGTCACTTACACACAAACTGTTTGACAGGTGCGTGCATATTCTGTAACTAAGTTTGCACATAACTGCTGCAAATAAAATGCTAATCTTTTAAGGAGGCTTGTTCACTAAACGACATTAGTACTAGTTAACAGCTATTCAGGTTTCATTGGAGCTTAGCATTTTCATTAGTGAATGGTTATTTAATTTACCATCTGTATACTGAAGTAACGGGGCAATGACTATAAGCCTACAATGAAATAAAGTGAACAGTATAGTATACTTTAAATTATAAAACATGCAATAGCAGGACCATTTATTTTCCAATCAGTTTAGCAAACTTAGGGGTTGATTTACTAAAGACAAAAATGCTGTGCACTTTGCAAAGTGCAATTGCACTCTGCAAACGCAGTTGCTCTAGAACTTAGTAAATGAGCACCTGCTGACTTCCATCATCCAATCACGTGCACGCAGAAATTGTGTTGCTTTTATTTTCCTTGCCCCTGATTGGGTATTCTTTGCAAAGTGAAGCTTTATCTCATTTACTAAGCTCTGGAGCAACTGCATTTTGCAAAGTGCACAGTCTATGTGCCTTTAGTAAATCAACCACTTAGTGTGTGGTAAAAGCAATAAAACTAAACAGTGTGTTTTGCATATATATTACCGTAACTTCACCAAACACTGTTAAAGGCTTATAAATGTATATAAGACCCTTAAGCATGGTTACAAAATCTATTATGGTTTAGCTGTCTGCCACGCTGCTAGCAGATGACACAGTCTAGCTGGATAGAAATGCCAATTTGCCATGCAAGAAAAAACTTGGTATGAAAATTTGCATCCTGAAATCTATCTATCTACCATTCATCAAACAAGATGCCACAAAGAACCATAACAGCTGTAATGGTATCACATTAAAGTGGAGGGCCCACAAAAAAAATAAAAAAAAAAGTCAGCAGCTACAAATACTGCAGCTGCTGACTTTTAATAATCGGACACTTACCTGTCCCGGGGTCCAGCGATGTGGGGGAACGAGACCCCCCCTCGTTCCCCGTTCCGCTCGCGGCGCCGGCACTCTTAATGTGGGCACCCGGCTGTGGCTTCACAGCCGGGCACCCACTGCACATGCGCGAGCCGCGCTGTGATTCGACGCTTACTCATCTGGGACACATGACAGGTCCCAGATGACTGTGCGGCGCCTAGGGGAAGTGACGTCATTTCCCGGACAATGAAGGTTGCAGACTACGAGGGACCCCCTAGCAACAGGCATTTAGAGGTGAGTAAAACATTTTTTTTTTCCAATTCTTTTTTTTTTTTGGGGGGCAACACCACTTTAAGATAAACCAACATTTCTCCAAAACCAGCCATGGAAATTATGTGACCTTGGCCATATTAAATAAGTGTTATTAAAATCTATGCAACGTACTAAACACACCACATATTTTAGCCACAAATATACAGATTGAACTATTGTCAGATTTAAAAGCAGCTATTGCAACTAATACAGTAGTCGTCCTTTTCTTAAACTAGTCATAGACTTTAGATGTTTCCCTAAGAATAACAGGCAGGCTATCTATTGTAGTACTTGGACCTGATAATTTTTCTTGTATGACTTAACTTGTGGACTGAAGTAATGCATGCTTTGAGTAGAAAGAAGTAAACTGAAAAAATCTCTGTTGTCAATAATAGGTGAAACCTTGGGTAGCTCTGAAACTCTGTCCTATGTCTGAAACATAGTGATTCCTTCACTAGGGTTGGATTAATGTTGCAGAATTCAATTAATCTACCATATAACACTACTACAGAGTCACCTTTCTGATGGTATAACATGTCCCCATGCTTACAAAGTACAATTCTTTCTTTTCAGCACTTGGATAACCCTGGGCCAAAAATAGATATTTTGTAATCATGGTCTAAAATATAACCACACCTTCCTGTCCAGAATAGGTCTTTGGTAGAGCTATACCATACAGGAGTCCCTCTATGTATATTCTCAACTGGAAACCTTTTGGATTCTTCTACTTGAATTAATATTCAAAGCACAAACGCCATTTGAACATATGACATAAAGAATGATGAACAAGTGGAGAAGAACATTAAATTAGAGATCCCTTGGTACACTATATCTCCCTTAGTTCTCTACGTACTTGTGTGATCATTGGGACAGAGGGCAAGCGCAAAAACTTAAAATAATTTTGTGGTTCTCCTTTCAGCCAACAAAACATGTTCCTTACTTGTAAGTCAGTTAGTTACAAGGTTGCTTTAAATTGTCATACCATAATCTTTTTTAAATTAATAGGTAATATGGCATTCAGCAAAAATGTTTACACAGCTAACAAAGAGTGTTTTAATGTAAAGGTAGCCTCAGGATCAGCTAACAGAACCCCCGTTGTTAACTAAGGACTTGCTGTCTCTTCTATAACATCTGGATAGCTAACTTGATAGCTATTTACATCTACATAAAAAAGTCTCAATATGTAAAACATTCCAGCATGTACATGTTTCAACTTTGATGAAGGTCATACAGATGCTTAGAAGTACAAGGCTTGATACAAAGTGCAAACTTAATGCAAAGAAATGAAAGATTAATTAGATGAGCCAATCTATCTTTTATAACAATTCCCTGCAGTCTATACTACAAAGTGTTAGACAGCTTTTAACATGTGAGAGCTCTAACCAGCTCTTAAAAATTCTGGACAGATCTATTTGAGGACTAAATACAAATGACTACGTAAGAAATATCCATTCAGCTTGCTTTAAGAGCCTTTAGTAGAATCTAAACCCAATGGGTTGATGATCTTATTTTTCAAAGAGACCCTTAAACAGTTTGAGATAGGGTCACAAAAGCTGAAAAATCTTTCCAGTATAAATTAAAGAGGATTTATGGCTTTTTAAATATATATATACATAAATGTGAATGTGATCAAGTCTTCACTTATTCTCCTAGAAATCTTAAAGTATAATTAAAGGCAAAGCTTTGTTTAGCTTTGGGTAGAATGGTGAGGGTTTAGAACCAATGTCAGTATTTATTGCTACACTTGGGACTTCTGTGGACACACTTTAGACACTCATGTATGTTCTTACGCAGCATATGCTGGTTGGCTGGCAAGTGTGCTGGCAATGTGTACCTAGCTTTAGAAAAGCTAGTTATTTATTGCTGAGATTTACTAGAGAGTATTCAGCTGCATTTTTGCTGTGTTGGGCTTCTGGTAACATCTATACACCTTTTTAGGAGGATTTAGTTACCTCCAGTCATATCTGGTTTTAATCTATTTATTGCTATGTATGTCCCAGGATGGGAACTCTGTTAGGTCAGAGTAGTGACCACTCTACACAGAGGGGTCTTGACGAGGCAGCGTGGTTTCAACATACTGTAGATTTGCAAATATTTGCTACTAACACCTCTGTTTTTAATACATAAGGGGGCACTTACTAAAACTGGAGCATGTAAATCTGATACAGCTGTGTACCGTAGCCAATCGGCTTCTAACTTTAGTTTGTTCAATTAAGCTGTGACTAGGGATGAACCGAACACCCCCCTGGTCGGTTCGCACCAGAACCTGCGAACCGACCTAAAGTTCGTGTGAACTTTAGAACCCTATTAAAGTCTAATGGACTCGAACGTTCAAAATCAAAAGTGCTAATTTTAAAGGCTTATATGCAAGTTATTGTCATAAAAAGTGTTTGGGGACCTGGGTCCTGTCCCAGGGGACATGTATCAATGCAAAAAAAAGTTTTAAAAACTGCAGTTTTTTCAGGAGCAGTGATTTTAATAATGCTTAAAGTGAAACAATAAAAGTGTAATATTCCTTTAAATTTCGTACCTGGGGGGTGTGTATAGTATGCCTGTAAAGGGGCGCATGTTTCCCGTGCTTAGAACTGTCCCTGCACAAAGTGTAATTTCTGCAGGAAAAAAAGTCATTTAAAATCACTTGCGGCTATAATGAATTGTCGGCTCCTGTAATACAGAGAACAGTCATTAAAAGTCATGGATAAAAAAAATATATATATATGCGTGGGGTTCCCCCCACATTCAATTACCAGGTCCTTCAGGTCTGGTATGGATATTAAGGGGAACCCCGGGTCAAATCTTAAAAAAATTACGTGGGGTTCCCTCTAAATATCCATACCAGACCCTTCAGATCTGGTGTGGATTTTAAGGGGAACCCCGCGCCAAAAAAATGGCGTGGGAGTCCCCCTCAAAATCCATACCGGACCCTTATCCGAGCACGCAACCTGGCAGGCCACAGGAAAAGAGGGGGGGGGGGCGAGAGAGCGCCCCACCCCCCTCCTGAACCGTACCAGGCCACATGCCCTCAACATTGGGAGGATGCTTTGGGGGTCTGTGACCCCTCAAAGCACCATGTCCCCATGTTGATGAGGAGAAGGGCCTCATCCCCACGACCCTTGCCCGGTGGTTGTGGGGTTCTGCGGGCGGGGGCTTATCAGAATCTGGAAGCCCCCTTTAACAAGGGGACCCCCAGATCCCGCCCCAGATCCCGCCCCCGTTTGAAATGGTAAAGAAAGTGTAAAAAATTGTTAAAAAACACACAGACACCATTGGGAAAAGTCCTTTATTAACCACTTCAATACAGGGCTTTTAAACACCCTTCCTTACCAGAGCACTTTTTGCGATTCGGCACTGCGTCGCTTTAACTAACAATTGCGCGGTCGTGCGACGTTACACCCAAACAAAATTGATGTCCTTTTTTTCCCACAAATAGAGCTTTCTTTTGGTGGTATTTGATCGCCCCTGCGGTTTTTATTTTTTGCGCTATAAACAAAAGAAGAGCGACGATTTTGAAAAAAAACACAATATTTTTTACTTTTTGCTATAATAAATATCCCATTTTTTTTAAAAAAAACTATTTTTTTTCCTCAGTTTAGGCCGATACGTATTCTTCTACATATTTTTGGTAAAAAAAATCGCAATAAGCGTATATTGATCGGTTTGCGCAAAAGTTATAGCGTCTACAATATAGGGGATAGATTTATTGAATTTTTTTTTTTTTTTTTTTACTAGTAATGGCGGGGATCTGCGATTTTTTTTTCGTGACTGCGACATTGCGCGCGGACACTTCGGACACTTTTGACACATTTTTGGAACCATTCACATTTACACAGCGATCGTTGCTATAAAATTGCAATGATTACTGTGTAAATGTGACTGTCAGGGAAGGGGTTAACACTAGAGGGCGCTGGAGGGGTTAATGTGTGTCCCTATAGGAGTGATTCTAACTGTAGGGGGAGGGGACTTAAGGGGAGGAGACCGATCATGTGATCCTCCGTACTGGGATCACATGATCGGTCTCCTCCCCGCTGACAGGACGTGGCGCTGTGTGTTTACACACACAGCTCCACGGTCCCGCCCGGTCCCGTTGTTTTAACGGGCAATCGCGGGTGCCCGGCGGACATCGCGGCCGCCGGGCACTCGCACCGGGTCCTGAGCGATGCCGCGGGCGCGCACGCCGCCGGCGGCGCGCGCGCGCGCCCCCCAGGCGGCCGGGAATCCGAGGACGTCATATTACGCCCACCCAGGATGGTAGATCCACCTTGTGGGCGTCATATGACAATACAGCGGTATTGAAGTGGTTAAAAAAAAAAAAAAAAAAAAAAAAGATTCCAGCGGTGGTAATCCACTCATGCTATCCAGCAATGGGTGGTCTCTTCTCTGGGGTCCAGCGATGGATGATCTCTTCCGACGACATCCAGCGCAGCGCATCCTGTCTCCATGGAGACAATGCGGGAATCCTGTCTTAGTTGAGGAGGACCGGGCCACCTGTCACCTGAACCTGCGTTACATCAGAGGGGGGCGGGGTCACCCGTACATCACTGGGGAAGCCCAGCTTTTCCCTTGCGTCAGAGGGGGCAGGGTCAGGTGATGGTCCTCCTCAGCTGTGTCTCCGTGGAGGAACCCAGGGGAAACCCAGGCTTCTCCAGTGATGTAAGGGTGACCATTACACCAGAGGGGGGTGGGGTCACCAGTACGTCACTGGGGAAGCCCAGCTTCCCCCTTGCGTTGTGTCAGAGGGGGGAAGGGTCAGGTGATGGGTGGTCCTCCTCAGCTAAGACGGGATTCCCGCAGTGTTTCCATGGAGACAGGATGTGCTGCGCTGGACGTTGTCGGAAGAGATCACCCATCGCTGGACCCCGGAGAAGAGATCAGTCGTCACTGCATAGCAAGAGTGGATTACCACCGCTGGAATCTTTTTTTTATTTTTTTATTTTTAATAAAGGATTTTTACCAACGTTGTCTGTGTGTTTTTTAACAATTTTTTACACTTTCTTTGTGAAATGGTAGGGGTACTTTTGTACCCCCTTACCATTTCAAATAGGGGGGGGCCGGGATCTGGGGGTCACCTTGTTTAAGGGGGCTTCCAGATTCTGATAAGCCCCCCGCCCGCAGACCCCCACAACCACTGGCCAGGGTTGTGGGGATGAGGCACTTCTCCTCATCAACATGGGGAGTTGGTGCTTTGAGGGGTCACAGACCCCCAAAGCATCCTCCTAATGTTGAGGGCATGTGGCCTGGTACAGTTCAGGAGGGGGGGGCGCTCTCTCGTCCCCCCTCTTTTCCTGCGGCCTGCCAGGTTGCATGCTCGGATAAGGGTCTGGTATGGATTTTGAGGGGGACTCCCACGCCATTTTTTATTATTTTTTTGGCCCGGGGTTCCCCTTAAAATCCATACCAGACCTGAAGAGCCTATTTTTTTTTATCAATGACTTTCAATGACTGTTCTCTGTATTACAGGAGACGACAATTCATTATAGCCGCAAGTGATTTTAAATGACTTTTTTTCCTGCAAAAATTATACTTTGTGCAGGGACAGTTCTAAGCACGGGAAACATGCGCCCTTTACAGACATACTATACACACCCCCCAGGTATGAAATTTAAAGGAATATTACACTTTTATTGTTTCACTTTACGCATTATTAAAATCACTGCTCCTGAAAAAACTGCCGTTTTTAAAACTTTTTTTGGCATTGATACATGTCCCCTGGAACAGGACCCAGGTCCCCAAAGACTTTTTATGACAATAACTTGCATATTAGCCTTTAAAATTAGCACTTTTGATTTTAAACGTTCGAGTCCCATAGACTTTAATAGGGTTCTAAAGTTCACACGAACTTTAGGTCTGTTCGCAGGTTCTGGTGCGAACCGAACAGGGGTGTGTTCGGCTCATCCCTACTATTGAAATTTGGGGGTTCACTTAGGAATAAAAGACTCTTATGCAGTACGGATAATAAGGGTTTTCTATATGCCATACATTGCCTTTCTTCAAAATCTAGACCAATCATAGTTTTGTTACATTATTTAATTTATAAATGCCTGAGTGTGAATTTGTGGGTTAAAGCATGATATGTTCCTGGTAAAGACAATCTGATAGCGGATGCTCTTTCTAGATTTCATATGAATAATTTTTTCCAGCTATTCCCAGAAGCAGACGTGAGAGGAACTTGATGCCCCCAGCAGCTTTGGAAAATAGTTGAGTCACAGACAACATTATCAATTCTTTGTCGCTCTCTACGTGGTCGGGTTATACTACAGCAAGGTGGCTATGGCTATCATTTCTTAATTCACACAACCAGAGTTAACTAGAGTTTTTTTAGAACATTTAGTGTTATTATTTTTTAATGACCTAATGACTAATAAATATGCTTGGTCTCACATAAATAAAATCTTTTTTTTTGTTTACAAACGGTTTATTGAAAAATGTGTGAAAAGACCCTAAGACCCCTTTTACACTGAGGCACTTTACA